>JAKTPO010000004.1:600000-753400 GCA_030557635.1 Hemisphaericaspora nanyangensis | reverse complement strand
ATTCATATAAACCAATTTTCTTGAAATCTTATAAGATCTATTAATGAGATACTCTTGCGTACCTCATTTGACGTACTTAACCTGACGATAACGCAGAAAGATCTCGTTAGGTAAGTATATTACACATAATTCATTTGTAGTTCTGGTAATATCACCGCATATTTAATCAAAACGTGTCTACCATATGTACAGAGAGAGGTAGTACGTTGAAGAGTCATATATAATACCAGAGGTGTAATCCATTTATAATCACGTGACTGGTTATCCTGTATATAATCTTGTTTTAAACCCCAAAGGGACACACATCCAACAGTAACTTCAGATCAATTACCCGTTCTTCTACGAAGCACTTCTTTACTTATAACCCCCTTTAATCCCCAAATCAATTGATTGAATCATATATCCAACAAATGTCTGGTGAAGAAAGTCAATTTAATGTCCAAGGTTACAATATTGTAACAATTCTTAAACGATTGGAAGCTGCTACTTCTCGTCTTGAAGATATCACAGTATTTCAAGAAGAAATCAACAAGAAAAGATTGGGATCAGCTCAACCAACTGAAGCTATTTCTACTTCTACTAGTGTTGCATCTAAGGCAATTGAAGGTGCAACTTCGGTTTCTACCACTTCTGCTGACGCTATTGCTACTGCTCCAGCTCCTCCTGTTGTTGAAGAAAAGGCTAAATCAGTTGTTGTATTTGAACAATTTATAGCTGATCATATTGACCCATTTGTGACCCGTTCCAAAGCAATTGATGAAGCAGTTGGTGAAACTTCTCAATTATTAGCTGATGCATTCAATGCACAAGCTAAATTCTTGGAAATTGTTAGTAAATCAAAAAAACCAGATATGAATGATTCAAACTTTATTAATTTATTGGGTCCAATGAATGAAAAAATTAGCAAAATTATTGAAATTAAAGATGTTAACCGTCGTTCTAATTTCTTTAATAATTTAAATACTATTAGTGAAGGTGCTCCAGTTTTAGGTTGGATTGTTAGTGAAACTCCAGTTTCATTGATTCCAGAATTTAAAGATAGTGCTAAGTTTTGGTCTGATCGTGTTTTAAAAGAATATAAAGAAAAAGATAAGGCACATGTTGATTGGGTTAATGAATTTATGAAAATCTTTGATGTATTAAAGGCGTATGTTAAAGAATATCACGCAACTGGTCCTTCCTGGAACTCAAAAGGTAAACCATTAGCTGAAGTCCTTAAACAAGCTGAAGGGGTATCTAAAGCCACTACTACTTCTACTACTTCTACTGGAGGTGCCGCTCCACCACCACCACCTCCTCCTCCTCCGGCATCTGTCTTTGAAGTCAAGCCTGCTGACGCTGCTACTGTACCAGCTGGTGGTATTAATGCAGTATTTGCTGAATTGAACCAAGGTTCAAACATCACTGCTGGTTTAAAAAAGGTTGACAAATCAGAAATGACCCATAAGAATCCAGAACTAAGAAAGCAAGCTCCAGTTGTATCTAAAAAGCCAACTCCTCCAAAGAAACCTTCTTCATTATCTACACAATCCCCACCGCCTAAAAAACCAGCTACCAAAGAATTAATTGATGGAACTAAATGGATTATTCAAAATTATACAAAAACAGATATTTCTGAACCTATTATAATTGATGTTGAAATGCATCAATCTATTTTCATTGGGAATTGTTCCGATATTACTATCCAGCTCAAAGGTAAAGCTAACGCAGTTTCTATTTCCGAAACTCAAGGATGTGGTATTGTTATTGATTCTTTAATCTCAGGAGTTGATATTATCAAATCCAAAAAATATGGTTTACAAGTTATGGGATTAGTTCCAATGATTAGTATTGATAAATCCGATGAAGGTTCGTTATATTTATCTAAGGATAGTGTTGATTCTGATATACAAGTTTTTACAAGTAGTACAACTGCTTTGAATATTAATGTACCGCAAGAAGATGATTATCAAGAATTGGCAGTTCCAGAACAACTTGTTCATTCAGTTAAGAATGGAAAATTGGTTAGTACAATTGTAGAACACGCTGGATAGACTAGACTACACATTTAGTGTTTGTATATATACATAAGTATGTATGTTTTCTGTCTTTTTGTTGACATTATAATTAAAGTCTATTGTTTCCCATTCAAACTGATCTATTTACATATAGTTGAGGGTTCATCGGTGATATTCCTGCATACAAACCTGTTTTTTGTAGAACTTTCTTTTTATTTCCATCAGACAGACAGACAGAGAGACAAAAAAAAAAGAAAAAAAAATTTTGATTAGTGTCGTTCTCAACGTCTTTTATATAAAAAAAATTCACGAGATTCAAAAATTCACTCATCTTGCGTTACTTTCAGACAGACACACGTATTCACCAAGTCAATCAGACAGACAGATACAGGAAAAATCCTTTGAATAAACATCTAACATCCAATAAAGTCGTCACATTAAAAGCAAAGGCAGTAACACATAGACTAGCAACCCTTTTATTAATAGAAAGTATAACAAGATCAACAAAATGGTAAAGGATACTAAATTTTACGATATCTTGGGTGTATCACCACAAGCAAGTGACAATGAATTAAAGAAAGCTTATAGAAAAGCTGCATTGAAATATCATCCAGATAAGAACCCATCTCCAGAAGCTGCTGAAAAGTTCAAGGAGATTTCTCATGCATATGAAATATTATCTGATGATCAAAAGAGAGAGATTTATGATTCATATGGTGAAGAAGGTTTAAGTGGTGCTGGTGCTGGTGGTCCAGGTATGAATGCCGAAGATATCTTTTCACAATTCTTTGGTGGCTCATTCGGTGGTGCTGGCCCACAACGTCCAACTAGAGGTAAAGATATCAAACATTCACTTTCTTGTACTTTGGAAGAATTATTCAAAGGTAAGACTACTAAATTGGCTCTTAATAAAACTATCTTGTGTACCAATTGTAAAGGTTTAGGTGGTGCTGAAGGTAAAGTTCACAAATGTAGTGATTGTCATGGTAGTGGTATGAGATTTGTTACTAGACAAATGGGTCCTATGATTCAAAGATTCCAAACCGTATGTGACAGATGTCAAGGTACTGGTGATATTTGTAATGCAAAGGATCGTTGCACATCTTGTAAGGGTAAGAAGACTCAACAAGAAAGAAAGATCTTACAAGTTCATATTGATCCAGGTATGAAGGATGGTCAAAGAATTGTTTTTAGTGGTGAAGGTGATCAAGAACCAGGTATTACCCCAGGTGATGTTGTCTTTGTGGTTGATGAAAAACCACATCCTAAATTCACTAGAAAGGGTAATGATTTATACTATGAAGCCGAAGTTGATTTATTGACTGCCTTAGCTGGTGGTGAAATTGCTTTCAAACATATTTCTGGTGATTGGATTAAGATTAATATTGTTCCTGGTGAAGTCATCTCCCCAGGTGAAGTTAAAGTTGTTGAAAGTCAAGGTATGCCAATACATAGACAAGGTGGTAGAGGTAACTTGTTTATCAAATTCTCAGTTAAGTTCCCAGACTCTAATTTTGCCACTGAAGACAAATTGGCTCAATTGGCTAATATTTTACCACCAAGAATTAAGGTTACTATTCCTTCCGGTGTTGAAGTTGATGAATGTGATATGGTTAGTTTCAATCCTGCCTTACACCAATCCAATAGAAGAGATGCATATGAATCAGATGAAGAAGAAGGTGGTCAACCAGGTGTTCAATGTGCTTCTCAATAGATTTTTTTATGTAAAGTAAAAATTGGTTAAATTAATTTTAGGGTTGTAGTAATTTTTGTTCAAATTATATAATATAATATATATATATAATGTATTTCGATAATTCACAGAGGTTCCCCTTGATGTAACCTTTCATAAAGCGCACAACTAATGGACTACCTAGAGTTTTGAACCATTTGTTCCTGTTTCCTTCTGGCCCTTCTTGACATATAACCAAGTAACAAAAATGTTAGTACAATTAATCCGGCAATTAAGGTATATGTTCCTCCTTCGCCCATAGCATCTTCCATGGCTTGCAATGCACCAACTCCAGCAGCTCCCATTAAACATCTCACCAAATTAAGACAACTAGTTGCAGCAGAACCTTGATCAGGAAATAAATCAACTAATAATGTTGTCATACATGCCAAGAAACTAACTCCCAGAACCGAAATCAAGAATGCTGCAATCAAGATGGGTGCAATATTTGTCGTCTTTTCAATACACCATCCAAAAACTATCAACGAAAGTACCATGACAACAGTAGTATATGTTGCTGTTTGAAATCTCGCTACAAATATACTAAATGGAGGTCTTTGTTCTTTTGGTACCCCTTCATATTTCTTGTCATAAGCGCCTCGTTTTCGTTTATATATGAAATCAAGCATGGTTCCTGTAGCCACAGTTCCTAATAATGCACCAAGCCCAGGTGCTAAATAACATAACCCTATTTGAATGACGCTGAACCCATAATGTGAGTCTAAGGAGGTAGATAATGAAGTAAGCAGTAATGTCCAGGCTGTGAATTGCATACCACCAGCTAGCAAGGTAAAAAATACCGCTGGTTGGATTAAGATCTTGAAAGGACTGAATATATTTGATGGTCTTCCTTCCATTATTGTACAAGAATCATTTGTTAATCTTTTGTGATAATATGGCAAATAAATTATTGGACTTTTATTATAGGTAGCCCTTGGCGGTATTGAAAGGTTTCCAACAATCTTTCTATTTGTTTCAGGTAAAACAAACAATAAACAAATGAACATAAATCCAGCACCAACAGCTAATGCACTAAAAATCCCTCTCCATCCCCATCTAGCGACTAGACCAGATCCAATCAAAGCACCAAAACCTTGACCAACTAATATGACTCCTTGAGTCGCAGCAATAAGACCACCTCTGTTGCTTTTCACTGTGAGATCGGCAATTACCCCTGATCCAACAGCAATAACTGGAGATATGGATGCTGCTTGTAAACATCTTAAGAATGCCAAAAGCCAATAAACATCGGTTTGTGATATGGCAATACAAACAGCACAATAGCACAATAAGCACCCAAGCATACAAGGTCGTCTACCGTAGGTATCACTAATATATGCTAATAATGTGGGAGTAATTCCTTGAAATATAAAATAGGCTACGATGGAAATATTGACAATTCCGTCAGAGATGTCGAAGTAATCGGCAAGGATTGGTAATGCAGGGAAGTAGATTGACGCTGATAAAGTTGAAAAGATACTGGCACAGCTAATAATCATCGCTATGAAGTATTTCTCTCTTGTTGTAGCTATAGTGTATGGTGCATCAGCTTCTCCTTCACTTTCTCCTTCTGCTTTTACTTCGTTTGCTTCTTGTTTCGGTAGCTTCTCACCATCATCCTCGTCATCCTTGCGATGATCAATACTCAGCGATGATTTGTCTTCATTGAGTAATGTCTTGTTGTTGTGTGCCGCTTCGATACTTGTGTCTTGTCGCCGCATATGTTCATGACAGATAGATCAGTCGACCTTTTTAATTTATGATGTGTATAGTATAATGAGAAGTGTCTGTCTAGGGATAAAAGAAAGTAAGGGTTTCAAGTGGGGTGACGGATTTATTTCGGACAGACAGACTGACAAACAGTCGGGAAAAAAAAAAGAAAACACCGACAGTCATTTAATTTAAACTAAAAAATTTTTATTTGATAGGAAAAATAAATTGCAAGCGAACACAAATTTTTAACCGATTTTTGTATTTGGCTGTTTCACAATTTAGCGATTTGGTTATGGTATGAAAGTTTTACTCATCAACATAGCTTTTTTAGAAATAGATTTGGGAAAACCCCCATCTTTATGATCTTCTTTTATCTTCAGAGAGATGTGTGGATATGTCACCAGTTTATTCAAAATACGTCACATTCTCTGCATGGGCGGAAAATTTTTCAAGGCTCCGAACAATTACAATCTAAATTTTTTTTTTTCTTTTAGACAAAAATTCCGATACCGGCTCAATTGTTGAACTTTGATTTTGCGATTGTTTTTCAATTTACTTTATTGATTGTTTATTAATTGCTATGTTATCAGGGAATAAGCCCATATGATTCAAGGCTCTAAATCTTTTGTTGAGCAAATGATTCACTCAACGGATATCTATCCCGATATTCTCCGCAAGCCCAATTGCGTTATCAAATAGTGTTACTACGTCTTGTATTACTGCAAATGGTAATGGTAGCGCAAGTGGTTTGATAAAGTACAACAATGAAATGCTAACCGGAATTGGTGGAGATTAACATCAACCCCCTTTTTTTGAACACTTTGTAGATAGGATTACAATAGTTTCCTTACTGTAACTTACATAAGTACGTTAAAATTCTTCATCCAGTCATAAATTAAGAAGTTATATTAAAGGCTCTATAATAAATCCATAAATATGTACTAAAGAAGTCAAACTGAAATACCAAACCATTAAAAGTGAAAAAATTAGCGTACTGCTTTTATCCCTGAATTAATTTGCATCAGAAGAAGATTCGTGAATTTCATAATCTTCAAACATCTTCTTTGACAAGTAAATAACATAAACAAATCCTAAACTTGAAATCAAGGAAATACCAGCAACAAGTGTATAAGTTCCACCTAAATTCATTCCACTAACCATCCTTTCAAGTAATCCAGTACCTAAAGCAGCTAATAAACATCTCATTAAATTTACACAACTAGCCAGAGCACTTCCCTTTGCTGGGAACAAATCAACTAATAAAGTAGCTGAAATTGACATTGTAATTGATGATGATAATGAAATCAAACAAGTGGAAATAATAATTGATGCAATATTTTGCAGAAATTGAATACACCATCCAAAAATAATTAATCCACAACATAAGAAAATGCATGGAAAGATACATGGGTAGAGTCTTGAGGTAACAATGTTAAATGGTGGTCTTTCGGTGTATGGAACATCTTTGTATTGTAGATCATGGTTTCTCTTTCTATAACTGTAATATTTATTTAATACTCTTCCTATGCAAAGGGAACCAAGTGTACATGCAATACCTTGTGGTAAATAAACAAAACCAACTTGCATTGTAGTGAAATTGTATCTGGAAGATTCTAATTCCGTTGAAAGTGAAGTTAGAACCATCGTCCAAGCTGCAAAATGAATTCCCAGTGGTAATAAGGTAAAAAACACAATTGGTTTAAAAAAAATCTTGAATGGACTTAAGATATCAAAGGAAGTCTTTTCAGCTAAAGTCTTTGTATCATTAGTTAATCTATCCTGAAAGCAAGGCAAATAAATTAAAGGTGCACGATTGATGTAGTGCCTTGGTACAACTGATCCATTCCCAACAATTCTTCTTGAAGTTTCAGGTAATAAGAAAAATGCTAAAATAAATGTAACGCCACCTCCAATTGCTAAGAATATAAAAATGGCTCTCCAAGTATTAAACAGACTTATTAACAACGAACCAAGCAAGCCTCCAACACCATTACCCACCAATTGTAAACCAGAAACCATAGCAACCATTCCGCCAAGATTGGCAGTTGTACATACATCTCCAGCAACTCCAGAACTGATGGAAAACACAGGAGCAATTCCTGCTGCTTGAACACACCTTAATGCAATAAGCATATATATTGATGTCAGATGGGCAATGGCAGTACAGGAAGCTATAAATACAAGTAAACTGGTTAATATAACTGGCCTTCTACCAAATGTATCTGCGAGATTTGATGAGACTGTTGGGAAAATCCCTTGGAAAACCAAGTATGCTAGAACTGATATATTTGTCATACCATCATCCATATTAAAATATTCCTTAACTGTGGGTAATGCTGGGAAGTAAATTGGACTTGATGTAGCACTCCAAAACCCAGATAAAGCAAGAATGATAATCAAAAGCACTCTCTCTTTAGTTTTGAAGATTGTATATTGTGATGATTCTTCAATCAGAGACTCGCTGTTGGAGTCAAGCTTGTAATGTTTTTCTTCATCGTGGTCTTCCTTCTTATTTTCGTAGAGGTCTTTGTTTGACATATTGTATTAATTGATAGTGATTGTTGGCAATTAATTTGCTTTTGTAAATGCATAACCATATTGAGAAAGGATTTTTAACTAAATCGGCAGAATAAACCCTCCAGGGGGGTTGGGAATATCCATCTCTATATATAATAATTCTGTTTTCTTATGTAAATGACTAGTATTCTATATACCGCCTTTATAAAAAAATTTATAAATAGCCATTGCTTTATGAAAGAAAAATAATTAAACTTTCATAACGTTTGGTGATATTGATGATGCAAATTAAAGACGAAAAAATATTTTTCTTGGTGATGTTTCCAGAAGTGTTTTACAGTCAAGATTTGCAATCGAAACATATTTCCATATTCAAAGGAAATTATGTCAATTCTTTTCTGGAATCAATTCATTGGATTGAGTTTATCAAACATTAACTTACGTCCTCCGTAATGCTAATAATGATCGTCAATTGAGTAATAAGTAAGACAATGGAAATATAACTAGCCACCCCCTAACATACTTCCATCAACATATTTATGAGCGTTTGAAATATTTTTTTAAGGAAATGTGTTGCAACTCGCATGAAAATAAAAAATAATAATTAATAATATTTTTTAGCGCTTAAAAAACATGCTATTGTTTCTATTGTTTACATATTTATTTTTTATACGATATTAATTATTTTTAACACGCCAAGTGTTTCTGAAGTTCTAGAATACAGATGACTGTGGCTGTCTCAAGTTGCCAGCATTAGTCACACCACCATCAAAAAACACTACACGCCTTTCATTTGAAATATACATGAACTTGCACTAATTTTCTGTGTTTATCTGTATATAATTACGTGTTTATAACTGACACGTCATACTTACATTACATTAGTTTCTTAATTATGGAAATTGCTGTGTTTCTTCTTCTTTCCTCAAAAAGATAAAGGTATGATGTAAACTTCTACATAGTACCGCATATATATATAAAACCATATGTTTTTCAAACAATAGATAAGGGTTCAATCTAATGCTAAACTTAATTTTATTATCGAAAAGAAAAATTTTTTCACATGGTACCCCCTGATTGATAACTTGCGATGACATGATTCTTCACCTCATGACTAGTTTATTATTTATTGTTTATTATTTATCTTTATTGGTAAGCGAAAGGATAATAAATATAAATCTACTCATGACCTTTATACGAGCAACAATCAGTCATATTATTATTAGCGAGCGATTGTACATCTCGTGGTCATTCCAGAAGTATCTCTCTATTTTAATTTGTTAGGATTGTTATTGTTGTATTTCCTAGCAGGTGGATTCTCAGGGGTTGTTATCATGAAATTAATACTTGAACATTTATTCAATTTGACTCGTTTATTATTAGAATTTATGACTTGTTCAGGATCAATTAATCGAAAGGAATTCCCCTTGGATCCATTACTTTGAAAAAAATGATGAGCTGGAACATCTGAAAGGGTGGTGGTGGTTGTTGATATTTTATATCTAGATTTTTCACTTACTTGCGTCATCATCATCGGAGTAGTCATTGCTGATTGATGAGAGCTGGCAGCAGACTCCCTAAGCGCAAAATTTTTTATATTATTATTATTATTATTATTATTCGCTGAAGAAGAAGGAGGTGACGGTATAGATGCAGTATACCGATGATGATGCGCTTTCGAATGTGATGGTAATGGAAATAAAGGCGGACTTAAATGTTTCTGTTGATAGGGAGAACCTAGATGATTCTTATCATTTTGAAAATTCCCTTGCATAGGCGAAATCGATGGTAACAGCTGCGGTGTCAAATATACGGGAAACACGTGACTCGTTGGTATTTCACATGGGATAGTATTTGGCAGTACTAGTGTGGGATGAATATTATTTGTAGTAGAACCTTGTGCAACAAAGGGGTGAGAAATTTTTGGGTGTGGTCGATAATTCGAAAAGTTCTGGCTGTTCATTCTTGGTAAAGGTAAGCTTGATGCAGGGGGAATTAATGTTCCTTGTGCAGTCCTCAAAATATCAGGTGAACTAGCTCTGTTTCTTTTCTGATTTGGTGGTGGTGGTGTTGGGAATGTAGTATTTGATGGTGATAACAACAGGAAAATTTGCTCTCTGACCGGACTCAAACCAATATCCGAGGGATTTCGTGTTCTAGAACTTGATTGTATCGAAACTTCCTTTGTCATTTGTTCAATACCCTTTAAAACTTCGTTTGGATCTTTATTCAACTTTGTCACAAGTTCACCAAATTGCTCCTGGCCATTCTCATAACAGGAAAGCAAATACGGTATCAACACGGATTCTATTTTCAATGATTGGGCTAACTTCAATAGCTCTATGGTTGCGTGTATAGAATCATTCCGAATTGATGTTTGCTTTGTTTTCTCCTGTTCAATTCTTAATTTAATCATCTCATTTATGGTTTCGATATTATACAGAGAACAATCTCGTATTGATGATGACGTATTTTCAGGAGTTGAAATAATTTGAGTTGGCCCTTTATTCGAGATTATTCTTGATGACAAGGCTGGAAGGATAGGAGAATTTCCTTCACTTCGAGGTCTTAGTCTAATGCACTCTGGGGACTTCAGACTTGGTGAACAAGGCCGAGAACAAGACTGTGAGCTTGACAGTTTAGAAAAACTGTTTTTAAAAATGGATTCTGCAATAGTTGGATGATTGTTCAGTAGTGAAACACTTTCTCCACTTAAAGGTGACGACAAACTGTTATATGAACTCACCTCAGAAAGTTTGGTTTCCAGCTTATTAGCTGGATACGGAATCATCCTCTGTACTATTGATGAACTTGGGTTTGTTGAACTTGACTTAAGTGTAACTAAAAATACAAATGAAAGGCTAAGACAAACATACAGAGGTATGAGTTAAAAAAGAGGCGAATCATAAGGATACTTTATATTTCCGTAAATGTGTAAAATTTGTCGATCAGGTTATCATGAAGAAGTGTTTATTTAATGATATATCAAAAACGTTGGGTTGCAAATTATTAAGAATTTTGGTTGCGCTCCAAAAAGCAAAAAAAATAAACGCTTTACTTCCCAATTGAGTAATTTAACTTTGGAACAATCACTCCAGATCGGGAAATACTCTCTGCACCCAATTCATACAATACCAACAATTATTCAGCTTTATAGAGAAATCACCCTTGTAGTTTAAATTGATTTCAGAATGTAAAACCAGAAAACGGCATTTTAAATGGCACTTTGCAGTTCCAAACACACTCAAAGACTTGATATTTGATTCTCTTTTTCGAAGCAGTTTTCAATTGTGGAAAGCTCTGATTTGACAGTCCTATTATGCTAAAAAGACTAGTTACAATAGCCAACAGCTTGAACTGGAAATCCAACCTTTTACTAAAATAGGATAAGGACAGAGGTTCAGCTTTTCCATTTGACGTAAGGAGGCATTGGTAACCCAATACCTTTGACTGTATGGGGTGAAGACGTTCCTGTTATAAAAATAAAACCCCATTGATGGAATTTAAGGGGAATAATTTCCTATTTCCTAAAATAATGAATGACCAAGATCTTACCCCCCCCCACCTTATTATTCTTCTAACCATATCTCTTGTGGTTTAAAATTAGCGGATGACTCTCTGTTCATGATAAAATAAATAATTATTCAGGTGAAACATCTGCTTATCCAAAACAGGAAATGGATCAGTATGAGTTACTCTATGTATAGGTCACCATTGTTGAAGAGCTATCTTTCTGAATGTTTGCGTAATAAGCAAATTCGAAAATTATAAGGCGAGTAAATCTATTGCGCTTTGAATTTTCTTGTTCAATATGGGCCAATCATTTTGAGCTCTAGCGAATTTCTTGATTTCAGATAAATCTCTATCTCATACTAGTATCCTGTTGATGAGACATGTTGATTTGACAGTTCAGCTGATGTAGTTTTAAATGACTGACGTCATGGTACCAACAACTGCTAACTATTGTTGAAATTAATTGATTGTGACTTACTAAGTTACAACACACAATGAAAAAAATTTCAAAAATTGCCTGATCGGAAAAAAATAGTCACATGATTAATTTAGTCATTGACATATAGTTTTAGCTTATCCTACAGAGTGATGTTGATTGATGGGATGTCATATCTTAATAATCTTTTGGTCACACGATAGTTGAAAAAAAGGGTTAAAAAAGGAAAGATGTTTAGTATAGCAAAAAGAAACCATTCGATAAGGGCCCTTAATTAACAGAAAAAATTGATTTTAATTTAGCTGGAAATATCAAGTCAACACATTCAACTCTTTACTGCAACAACAACAACAATAAGGAAACATGACCTGTTTAGATAACAAGCAAGTAGTAATAGTTGCATGTGGAGGACCTTCTTCTAGTGGGAAAACCACAGCCTCTAAAACTCTTCAGAAATTTCTCCCTAATTTAACATTAATTCATCTTGATGACTTTTATTTACATGATTCTCAAATACCTATAGATGAAGCTACTGGTATGCAAAACTGGGATTGTCCTGAAGCTATAGATTTTGACCGCTTCATCGCATATATCAAAGAGATTAAATATAACAACAACAAAGAGCTTCCTGAGATAAATTCTAAGGAATTAGCAGAACCAGATTTGAAATTATCTGAAAATGAAATAACATACTTCCACAACAAGATCAAAGAATCTAGTGAATTATTCGAGAATAAGAAAATAGTATTAATTGATGGGTTTATGTTATACCATAATCCAGAACTTATAGAATTGTTTGATATCAAATTATTCTTCCATGCATCATATGAAACTTTGAAACAACGTAGAGAATCTC
This sequence comes from Hemisphaericaspora nanyangensis, assembly GCA_030557635.1. Lineage (NCBI taxonomy): Eukaryota > Fungi > Ascomycota > Pichiomycetes > Serinales > Debaryomycetaceae > Hemisphaericaspora > Hemisphaericaspora nanyangensis. Next base: position 740,636 of record JAKTPO010000004.1, on the reverse strand, counting down.
GTGCGGGTTATACTACTCTAGATGGATTTTGGGTTGATCCACCTCATTATTTTGAAAAAATAGTATGGCCAGCATATGTCAGAAGTCATAAATATTTGTTCCAAGATGAAAATGTCGAGCTGATATTAAAGAAGGATGTGCGAATGCAATATGGGATCCTGGATATTGATAACAAGGAAGGGTTACTACTCTTTGATTTAGTTGAATGGGCCATAACTTCAATTGTCGACAACCTTTGACTGACACTAATTCTCCTCCCCCCTGGTAATATAACTCAAGATGTTTTAATAGATCTTTTATAGATTTCTGTATTTTTAACGTTCTATTCTTCAACAACTAAATATACACAGTAATTAATACCTATACACCATCCTTACTTTCTAGACTTCTTAGGTTTCTTACTAATCAGCTTCATTTCCTGTTCATAAATTTCACTGGCAGATTCTTTTGATTTTCTCTTTGTATTCTTCTTAACACCTACAACACCTCCCTTCTTTGCTGCTTTAGTCAATGATTTTTCGGCACCTTCCCAATCAGCATCATCAGCAATAGCATATTTATCCAAATCAATAGCATTAATTAATTCCCGTTGTTTTTCTCTCATTTGTTTAATAACTTCATCCCCAGCTTCTGCTAAATCTTCTTCCATTTCTTGTTCCATATCTTCATAGTTAACATTTTCTTCTTCTTCTTCAGCACCATCCATTTGCTTGACATTCTCGTCTTCTAATACAGGCATAGATTCTTCAATAGCTTTGCTTAAAACACTACGGAAATATGTCGAAAATTTACGAACAATCTTGGCAAACATAGCCATGGATTGATTTGAAGGTAAGTGTAATTCATTGGAAATTTGATCAATATCTTTATGCTGTAATCCAATAGCTAATAAGATTGCTGCTTGTACTGAAGATAAATGAACTTCATCGCCTGTCTTTTTTGAAAAGTAAAATTGGGCAAGTAATGGTAACATATCAACAATAACATGGTAATCTAACAAGTTATTAGCATATGAATCTAATCTCTTCAAATCGAAAGGAGATAAAACTTCATCCAATTGTTGTCTTGTAAGTTTCTTAACTGTAGATAAGGTCTCACCTCCTTCGCCAACTTCAGTAGCTTCAATGATACTCAAAGCTTGAGAAGCTTGGAATTTTCTAAATTCATAAGATAATAATGACAAAAAACGTTTATGGAAATCTTTAGAGAATTCACGTAACCAAGCATTTTCTCTTCCAGGCAAAACATTAATAACAACACTTGTATGTTCACCAGTTAATTCATTTGGAGTTTGTCTCAAATAAACTGGAGTAAATCCACTCTTTTTCCAAAATTTATGTAATTGTGAAGTAAAACCATATGATACACCCAAATAATGTAAATAATACGGAGGTTTTTCTGATAACTTTAATAACAATGGCGGTAATGTCTTTGCATCACGCAATTTAATTTCATCTTTCAAAGATGCATTTGCTAATTCCTTATCAGTAACTCTAGTAATAGTATGATCATTAAGTTCATTAGATTCACTAATATCAGTAAATTTACCTTGATAATAATCTTTCAATAATTCAATAGCTCTTGAACCATAACCCATACCAGAATATTCAGGATTAGTTGCAATTCTAACAATTCTTGCCCCCGATAATGAAGCAAATTCTTCATCTTGGAATTGTTGTGAGATTAACCAAGGAATTAAATCACCACCGGCTCTCTGTCCTCTAGATAATGATTTTCTAACACTTTCTTTTGATATTTCCCCCTCTAAAGCTAATTGAATTACACAGAGTGGATCGGGGATTCTGTTATCCCCTTCCTCAATTGGTGGTAATAACACAAACAATTGATGAGCTGGAGCATCACTCATTAATTGTAAATCATTAGGAGAGTTCTTGTAGTGGGAAGCAACATACAATGCCATCATTTTTTGTAAGAAAGCTTCTGACACCGGATGGTAGGAGAATAAAGTATCTCTATTCACATAAAACAAATTACATTGAGATGGATGTGGGGTACCTTTAGTTGCAAATTTGGCATTTTTGGTTAAGGAAACATCTAAACAAAGTAATTTATTTAACCATTTCTCAACTGGATCACCAGGAGCATATCTAATTGGTTCATCCAAAACTACTTCTTTCAAGTTTCTAGTCAATGATCCTCCTCCTGTTTCCGATGATTTCTTGTCTCGGGAAACAATTGTTGTATCTGCTGGAGTGACATTATTAGATTGATTTCTTAATTGTTGAATTAATTTCAAAGATAAAGATCTACCGGTACCTTCATAACCATTAATAGTAGAAGCCATAAAGATCAAGTAAGGACCCATAAGCTTTTTGACAATAGGTAATGGAATAGCAGCAGCTTCATCGATGATAACCAATTCAGCCTGTCCCAATACATGACTGTCATTGGGAGAAATATATTGAATAGTTTGACGGTGTTCTCTCTTAATATCGACTCTAACAATAGCTTTGTTGAATGAAGGGTTAGTAGATTGAATAATATCATAATCCATATGTTCAGTATATCCTAATGCATCAAACCCCTTAAATACAAATTCGAAAAGAGTCTTTAAGTTTTCTGGGGAAGGAGAAGTAACAAAGATATTTGAGTATCCATGAGATATTGCTGCAGCAATTGCAATACCAAGAGCTGCAGATTTACCTCGACCTCTACCTGCAGTTAAGGTAACAGTACTTCTTAAAGTCTTTTCCGAAATAACATCGATAAATGTCAAAATTGCTTGAGCTTGATTTATAGTCTTTGATAATCCAACCAAAGCACCAGCAGGTTGTACTTCTGCCAAATTTTCTTTCAACTCTTTCAATTCTTTTTCATTTGCAGTTAACTCATCATCATCTTTAGGTGCCAACGGCTTAACATGTTTCCCGCCTGAAATTGGCAAGACATTCAATTCATCATCGACGACTAAACAAGTTTCACAAGATCCTAAGGAAAGTAAAAAACGTTCATTAAATCTGGCGACAACATCATCATGAGCTTCAGTTCTGTATCTTGAATGAATATCCATAGTCATGGTATATAATTGTTTTAATGATGTCATAGATTTCAAAAGAATGACAACTAACCCACCACCTTCCACAGTTTCTATAGTTCTTGCTAATAAATTAGGAGTAAGACCTTCGAAATCTTGCAAAATACACATCCCATAAGTATTACCCAAAATCTTTTCTGTTTCTTTATAATAAACATATCTAATATGTTGATTTGAAATAAATGCTTCAAATGGATCTTGATCATTTACTTCTCTAATACCTCTCTTAATATCTTTTTTAATCTTAGCTTCTCTCTTTTGTCTATGTGATGTGAATCCTAACAATTTCTTCTTATATGCCCACAATACTGATTTGTTCATCTTTAAATCAGCACTCATCATTAAATAATGCAAGTTAGGTAATTGATTACGAGCCTTATCACCAACAATGATAAAGAAACTTCTTTGTTTCTCTTGAACACCATTTCTGATTAGGGCTGGGATACGAGAATCAATAGCTTTCTTTCCCATATTTTCTGTCGTTTATACTGAGTAGTTAGGATCTTCAAAATCCATCTTGTTTTATTTGATGGAACTTTTTTAAATAATTTTTCATTTAGAATGGCTAGCAGAGATGAGTCGTGTAAAATTGTTCAAATCATTTATATTTTTTTTTTGGCACTTTTGCAACCATTTGAACGCTTACAGTAAGGGAAAAGGTCTTACAACCAATCCTAATAATAAAACTGTACGACTGATAAGGAAATAGGAGTAATGGGTTTATCAGAAATATATTGAATCGTGAGAGTTAGGATCTTTTCTAAAAAAAGAAAAAGAAAAAAGGTGAATATTGTCATCATGGTGTGTGTGTTTGTTTTTTTGTTCTAAAAGTCAGCAGCTAATCGCTTGATGGAAACATCAATTGTGAACTTTAATACTTATTCTCTCACATTATAACGGTCTTTAAATCTAAAAACATGGTAAGTTACATCTAAGATTCAGTCAATGGATATTGCTTGGGGTTACATATGGGTGATAATTGGGGATTTACTATTATGGAAAGGTTGAGTTGTACTGCCTGTCCTTTGTGACCTAGTCTTGCAATAGAATAGTAACTGAATTAAGTTGGATAGTTATAACATTTAAATATTTTTCAATAGATAGAGTTATTTAATCAAAGTAAATCTTTAACTATACTATGTGTTTTCTTTAGCCTAATTGCACTATCGTTTTAACCCTTTTAATTTTAATGACTGCGAAAAATTTGATTGCAAAAAAATATTAAAAGCAAACAAAAGGAAATCTGTTTCAATCTCGGCGGTTAATTAAAACACCTTTAAAAACTTTTGACAAAATGAGTTCTGAAATCGATAGTAGTCCAGTCAGGAGACATAAAAGGTGTTACGATCCAGAAATTAGATCAGATCCAATAGGAAGCAAATCAAAAATCGCTCCAAGATCAAGTCTACAATTCAAAATTGGTCCACCATTTGGTAGAACAATTCAAGTTTCCACAGTTCATTCATCAAATTCTAAAGAAGTTTTGATTCCCCATATTGATGCCAGAATAGATAGAGGTTTTGATTTAATCGATGATGAATGGATAGGTTATAAACGTAATTATTTCTCCGTTGTTGCTGCTTTTCAATTTCAAGATGTAAATAAATCAATTTTACAAACTGATGGATTTTATATTGAAGTTAAGAATGAAAATCATCCTATTAAGAATTTTTCCATTAGATTGGTTTCAAGGTGTTTAGAGGATAATTCAGAAGTTCCATTGGTTCAACATACTGCCAAAAGAGATCGTGGTCCACAAATTGAACCACCAGTTGTCGCGGTTGTTCCAGGAACTTTACCAAGTCATTTTGTAATTAAGGAAAGTGCCAACATTAGGAAGGCAGCAAGGATTATGCATTTTGATAGATTATTTTATGATGAAAGAGAGGATCTATCACCCAAGACTGATGAATCGATACTACATAATTATCCTGATGGCAATTTAACTAAAGTTGTTAAATATGAAAGAATTCAATTTGCTTCTGCTATTCAACATAGGAAACCAATAACTGGAAAGAAGAATTTTATATTACAAGTTGAATTAATGGCTGAATTAGAAAAGGATACTTATGCTGTCATTGCTTTATCTTCAACTCCTCCATTGACAGTAAGAGGAAGATCACCTTCCAATTATACTTTTTCCAAAATATCAGGCAATCAAGAACCTAAAAGATATAGACAAAGTAAGAACCTCCCTAGTGTTGACACCTCCACATTTCTTAATATGGTTAAAAAGGAAAATGTTAACCCAAACTTTAGAGCATACTCCAATGATGAAAACATCATTAATCAAGGTGATCCATTTCTTGAATATGATGAGGAAGAAGAGGCTGAAGATTATCCTCCGGCAATTGTTTTTGATTCTGATAATTTAGTTCTTCAACAATTACCCCATAGTGGATTTTTGTTTGATTGTCATCATCATCAAAATGATTATCATCATCAGGTAATTCCTTCAACCCCATTCACCAAAAATACTAATTTCTATTTGGTTGAGGAACCACCATCGCCAGAACCTGAACTGATTCAACCACAATTTTATTTACAGAAATCAGCAGATTTGGAAGAAAGAGAAGATAGATGTTTGAGTTCCACCTGTTTTTCCAGCGCTTTCACTGAAGGATATAGTGAAACTGGTGGTGGTATTAGACAAGATGTTGATTACTATAAGACTTATTTAGAAGACTTAGAACAGGATCAAGTATGTATTTCTCCTTCATTATTGTTTGGTATTCCTGAATAAATTAATACATAATTAGCATTAACTATTGATGTTTGGATGTAAATGTTTCTCTCTTTTTTTATAACTTGAAACTTTTCATAAAGAAAAACTCTGTTCAGATGTTAAACATAGGTCAGGTTAACTAACTAGTACTAAGGGGACGCAAAATGTTATTCTTCAGTTTTTTCAAGACTCTTGTAGATCAAGAAGTCACCGTGGAGTTAAAGAATGATTTAGAAATAAAAGGAACATTGAAATCAGTAGATCAATATTTAAATTTAAAATTGGATAATATACAAGTCAACAATGGAGCTAAATACCCACATTTAGAAGCAGTGAAGAACTTGTTTATAAGAGGTTCTAATGTTCGTTACGTCCATATGAGTCCAAGTTCAGTCGATTGTACTTTATTACAAGATGCATCTAGAAGAGGTATGTATTTTTTTTATATCATTAGTTCCGTCGTATTCTTTCGAGTAACAATACTAACTATAAACTAAAATATAGAGGCTATGGTTCAATCAGCTAAATAAGGAAAGGGTTTTTTTTGGTAATATATATATATATATATATACATGTAATATAGAACGAACATTGTACTATTAGTGTGAAATGAATTATTCATTTGAAGGTAGTGGGGTAGTTAATCTCTCGAGACATTTTGCTCTTGTATGACCTGCTTCTTTACAGAATGAACAAATAACTTTAGATTTATTCTTTGATTTCAGTTTGTATGGATTCGGCTGTAATATATTTTGACTTGATTGTTGTTGAGTGTTTATATGACTTGGTCTGATTGATGATTCATTAGTTAGACTCGCCGAGTTCGACGAAGAAGAAGCATCTTTAAGTAAATATTTCAATTGTGCCTTTGGTAGTAATACAAAGTCAGAATCGGCATTATTCCAAACTGTTTGATTGCATTTTGGACAATTGATATCACTAGAAAGTGCTGTCATTAGCTTCTCTTCGGTTATTACTTCTATTTCTTCTGACAGTTCACCTTCAAGAATGATATTCTCTAATCTTCGCACATAGTTATTTATTAGTTGCAATTTCTCGTCATATCCCTTTTTCAATTCTTCTAGTTCTTGGTTCTTCTGGTTTACTACTTTAGCGAGTTGGTCTATTGTGTTCAGCAACTCGACTATAGACATATTGTAGGGACGATGGTGATAAAAGTGAAAATGAAGCTCATTCAGTGTAATTACATTGCAATCCTTTTATTTTTTTCTTTTAGGAAGTGAAGGAATCAAGATGAGTTCTTGATCTTCAACAGATAGCTTCATTAATTGCTCTTGATAAAGAAGAACAATAACATCCTATATGGATCAATTTATATAGATCAGCCACGAAGCATCTAAACTAACTTGATAACAAAGCTATTACTAAAATTTTCTTGAAGAATTGAAGTAAAAGCTTCTTGATATAATAATCCTTGTTTTAAACGAAACAAAATGGCAGACATTTGGTAGTGAATGTTCATTTCGTAAATTCATAACAACTTAAACATTTAATTTTGTAATAGTCTAATTATAACCTTTTCATTACCTTAGATATTACATCCTATGCTATTTCAATTTAAGATTTTATATTACCAAATCAAGTAAGACGACGACAACGATATTACATTCATTCAAGAATACCACCAAAAAAGAATTTGAAGTAAAACATTCACAAGGTATATTCGACAAAATCTTGTTGGTCATTCAGTAGTACAATCTCTTATTGCCATTGTGGTACAGACTAGAAAACAAATGGGGAGCTCCCAAATTGTGCAAGAACTTTACACTCATTGCTATTTCGAATGGAAAATATACACATATTGGCTTCCAAACGAAGAGAATATTATATGCATGTTATTTCGATTTATATGCGCCCTACAACAGGCAATATTCATTAGACAGAAGGATTTATTATGAAAAATTAAACTCTGTTAGAGGATTATTATTGTATTAAATTCATGATAAATCAATTAATAGGATTATGGAGAGGAGAGTTTAATAACGCTTAATTATCCAAAACTTGACAAGTATTTGAATAAAGATAACTCTGATGTAATATTGTCTAATAAAGAGAAAAATATTCGTTGATTCTAAAATATGGAACTAAGCTAAAACTATGGGAATTTGTGCCCTATTTATACTAATTTCTGCAGACCTTTCCACTGAACATTTGTGTGGGTAAAACAGGAGGAAATCAGCTTGACCCTGTAACCTCTCTTCTGGATTTACCAATGCACTTATATGTACTTTTCCTAAGTCCGAATAGCACATTATGATAACACCAACAACTTTAATAGGTCAGAAATAGCATACAAAAAAGCTTCAATTAAACAAAAATTAATAAACATGAGACCAGGTAACATTCCCATAACACAAGCAACTACAAACTATTGTTATCTAATATATGAATTTGAGGTATCTTTTAATCATTACTACGCTTAATCAAGTGAAAGAAAACGTTTTGTTACCAATTGAAAGATTCATTTACTAAAGTTTATTCCAAACTACAATCTTCCTTGTTGTACTTCTGATGCCATTTCTTAATGATTCTGTTTTGTTGGAAATAGTTAATTTCAAAGTATTCCCCGAATTCTTGGAAAGGATTAAGTGTGTCGGTTGGATAGCTATATTTTCGACAATACAATAATGTAAACAACATCAGGAACGATTCTAACTTATAATAAATATTATTGACGTTCATAGGAGGGAATCTTTTTATGGTTGGAAGAAATTGATCAAGCAATTTTCCAATTGGTAAAACTTCTGCTGATCCCTGACAACTTCTTCTTCTATTTCCAGACCAGACAAGTTATGGAAGCATTTATCTGGAATCAGAAGGGGGTTTTACCAACTGAAATTCCTCAATCAATTGTATTTTGGAGTTATGAAATTTAAGATTTTTATCAATATTGAATTGCAGGTGTAACATAATGTTAGGGATAAGAAATGTTAGTCATGTGATGTGTATTGAGAGTCTAATTTTTTCCGTCACTTACAAATTTATACTGCTATTACTTGGCAAATTAGCCGAACAGCCTCCAAATCTTAGGAGAAAAGTTTAATCAGATTGTTTATTTGAAACTCCTGATATTACCCCCCAGAACCGATGAAACTGTTGAATTGATACCCTATTTCTTGTGTCCTGTTGATTTATTTTGGTTAATCATTCTTCAGTTACTACTGGAGGTTTTAGTTTCCTTTTCCTCTTAAATGACGAAGATGAAAAGTAATATTCTAGAAGAATTTGAGCAAAATCTATGAGGAAAATCTATTAAGTAGAAAAATCAAACAATTTGAAAGAAAATTATCTCTGTAGTGAAATATCTTCATTTATGACTTATTCTCCGGGTTCTAGTGATCAATTTCAGTCCCAATTCGTGATGCACTTGAATTTTCTAAACTCGAATTGATGAAACTAGGAAGATTTATTCACAAAGTTCTTTTAATTCTTTTTGAGAATAACTCAACTTCAATCTAAAGGGAATGCTTACTTCTAGTATGTATAGAATATGCCACATTATTCCAAATTCCCTCATTTTTCTAAGCAACAATATAATCTCTAACAACACACATCAGTCTGCTGTTATCACCCGTTTTTCTCAAATAATTTGCAGCCATTTTCTCCTGCATATTGTCCTGTCACCTGACTTAACCGCATGATCTGGTTTTAAAGAGAATTTTGGCTGTGATGGCCTCTAGCAGAAGCGCATTGATCTTTTGTACCTTGGGAATTTAACAATTCTCATTTTGCAAATGAGTGTCCGGTTCGATCCCTGCGGTCTGAATTTCCGATGACTTGAGTAATCAGTCTTCTATTGGGTTCAAGCAATGAGTAACAATATCACTGGAGGGAAGCAATTCAGCACAGTATGTTACCCGTGGTGGAGGCGAAGCGGATGGCACTGATTTGGGGATCACTCGGGTCCAATGAGGTTGACCAAGGTATATAGTGTGACGACTCTAAGTTTTTTTTGCACCCAATTGAAACCAATGTATATTATATATATAATATTACTGTCCGTTCTATATATCTGCATATTCTAGTTAATCAACTTTTCTTCGAATAAACTTCGACTTTACTTTCATCAATGGAGAATATAAGTTCTTTCTTTCCAAGAATAACAAACTAATCAATAACCCAACACTAACAAAACAACTTCCAATTAATTGCTTGAACGTCTTCGTTGTATATCCATTCATATTAAACACAACCAAATATTGAACAATCCACCAAACAATCAACAACAATATAGAAGGTATCGAATATTTACAAACTTGTAGAATCGAAACATTCCTAACATTTCTAACCAAATAATAATCTTTAATCGCCATAAAACAAAATCCAATCCTTAATGTCATATTTATCATATTTGCCAAAATCAATCCCAAAATGCCAAACTTCAATTTCTCAATCAATATATACAGAACAAACAATATTACAATACTAATGAAAACCATATATTTTGAAAATCGCTTCATATCATTATTCAGTGCCATTCCTGAAAATAAAGCTTCTAATATTCCATTAAATGCCAAAAATGGAATATATGTAATATAAACTTGGAACAAATCAAATAAATTGTTATTATGACCCCATTTCTTTCCAATTATAAATTGTAACAAAAAGGGAGCATTAGTGACTCCAGCGAATATGATCATGATTGAAAGATTGAAATAGAAGATTGAGATTAGTTTGAGATAAGTGAATGATTGTTGAGTTGAATCTTTTGTGGTTGTGGTGGCATTTAGAAGTTTGGTAAACATTAATCTAGTTGATTCTTCTAATGGTTGAAATAATAATCTGGCTATCATTGAACCATAGTTGGATATAACTGCATAGAGTCCTTGTTCGTCAACTGTGCATAAGTAATTTATGATCAATCTATCTCCTTCTGTTAATAATTGTTTGAATAACATTTGTATAAAGAATCCTTTCCAGATTATGAATATATCATTTTGGAAATACTGTAAGTCCTTCACTGAATCATCATGTATCTTAATCATGGAGTATTTGACATTTGTATTATTTATCTTATTAAATGACAAAAAGGACGAAAGATAACTAACGGCTAATGTTCCCGAATATACAAACTGTCCAACACAAAACGCAAGCACAGCAATTCCATCAAACTCGCCACTCAGGTTATGCATATTCTTACCCATCAAAATCACACCAAAAGTCGAAACACATTTTAAAAAAATAGACAATCCTTCAAATTTCGACCGTTTGCCAAAATCCAATTCAAATTGATAAATATCAAATATTGGTTCAATAATTAACTCCAAGAGGATCAGCATTATAATCAATGACCAACTATATTTCCAATATGCCAATTTCATAATATTGACCACAAACATATCAGTACCAGTTTGCCAATATCCAACAATCATCAATATCACAATTCCCAACCCCAAGGCCAAAAATCCAAAATTGACAACTGATTGTAGTCCCCCAGTTCTCGTACCAATACGTATTCTATTTTTGTCGTCGTCGTCGTCATCTTCATCTTCTTCCTTTCCACCCTGAATACGTTGTACTGCTAATCTGACAGCTTCTCGAGAAAAGAAGAGAACAGTGGAGGTGATGAAGTCGAGATAGGTTGCAATTCCAAAGATTTTTGGTGATATAAATCGGATCAAGAGTTGGTTTAGAAGGAAGGTGAATAGTTTGGTTATGATTTGGATTAGGATTAAATTGGATACTCCTGATGCTGCTTTGAATTGGTCATCATTGGAAGACTTTGTTATATCTTCTTTCTTGGCCATTTTTCTAGGTTTGTTAACCTATAATACCGCAAATACGTTAGATAACCATATTAGATTGATTACATATGTATGAATTAATTAAGAACTGAAAAATTCAACGGAAATGTAACCTGTAAAAAGTATACTCCTAATTTTTATTTACAGATTGAACTGACAATGTACAGTTTAACCCCTTCTTACAGGTTAGATGAATTTTTCGAAAAAAAAAATTAAGCCATTTACCAACAAGTGAAATATAAGCAACAGCCATTGATTGACCCCCACCACCAATATCTTTGGTTATCTTGGGATATTATCGAAAGGAAAGCAGCTAATATTCAATATACTAATATACAGTACCCTCTTTACAGTTTGTTAAATATCACCCCAAAGCTATTTGAATAACTCCCCCTTTACAATAACAACAAATGGAAAAAGATATCGAATTGAGAGAACAAGACAGGTGGCTTCCAATAGCAAATGTCGCCAGACTAATGAAAAACACCCTTCCACAAACCGCCAAAGTTTCCAAAGACGCCAAAGAATGTATGCAAGAATGCGTATCTGAATTCATATCCTTCATTACATCAGAAGCTAGTGATAAATGTCTTCGTGAAAAACGAAAAACAATAAATGGTGAAGATATATTGTTTTCAATGCATGATTTGGGGTTTGAAAACTATGCTGAAGTGTTGAAGATTTATTTGGCAAAGTATAGGGAACAACAGGCTTTGAGACAAGAGAGGGGAGAGACTAGACAAACGAAACGACAAGCTAAACAGGCGGCACAGGCTGCTGCAATAGTTGCTGCTGCTACTGCTTCTTCTTCGGGTGCTGTTTCTACTGTGACTTCTTCGGAGAATGTGACTGATGGGGAGGGATTACATAATAATGTTGGCGACGAAAGGGAAGTGAATGATCAACAAGGTTCGTCGAGTGTTGGAGATCATGATGAGGATATTGTTATGGATGAAGGAGGATTGACTAGATATGCAGATACCGAAAATGTGAATGAAGAATATGAAGAACAGCAACATCAGCAGCAAAAGCAACAAGAAGTAGAGCAAGAGCAACAGCAAGAATTGGAACATCCATCAGAACAAGCACAGATTCAAAGTTCTGGATCTAGTTCAATGCAATCCCCAGATTCATATTATCATGAATACAACAACAATAATAACAATAGAGAACCTAATATAAAACAAGAAGAAGTTCCTAGTGATATGAAACAAGAAGAATCGATACTTCAAGGAAATGTTCCAAATCCTGATCAATATGGATATGATGATTTCCTTAATCATGAACAAGTGAATGGTAGTGGTGGCGGTGGCGACGGTGATGCTGATGCTAATGCTTCGCATGTTCATCATATTGAAGAATTAGCTAAACATTTGACGAATGAGGATGCAGATATCGATGCATTGGCGGCAGGAATAACTAATGATGACAATACTTACTTTTAGTAGAGGGAGAACGATGTACTAATGTATATATATTTAACTTGTGTATTCATATTGTATGTGTATTAATGAATATTGCGTTAAGCATTTTGTAGGGAATGTATTGTTACATTCAAAAAATACGCCAAAATACAAACTTAGCTATTTATGCTAAATAAAGAGTGAATAACCAAGAACCTGTTATTCTTTTCTATAGAACTGAATCAATAACATTTGGTAGACTTCTCCATAGTCTACCTCAATAATACCCAATAAAAATAAAAGAACACCCACGAATGCTCAAAATTCACTGATTTCCCAGCAATCAGTTTTCTCTTCTTACCCGTTTTCTCTCTCTTACATTCATTCAATACCTTTTCTACAAATAGGACAAGTCAAATTGTAATCAAGCCACAGATTTAAACAATCATAATGGAATGAATGGTCACATTTTCTCATTTGTATAACATCTTGATTTAACTCTTCATGACAAACAACACAACGACAATCTTGAATCTTATCTTTAGGAATTCTTAATTTGTTGAGTATGATTTCTTTCTTTTTATAGTTTATAATTTGACGAGTTTTCATAATTAATGCTTTTAAACTTAAATAAGTCGAAGGTAAGATGAAAAATGGGAACGAATAATGATTATATATGAAAGCAGTAATGAAAACAACATTCAGTATAAAATTGAACAAACTGCTAAGATAATCACCAATATAGATCCATTTATAAGCACGAGTGTATTCACTTAGGAAACATTTAATAGTTGTCAAGATGATTATCGGGAATAAGTTTAAACATTCAAATATCAATATGTTCATTAGATTAAGTCCACCTGCGTTACTATCATTGACAACATATTGATTAACAGCAATGGCGATGTCTATTAAATTTGAAAAGATCAATACTATAGATACCTTATTAGCATCTGTTATTGTTGCTGATCTATCATTCATGGTTATGGTAATTTCTTTATTCGATAATTTGCCTAACATTAGCCATTTTAACCAATTGATGCATACTAAAGTCACTGGATTATATTTGATTCGTTTATAATAAAGGGAGAGTAACACTCCTCCAAACTGAATATAAATGAGTTAGTATTGTATTATAAGAGATGAGAAGATCGTCTGTTTTTTTGTGTTATGTAATACATACCACACCATAGCTTAATTGTCGTTTAGTGAAGGAAGTTAGTGTTGTTGTTGAAGGTAATGATAATGATAGTGCCAAGTGATCCTGTTGGTATTGTTGTTGATCTTGTCGTTGCCGCTGTTGTTGTGGTTGTGTTGCTAGTGACATCTGATGTATGTGTATTATGTTCAAAGTAATTTGAAAAAGGAATGGCAAAGGGGCGGGGGTTTATCTCATACTTTATATAATATATATAAACGTATATACGTATATTGTTTTTTAGTCCTAAATGAAATTTTCTTCTCATTGTTCTTTCAAGGAGCTGATGGAATTTTATATACGAATAAGCAATTATTAACTATGAAAGGTGTACAGTAGAGTATATAGAGAGAAAAGAGAAATAAGTAACAGGGAGAGAGAGTGTGTGTGGTATATCTCATCACCATTAGTACAGTTTACTGGGGGAAAAGGATATATTAGTTAATGATTACTGATTAACTAAGTAAATTTTGAATGTATTGTATAAGACCATATATCCAACTAAACATTTTAGTAATGATGATGTTTACAACGAACTCATTCTATAGTCGTCAGATATAGCTTACCTTTTAAGAGAGAAACAGAGAGATAGAATACCTCTTTCATCACAGTATTCGGTTTATGCTTCGCCTCATTTTTTAGTTTATGCAGAAGGGTCACGTCATCATAATCAACCCTTTTTAACCTCGGCTTATATATTTGCTTTGGTTCATCGAATATGCAAGTTTCTTCAAAAAAAATACAAGGCATACCAAACAGCGACCACCTTGAGAAAGAGAATCTTCATTCATTAATAAGATTATGATTTACTAACTTCCTAATAGATATATCGGGATGGTCAGAAACAGGTTAGAGAACCGAAGTGCTTATTTAGTGATCCTCTCCAAATTTGAAGGAGATTTGGACTTTTCAGTCATGGAAATTCAGAACATTATTCAAATTCCTTTGGCCTGAAAAAGCTCTTCTAATTGGGGAAAATACCAGTGAATAAGCGCTTCGGCTCATAACCTGTGGCTGTACATCTTGACATAGGGGCTACTAAACAATCTTATTACTGACTAATCTTATTCAACCATAAAAGCTTCAGATGCAAGTGCAAGAGGTAGACAAAGGCTCACAATAAGGTCCTCATATTGTAACTATTTCCATGAACGTTGATCCTCCCAAGAATATTGACGTCAGTGAACATTGTAATGGGACAGGATACACCAGATGTAATTATTAGCGACCATGCTGAAAATGGTGGGCAGGTAGGCGACGGGGGGAGTTGGTGATCGACGACGAACTTATTGAAATAGAATCATAGAGATTTCAGTTTTTGTTGGTGTGGGACTATGAATAACGCTTTATCATTCCCAACCCCCCATATTGGTTGTATTCGTCTTCTCGTTTCTGTTCACACTCCACAAGGACATGTCAACCTTATATTTATTCCATAATTGCTGCCTCCAGACAAGGCTCCAATTTTATTTTTTTGATTTAACTGGTGTCACCGTCTCATCCAACCTCACCAAACCACCCAAAAATTTCTGAATTCACATCTGCTAGCTTATTTCACTATCTTGCCCTTCAGATATTGTACTGTCCGCTACTTCTGCGAGGTCTAGCTACTAAGGTAATATCCCTTTTGACTCCTCTCTAAAACGCGGTCTGCGGTGTTTTTCTAGTTTTTTCTAATTCGGAATATCCTTATTTGAGGTGTCCAATGTCACGAATTAGATCATGTTGTAAATCAGTATCTAATATTACAGGCTTCAGAATTTGATTTAGAGTAATAGAAGGATAGTTTAAATCCTTTCGGAGTTGGTTGTAAGTTTATGTCTTGCCAAAGTACAGTACGCTTCCCCAAGTGCTCCCATGCGTGGTGAAATAGACTACGTACTCTGCAATATACGCGGTGAAATAGACCACTTCTTAGCTAATCTACATGTGCTGTCCACTATCCCCTTCCTGTTAATGAATTGTGGTGATTTAACGTACAAATTTATAAAAATTATATCAAAGTACAAATCGTTACTGGTCAATCAAGCAGGGTTGTTATTCTCCAATATTTCTTCTTTTAAAGTTGCATGAAGAGGAGATCTTCAAACATGTAGACGAAATAATAAACATTTAGTTAATTTGAAAATTTATGGTAAGATAGTATTCCTAGTCACATAAAATTTAAAAATGAAATTCTGGACGGGCAGAATTGATATAACCAGTTCTGATGTCAATTTATTGGCTGATGTGGTGTTCTGAAGCTGAAATTTGGTTACAACTTCTTGCCTGCTCTTGAAGTGTCATTTTTTCCGATCAGTCAGTGCTTTCCATCATTCTAAATATCCCGGATATGAAGTTTTAGGCTACCCTCTATAGATTCAAGCTCCACCCTAAATATCATTTAGACGAAGAGTTCGTAGTGTATTAGGTAGTGTTTTTTTACGTTTGATATATAGCAGTTCTTCATGTTTACGTAATTCAAAATGAAACCTTTCTGTTTGTCTATTATACTGTTTTAAACTATATACAAAATCATCTTCAATCTGATCATAAATAGTAATTAAAAATAACTTATATTAGATTTTATCTTCGATGATCTCCGATTGCCAGCATATTCTTTCTCATAATCCAATGCTACTTCTTTCCACATTTCTACGTTTACTCTAAGCTCTATTAAGTACAGAGCTGTTTCCTCTTCGTTGTCTTTAGAGCGTAGTGATTCCGTAATTTCAGCAACTTGCGATTCTGCTTTGTTTAAATCGCACTTCTGCTTCTCTAAACCTTCCCTTGCAAAATACCATGCAGTTTAGGCACTAGGAGCGCTTACACAAAGATAATCTATTATTTATGTTGGGCCTGCCCTTTTAACAATTGGATCTGTTGTTTTAATAATTAGATTTATTAGAACAACAGATCCAATCATAGATGAAGAGGATTATTCTTTCAGCAAGGTATTCAATAATGATACCCCGATTTCATACATCTATCATACCAGGTGTAACGGCATTTGTCACGTGTTTATTTCGTTCGTTTAGTTGTTTATCTTGAAATTATTTAGAATGTTTTTATTATTCCTTTTTCTACAAGAGTTGTTCAGCCTACTTTAAATTAATATAGATTTTTAATAATAAAAGCTTGCAATTCCATACACCAGGATGACGATATTGTGAACTCTGATGAACTTGATTTAACATTAAAAGTGATCCAGTAATCATTCAAGTAGGTTAAAAGCTGGGGAATACACTTGAGAAAGCGGGCTTTCAATATCTCGATTACAAATAAGACAAGTTAACTTGCCTCTTGTATTTATCTTTTGGGTTAGCAGAACTCGTAGAAGTGGCTCCGATGTGGAATGTTCAATTAAGGTTTTAACTTAATTTTATTAGAAAGGGAGATCCTCATGAACAAAACCATGCCCAAACGTGAGGATGTCGTATTCCACACACAGGAACCATGTCAAACTAGTTCCACATCTTACTCTATGATCCTAAGGTCACTCATTCTACCTAATTTAGAACTCTATGTAATTATTAATATGAAGGTTTCTTTACATTGTTTTCAAGGAGATTGAGATTTACGAGCAATCAACACGATAAGGGACAAGCCAAAATTATACTGATTTACAATTACAAGATTAACGAATTTCTTCAACTCTTGTGATGTTTCTTAACAAATTTCACTTGATTAGCGAGTATTCATTATTACTTAACTATGTTTAATCTAGAGATATACAAATAAGCGGACCCTTCGAGTAAAGAAGTCCCATATCAGATTTCATTTATTTGCACCCAAAAGGAAACGCATCTTCATATTTATTGTTGGTTCAATTTATAGGGCGATTCAGAAAAAAAAACTAATAACATCATTATAGTAACTCGCTAGCTACAACTATCTACCTCTAACTATTCTCTAGTCAATATTACCCCTTTAAATATCTCTTTGTTATAGAAGTTCAATCATCGGGTAAGTTACTGGTATTCATCTAAACTGTAAAAAAATCGAAGCTAATCTGCAAAAAAAGAAAGACGTCTCACTCATCTCACAGCAGCATCTCGAAATTTTTTTCAGTATGGTAAAATTATAGTAATTCCATCAGATAGGTTGCTTTTCCCTTCCTTCCTTTGGTCTTATGAACAAAATAAGTACTATAAGAAATATAGTATCAATCATGGGAAAGAGAAACTTCAGAAAGGGAAAAAGTGGTGGAAGTGGCCAGAAAAAGGGATTTGGTAAAAGAGCATCCGACAATGAAAATTGGACAGAACAAGTTAGAGAAAGTGAAATATGGGAGAAATATTATAAAACAATGAATATTATTCCTGAAGAAGAATGGGATACTTTCAAAAAGCATTGTCAAGATAACTTACCTCTTACTTTCCGTATTACAGGTTCGAGAAAACACGCTGAAGAAATTAGAAAAATCTTTGAAGAAAGACATGTTTCAAAATTACAAGATGCAGAATTTGATGGAGTTAAGTTAACACCTAAACCTTTGGCTTATTATCCTAATCATTTAGGTTGGCAATTAGATGTTTCTAAACAAGTTATTAGAAAACAAAAAGAATTCGCCAAAACTCAAAGATTTTTGGTTGTTGAAACTGAAGTTGGTAATATTTCTCGTCAAGAAGCAGTATCAATGATTCCTCCATTATTAATGGATATCAAACCCCATCATTATGTTTTGGATATGTGTGCTGCTCCTGGATCAAAGACTGCTCAATTAGTCGAAGCTTTACATTCAGATGATGAAAACCAATTACCTACTGGGTTTGTCTTGGCTAATGATTCCGATTATAAACGTTCTCATATGTTAGTTCATCAAGTTAAACGATTAAATTCACCAAATTTCATCACTGTAAATCATGATGCCACATTATTTCCCAAAATTAAATTGAATGGTGCCAATGAATTCTTGAAATTTGATAGAATTTTGTGTGATGTTCCATGTTCTGGAGATGCAACTATGAGAAAGAATGTTAATGTTTGGAAAGATTTTAGAGTAGGTAATGGACTTGGATTACATCCATTACAATACAATATCTTAAATAGAGGTTTACAATTATTGAGAAAAGGTGGTAGATTAGTATATTCTACATGTTCCTTATCTCCAGTTGAAAATGAAGCTGTTGTTGCTCATGCATTAAGACAATGGGGAACTGGTCAACTTCGTTTAGTTGATGTTTCTCAAGAATTACCAGGATTGATTAGACGTGAAGGTATTAGTGATTGGAAAGTGTTTGGAAAAGACATGGAATTGAGAGAAAAAGGTTCTGCTGAAGATATTCCAGAATCGGCATTTCCTCCAACTAAAGAAGAAGCTGAAACTTTCAATTTAAATCGTTGTATTAGAGTTTATCCTCATTTACAAAACACCGGTGGGTTTTTCATAGCTGTTTTTGAAAAAGTTGATCCTCAACAAGAAGGATCAAAGAGACCATTAGACGAACAAGTCGTCGAGCAAGAAGAACAACAACTACAACAGCAAGAAGAACCAGAACTCAAAAAACAAAAAACCAATAATGAAATGGTTCATAAACCACAAAAGAAAACCAAATTACCAAGAGATGCAAATGAAGAACCTTTTATTTTCTTAGACCCAGAACATCCTGAATTACAAAAATGTTGGCCATTTTATGATTTCAAAGATTCATTCCCTAAGGATTGTACATTGGTAAGAAACGCTACTGGAGAACCACTTAGAACTATTTATTACGTTGCTCCTATCATACGTGATATCTTATCGATAACTGAACAAAGATTGAAAATTATCCAAGCTGGTATCAGATTGTTTGTAGCACAACGTAATGATATTGGAGGTTGTCCATGGAGAGTTCAAACAGAAGCTTTACATACCATTGAAAGACATTTGGGAGATAAGAGACATTTGAAATGTAATTTGAAATTATTGGAAGTGTTGTTTATTGAAGCATTCCCCAAGATTGAAGATTTAAAACAAAGAAATATTGATCCTGAATTTGTTGAAAAATTGGAACAATTGGATCAAGGTTGTATCTTTTTAACTGTTGAAAGAGGAGAAGGATTGGAAGATTTGTTCTTGCCATTATGGAGAGGGAAGAATAATATTAATTTGATGGTTAATAAACAAGATACTCATGAATTACTTTATCGTGTTTTTGATATTGAAACTTCAGCTAAAGATGAAGGGAAAGAAAAGATCTATCAAGAAAGAGTAGAAGCCGAAAAGAAAGCAAGGCAACAAAGTACTGAATTAGAATCAACTGTTGAACCAACTGATGATTTGGAAGTTGAGCCAACTGAAGACTCCGCTGTTGAAGTATCTGAAACTCCTGAAGTATCTGAAACTCCTGAAGTAAATTAAAAATGGATCCATATAACCTCTGTTTGTATATTAATTAATAAAATGTTTCATTAAAAGTCATTAAAAAACACTAGTCCCTACTCATCCTCAAAATCATCCTCTTCTTCTTCTTCTACTTCTTCCTCATCTTCATCAGAATCACTATCCCTCTCCATATCACTCTCTGACGGTTTCTCATAACTATAATTCTCTAAGAACATCCTCACCATCTTCTCATCAATCAATTCATCCACCCAAGACTCAACCAACATTCCCATGGCCAACAATGCCGTCTCATCCATACTTTTCAAAAACTTAGCAGCTGTCTCTTCCGACTTACTTATCTTCTTAGTCACAAAATAATGAATAACCTTCAACAACTCACTCTCAGGCAATTCCATCTTTTCATCATTATTCACAATTGGAATCAGTAAATTTCCAGGTTTTAACATATCTAAAATCTCATCCGGCGGGACAATAGTACCCCTTGGAGCATATACTCTATCCAAATCATCAGCTTGTTTATCTATCACTACTTCTAATCCTCGTGGATGATCAATGATTTGGTGATGAGTTGACTGAGCAACGTATTCAAGGTCAATGTGTTGTTGTTTGTAGTATTCTCCATTGGCTGCGTTGAATACTGTTGCACTATTGATAAGACTCCTGTCTCGTCGTGATATGTTCATTCTGCCAGTGGATGGACCGATATGAGAGTTGGGATTTGGTTAGTTATGGAAGAGCCCTCTTAATTCGATGATTCGTTTTTGATGGTTTTTTTTTCATTGTCTGAATGTTTATAGCAATGGTTGGATTGAAAAGTTAAATTTATTTGACTTTGGTGATAAGTTAAGGGAAGAAGAAGGACACTACAAATGGTTGATGTTGATGATCATTATGAGAGGAGGACTCAGATACAATTGCTAGAAGCTGAAGATGTGTATCGAAAGACACTTATAGAGTTGGCAATATTTAGATTGAAAGCATTGCAAAGTGACAAGCAACAACAACAATTAATTACAGAAACACCAAGAGAGGAAAGAGCACGTCGGAAACGACAGGCACAAGAAGAAAAAGAACGACAAGCGGCAAGAGGAGAAGAAGAAGAGCCAACGAAACAAGCGGAGAAGGTGGTGGCAGACGATGTCGTACCCAGCAAACTAAAAGATGAATATGAATTGAAATTAAACAAATTGAAACAAGAACATTCAGTCAAATCCAAGATCCAAGAAGCTCATATCAGTCAATTATCTGAGGAAAATGAATTATTGAAAGCAGAGATTAAGGAACTAAGAGCAACCCAAGCTAAAAGTAGAATTGCCGCCCAATTTATGGAAGTTACAAAACCAAAACGAAGAGGGTTATTTGATTTATCATTTGGAGCAGGGATTTCTCCTGCCTTATCACCAGAGTTTACGAAAAGGCAGCAACAGATTTATGATACTAATAATATACTAGCTACCCCTAAGAAGTCATCAACTAAACTGGAAACGCAGTCACCACACCCTTCTCCATCTCGTCTACAAGCTCCACCAACAATAATAACAGGTCTAGAAGAAGCAGTTTCAAAGAAAGATTCAACCCCAAAGAAAAAGAGTCCGACTAAGTACATCGAGAACTTTGATAAATCACCTTCATCAAGTCCATCTCCCGAATTTGAACATAAAACAGTAGATATTGGAAGTGGTAGTGGTGATTTGAACTTTATGGGCTCATCCACACCAACCGCCACAACAAGGGGAGCAGACAATTTAGATGAGATTAGTTCAGATTCGGAGAATGAAAGTATAGGTTCTGCAATATCTTCACAAACTGAGGAAAAGAAGGTCAAGAAGATAAAACTTTGGAAATCAGATGCATATAAAACATCGTTGTTTAACAAGAAGAATAATGGTCTAGAGGATGATGCTTTTAATACTTTGAACTATTATCTGGATAAGAATTTCTTGGAAAATCCAGACGGTGGGTCTTCTCCAAGTATAGGACGAGTAGTAATACTGCAGCAGAAGAAGTTGGATCCAGTAGTGAATACAGAGTCCGAGAATAAAGACAAAGATAACCAGGAAGAACAAGGAGGAAAGCGGAGAAGGAAGGTATTTACAATAGATTAAAATGATGTGTATATATAACAAGACAATTTGTAGATGCTCTTTTATTTAATGTAATGATAGACGTATGAGGTCATTGTCACGTGCATTATGGTCATTGTAGACTTTATTATTCTAAATCTACATAGATTTTCTATTTTATTGCTCTCTTGCTTTACGTTTTCCTAAAAAGCTCTCTAGGATCGGTAATGCTCTTCAGTAGAGACTAATACAGTTGCTTTGTCTTCATACCTACTTTGATTTCATAACGGCTAATTCGGAGCTACCAAATGAAATCACGTGATTACCGATGTTCGGAATTTCTCTCTCTGAAAAAACCTTCAAATGAAAAATCCTTCCAACGAATATATCGCTAAAAGAATTCTGCTGCCAATTAAGTTTCCCCCAATGATTAGAGCAAGATACCAAGTCAGAGGGATCCCTTTGAGTATCTGTAGACTCAATACATCCATTATTCCAATAAGATCAGCAAGTAATGCTTCTTGGAAAGGAAACAATCAGTTACTAAACCCCACTTCATTACATTTGCCATCAATTATACCGGATTTAAAATCGATCCAACTGTTGCTATTAGACAAACCACCAAAATTAGATAAGAAAGAAGAACCTGCTAAAAAGGAAAAGGCTCAAAGGAAGGAAAGGGAAAAACTGAAAAAGAAAGAAAAGGAAATTGAAAAAAAGGATAAAGATGAGATTGAAAAATCAGATGTCGCCACTGATGATGTTAAAGTCGCAATTGACCCCAATGCTCCTACTTCTTCAGGAGGAGGAAGTTCTGCTCCTCCAAGTAATAACGACAACAATGATAACAACAACAATAACGATGATAAGGATCTTGATTTAAGTTCTGAAAATGCAGAACTGGATAAGGAACCACGTATCAAACCCAATACAGACGGAGAATATCCACCATTATTAGCAATTCCAATGAAAGATCGTCCTCCATTACCTGGAAGAACGTTTTCGATTCAAATCACCGATTCTGAAGTTATACAAGCCATCAAGACAATTTCGGACAGAAGAGAAGCTTATTTCGTATTATTCCATGTTCGTGATCAAGACGTCCCTGACACCGATGTTATTCCTGATAAAGAAGCAGTTCATGAAACTGGTACTATGTGTGAAATAATCAAGTACATTGAAGAATCAGGAAACAAATCAATGACAATTCTTGCTTATCCACTTTCAAGATGTGAATTACTTGATTTAAGTACACCACACAGTAAAGGTGATGGTATTGATCGTGTTGAACCTGAAAGTTTCCCAACTTCTTATTTAATGAACAAAAAAGTTTCATATGGTACTGTTAGAGAAAGGAGAGACAAACCATACAATCCCGATTCTCCAGGAATTAGAGCAGTAGTAGAAAGTATAAACACATTATTGAGCTCATTAGGAGCCCAAAACCCAATACAAAAATATAATGCAGGGGAAATACCTAAAGATCCAGCCAAGTTGGCTGATTTTATAGGTTCGATAGTCTATGCAAAACCTGAACGAGTTCAAGAAATTTTGGAAGAATCTGACGTTGAAGTAAGATTGAAAAAAGTTCTTGAGATCTTGAAAGTTGAAGTGGAAGCTTTGATTGTTAAACAAACTGCCATGAGTGAGTTGAATAAAAAATCAGAACAGGCTCAAGTTCGTCATTTTATCCGTGAATTTATTAGTGAATTACAGAAGCGTATTGGTATCAATGATGCTAATCGTATTGCTAAATATGAAGAAAGATTAAAACATTTGAAATTATCAGAAGAAGCAATGGAAGCTTATAATACAGAAAAGTCAAAAATGGCAGCCAATACTGACCATTCTACTGAATTGGGTGTAAGTGAAAAATATATTGACTGGTTAACTTCTATACCTTGGGGTATTTATTCCAAGGATCAATTTAATATTAGAAAAGCTAGAGAAATCTTAGACCGTGATCATTATGGATTAAAAGATGTCAAGGATAGAATCTTAGAATTCATTTCTTCAGGTAAAGTTTCCGGCAACGTTGAAGGGAAAATCTTATGTCTTACTGGTCCTCCAGGTACTGGTAAAACTTCAATTGCTAAATCCATTGCAGAAGCACTTAATAGAAAATATGTCAGAATTGCAATGGGTGGTGTTCAAGATGTTCATGAAGTCAAGGGTCATCGTAGAACCTACATCGGTTCAGTTCCAGGTCGTATAATATATGCTTTAAAACAAGCTAAAACTTCTAATCCATTGATGTTGATTGATGAAATTGATAAGTTGGATCTTACAAAATCCGGTGGGGCTGCTTCTGCATTTTTGGAAATTTTAGATCCAGAACAAAATAGTGGATTTGTTGATAATTATATTGAAGTTAAAGTTGATTTATCAAAGGTCTTGTTCGTATGTACTGCAAATTATCTCGAAACTATTCCAGGTCCGTTAAGAGATCGTATGGAAATTATTGAAGTGTCAGGATATTCCAAGAATGAAAAAATTGAAATTGCTACTAGACATTTAATTCCAAATGCAAGCAAGAAGGCTTGTTTGGAAAATGGTCATGTTGTCATACCTAAAGAAACTATTGCCAAGATGAGTGATAAATACTGCAGAGAAAGTGGTATGAGACATATGAAGGCGTTGATTAATAGAATATTTAGCAAGGCCAGTTTGAAGATTGTTGAAGAAATCGAAGCTAGAGAAGAAGAACAAGCCAAGAAAGAAGCCGAAGAACAAGCTAAGAAAGAAGCCGAAGAACAAGCTAAGAAAGAAGCTGAAGAACAAGCTAAGAAAGAAGCCGAAGAACAAGCTAAGAAAGAAGCTGAAGAACAAGCTAAGAAAGAAGCCGAAGAACAAGCTAAGAAAGAAGCTGAAGAACAAGCTAAGAAAGAAGCCGAAGAACAAGCTAAGAAAGAAGCTGAAGAACAAGCTAAGAAAGAAGCCGAAGAACAAGCTAAGAAAGAAGCCGAAGAGCAAGCTGAAACAGCAAAAGAGGAAAAAACTGATAAAAAAGATGAATCTAAGGAAGAACCAATCAAGAAAGACGAGGAGGGACCTAAACAAAAAGCAAATGAAGGTTTGAAATCGGAAGAAGAAACAAAAGCTGTTGCTGAAAAGGAACCAGCCACCGATGAAATCAAAGCAAATGAAAGCAAAGAAGAAACCAAATCAACTGACGCCGAAACTTCTATCAGTGAGGAAAAACAATCCAAAACAACCAAAGAAGATGAAAAACCACACAAGTTAGATATCCCAGAAGACATCGTTTTCGAAATCACTCCAGAAAACTTAAAAGATTATATTGGTCCAGAAATCTACACCAGAGACAGAGTATATGACGTACTTGTACCTGGTGTAGCCACTGGTTTAGCCTACACCACCTCCGGAAATGGTGATGCTCTCTATATTGAATCGATCTTGACTAATTCAATCGCTTCTGGATCTGGTCACGCTGGAATGCACGTAACTGGTCATTTGAGGGATATCATGAAAGAATCAGCTTCTTTGGCGTATTCTTTTGTCAAACTGTACATGGTCAAAAATTTTCCCGAAAATAGATTCTTTGAAGCTGCTGATATTCATATTCATTGTCCTAATGGTGCCATACCTAAGGATGGTCCATCTGCTGGGGTTGCATTTACGTCATCTTTGCTTTCGTTGGCATTGCAAAAGGCCATGCCGGCTAATATTGCCATGACTGGTGAAATCACGGTTACTGGTAAGGTCTTACCTGTTGGTGGATTAAAGGAAAAGTTATTGGGTGCAAAGAGATATGGATGTGATACTGTTATTTTCCCTAAGGATATCGAGAATGAATTAGAAGAAATTCCTGATGAAATCAAGAGTGATATTAAGTTGGTGCCTGTGGAATGGTACGATGAAGTCTTTGAAGTTCTTTTCCCTGGTGTTTCTAAAGAAGAAGGTAATAGCGTTTGGAAGGAAGAGTTTTCCAAATTAGAAGATAAAAAGAAGGAAAAGAAGGTATAAAAAAGTTTCGTTAAATGTTTTTAATGTATTTGTTTATATATATAGTAGTCCTGTCATGTTATGGGTTTTTCTATCTAGAAGTTCTTGTACATAGTTTAAATTGATTTCTAGTATTTTTTGACTTTTTCATTTTCCTCTTTCATAGCTCCAAAGAATTCTCTAACTTCTTCTTCAGTAACAACCTTACCTTCTTCAGCAAAAGGCTTAAAGAAATCACGTAGTTTTTCTCGTATTTTATCATACGCCTGAAGTCCCTCAATTGCTTTCTCCCTTGGAAGAGATTGTAAAGCATCAGTTCCCATATCAAGAATTGATCCAGTAGTTGAATCAACGTCATTTGGAGGTTCATATATGGGATCATCTCTAAAAAGATAATCATTATTTGATAAAAATCCAAACAATCTAGATTCCTTATCTAATGATTCATAAAGCTTTATAATTTTATCCCGGAAATCATTGCCCAAAAATAAAGAATATTGTGGTTGTTTATAAAATTGAGTTTCTGTACCTTTCATTCGTTTCACCGCGGGTTTATCTTCCTGATTAAATTGATTGTTCTTGGATTCCCAGTCTTGTATACTTTTTATATTATCGAAATGTGGTAATTTACAAACCACAATGCCGGGAGTCTTTTCAAGTTCAGCAAATACATCTGAGAATTTGGCAATACATTTCCAACAAATAAACACATCAAAGTCGTCCAATTTCGGAAAGTGTGGTATTGTAGGTTCTTCATCATCAGATTCTACTTTATCTTCTAGCTTTTGTTCTGATTCTGCATCTTCTCCAGGTGGATCTAGATTATCCAACCTGTTATTTCCGTCGTTGGTTCTTGTTTTACCCCTTTCTATTGATTCCTTAGGTATTCCCATAATACACCTATCATGATACCAGTCCTCACCACATATAAACCCAAAGTAGCATTGTAACATGTCCCCAGTTTCTTCCAAGGGATTATATGGCTTCTCACAACTACAGAAATTCCCGTGGAAGTTTTGATTGTAGATATTTGACGAAGATGGGATATCTTCAGCATTCAAATTCAATTCTTTTGAACTGCTTGTCGAAGATATAGACAATCTTCTTTGTGTATCTTTGTTGTTGGTTCCGCTTCTTCGTAAATTGCATGCACCATTATAAGTCCTGCTCATTCTGGTGGTTCCACAATCACAAACAAAGGATCGTTTACTAAATAATTCGACAATTTCATGGCTAGCATGACATTGAATGGAGCATGAATAGCATACTCCAATTGGTTGATTGTCGTTCTCACTAGAACACGTTAAGCATGCAAATAATGGTTGTCTCAATTCCCCTTGTTCATATGTACATTCATTTGGGTCGTATGGCATAAGTTCTCTTGCTTCTCGTTCCAATTTCAATTGGTTCTCAATGTAGTCAACTGCTGTCACCGAATCTTGTTGGTTGTCACCACTTCCGTTATCGTTCTGGCTCATCTTTGCCTCTCAGATTTTATTGTGGAGTTTATGGTAAATGAGTTTACATTGAATTGTTCTTATTTTTCGTATTTCATTTGTATGGAGAGACATCGCTACCAAGTGGCACTTAAATGTACACATGAAACAATTGTAACGACAGTCTTACTTATTTCGAAAGGGTTAATTTCATTGAGTTATAAACGCTAAAAGTACAAAATAGAACAAAGAAAAGCAAAAGAATTGGGCAAAGAAACAAGTGAACAACTCATAAAGGAAAGGAGGAAGACGTTCTTCTATTCAACCAAATGAAATATTTATCAGATAAAACATGAATAATCATTAACATTCTTTCTTCAATATATTATATTTGTATATATAGTATAATTTGGTTGCCGTGGTTGTGTGTGTATGTGTTGAGGATGCAAAGAATAATAGTACAGTAAAAATGATCTAATCACTTGAAGCAATTTCCTTGACAATATCATCATAAGATTCTCTATATTCATCAGTCTTATCAGCATTCTTTTTTGATTTACCACCACCTGGAACAATCATAACACAAGAAGTTGGTCTCTTGGTAGCACCTGCAGATCCTAAATCTTCCTTTGAAGGTATGAAAACATATGAAACTGATGAATCTTCACACAAAACTGGGATATGAGAAATAACATCAGCTGGAGAGATATCACCAGCAATAATAACCAAACCCTTTTCTCCCTTTCTCAAAGCCTTAACGACTTCCTTAACACCTCTCTTGACATGTTTAGCCTTAGAAGCCTTCTTGACAGTCTTTAAGATTTTCTTGTTCAATTTCTTAGAAGCTAATGGTTTAGCGAATGGTAAAACTGCAGACATTCTCTTTTCATAATTGTCTTCGGTTGCTTCTTCTGACTTGACTACCTTATCCTTCTTGGCCATTATTGTTATTATTATTATATTATTACTACTACTGTTTTATAAATAGCTAAAATGATATTTCTCCAAATTTTGAAAATTGTGAAAAAAATTGCAATGAGATGAGACACTGAACTCCATACAAATTTTTGATACCAATTACACGCCCCTTTGATTTTCACTTATACGTAAACAGCTTATACATATTAACTACCAGATAACACCAATAACCAGGTAAACAGCACTAATGCCACCGAAGTCAACAATTGCAAATAGAAAGAGACGGAAGAATGCTGGTTCCACATATCAACCAACAGAGATAGACGATGCATTACAACTAACAAATCCACAACCAAAACAAGGCACCCATGGTAAATCATCACCACAATCACTCGAGGATAGCAAAGTGATCAATTATTTACTGAAGATGCATGCTAGACAAGTTATCACATCACCTGATAAATTCACCCGTTTGACAATTCTAATATGTACAACAGAAGCAGAATACTTTGAATCCAATCAAGAAACCATCCTTGGAACTTTACGCAATAATTTTGGTGTTAAGGATATGTCGATATCTCCACAACAATCAGGAAGTGTTGATAGATATTTATCTTTATATGGAACAGCCGAGAATATCTCAAAAGCAATGGTTTATTTATTGTTCATCTTAAACACAAAATTAAACAATATCGCTGGTATCGATTTGTTCACTTTAAAATCTTCTAATTATAAAAGCACTTTTTTACTAAAGAACGTTCAAAATTTCCAGAATAAACATGGCTTGAAATACCTTGATACTTCATCACTGTTTAGTTACAATTTTAAACAAAATGTTCATTCAGTGTTTGCTCAGGGAGACCTTCATGCATTGTATAATAGCTATTTACTTGCACTTGAAATGAACCTATCTTGTGACGATAATGATCTTGCCAATATGCAAGTATTTGGAATTCATATAGATCCAGCATTATACAAACGATCAGAAGAGAATACTGAATTGCTAACGAACTCTTCACAAAAGGTGCTAGAGTTCATATATCCTCCATCAAGAATCAAAGAAATACAAGAGAAAATATAAGTGTACTTATTTTGATAGAAAGTGTATAAAACAAAAAGTAGAAACAAGAATTAAAAAGTAGATACAACCTGACTAATTTTAAACATGAGTAATTTGGGCAGTCTTATTCTTTCTAGAAATGGCGGCAACTCTATCACCCAATGATAATGCCAACCCTTGTCCCTTTGACCTTATTCTAACATGACCAATAATTGGACCATCGGTTTGTTTCTCAATACACAAATTAGCCAAAGCATCTTCACCAAATGTAGAACGAGAATACAAATTAGCAGACAAGAATTGACATTCTTCACCAATAACTGCCCCTGGAGTCAAACAATTCATATTTGTTCCCTTTCTTAATTCATCCATATATTCTTTAAGAGAACCAATTTGAGATTTGATCGTAATCTTGTTTTCCCATTCAAATTCATTCCACATCTTACGGAATTGATTTTCAGAACAAGTTGCTGGTTTGATATAATCCATGATATCAACATGAACATCATTCAAAATGACAATAGTAGATTCGTTAGAATGTTGACCATCATAAACAATATTACCAAAAATAACACCAGTATCAGCAGATGTAACCTTGATTGTAGTTTGAACCTTATAGAAACCATGAGGTCCAATATTAGCAGTAGTTGGTTTATCAACAACTTTCAAATCACCAAGAGTGGCAAACTCAACCGATAAATTTCTTAAAGTATTGGTAGTTTGATTCACCAATAATACATCTAATACAACGTCATATTGATGGACTTTAACAAAAGCTTCGGCATAAATAGGATCGGAAAACCCAGTTAATGGAATGATTTTGTTTAATCTTGAAGATAAGCTATCCTTTTTAACATCTCCCTTGCCAGAAACTGCAACTGCAACCACATCTTCTTCAGTCGATGCACCCTTTCTATTGTCCTTATCAAGTTGTCTAAACACAATGGAGTCATCCACTTGTTCAGCATTGTCATGTAAATCTTTGGCTAAAGCTGCTGCCTTATCACTTTCAGCAGATTCAATTTGGGCTCTAAAGGCATCCTTGGTATCTTCAAGGAAACCAGATTGAATGATGGCAGCATCTTCTTCATCATTTAAAATCTTGATATAAGTTAATATTCTATCAGCAGAATCTTCATCAATCTTTTTGGCAACAATACTAGATTCACCAACTCTTAAAATAGAAACCATAATTAATAACGCTTCTGCTTTCAACCCATTCAATATTTTCGAAGAAGTTGATAAAGTTTGTAAACGGAGAATCAACTTAACCAAAGTAGATGAAAGAACAGCCCCCAAATAGAAATCACCAGCAAGAATTTGTTTTCTAATCGGATTCTTCGCTTCGTCATCTTCACTAGTGGAAATCTCAGCAGTTAAAGCAGATTCTGTAGCATAGGTACCATCAGGTAAGATAACTGGACCCTTCTTTCTCTTTTCATGACCTGAATCATCTTCTGTAGATTCAGAACCAGCTGCTTCAGCTTTTCTTTCACTAGCCAAAATTGGAACTTCACCAACACTGGCTCTAATGAACTTCCAAGATTCTTGGACTAAAGATTCTTCCCATGCATATTCACCAATAATCCAAAGAGCACCTCTAAAGACCTTCCCGCTCTTGACGTAAGGTAAAGCCAAAATCAATCTTCTTAAGATATCTTGTCTTAAATCTGGGAACTTTTCTACAACTTCTTTAACAAAAGTAATGACTTCATATGCAGCAGTGGTATTTAATTCAGCAATTGAGTCTAATAGCAAGTCAATGACATCAGCTGCCACTTCAACGAATTTAATTGCCATTTGATGAATAGCATTAATCAATAGTTGTCTGTACTCAGCAGATTTTTCTTCATTAGATTGTGAAGTTGCTTGTAACTCTTTCTTTAATAATTTGATGACATCCTCGACATTTCTACTGGTAATAAATTTAAGAGTTACTGAAAGAGCTTTCTTTCTAACGTCCAAATCTTGTGTTGATAATACTCGTAAGAGTTCTAATGATAATTCTTGTAATACACCTGGATTCTTCTTATTCAAATCATCAATTCTTTCCAAGGTGATAATTTTGACATTGTTATTAGCTTCTTTAGTAGCTAAATCAACAAATTTGTTACCGGCCAAAAGGATGGATTGTGGATCTGAACTTAAAACAGTTAAGGCATTAGCTGCTTCATATATAACAACATTGGAAGTGGAACTTTCAATAATTTCCGTTACCAATTGGGCATACTGTTGGTTTAAAGATGGAGAGTTAATAGCATCTCTTCTGATAAATTCAATAAAAGCCAATTGTAACAATGGATCTAAAGTTTCAATCACTGAAATATTGTCTTGGATATATTGTAATGCAGCATCTCTATTCAAATCGCTTAAACAGACAAATGCATTTCTCTTACATACTGAATCAGCTTCGTCATATAAGAATCGATAAATCAATTCATCAGCATCAGGAACTAAATGATCAGAAACTTTATAGATTGAATAAAGAGCAAACACAGCATTTTTTCTAACATAAGCATGACGATGTTCAAGACATTGTCTAACATTAGGAACCAAAGTTTCTAATAATTCTGGTTCTTTTAATTTAGTCAAGTATCTTAAAGTATTTCCTCTAATATATTCATTAGGATGTTGTAAATCACGCTGAATTGCGTTACAAACAAGAATCATTTCATGTCTCATTTTACCTGTTTCATCCATTTTAGGACAAACTTCCCAATAAAAGTACAACAACTTCTTCAATTCCTTGTTTCTTGAAGGCATGATGAACCTGATGATATGCATTAATAAATCAGGCATTGGATCGCCGTTGATGATAGTAATCAAGATCTTTTTCATTGTATCAATCTTGACTTCATCTTTACCCTTTTCTAATAAAGTCTTGAATTCATTCACTGATACTTTAGAAGCCGCATTGGGCTCATAAATTAACGTATAGCCAGTATCACTACCCATTGATATTTGTAATTGGAATTGTTTCTTCTAGGCCTTGTTGGGGTTACTTTGGTGTTGTGTGTTTTTTTTACAACCATCAAATTCTGAACACTCTGGTTGAATTGATTTTTTTTGAGCTCGACGGTTTCTGAACAGTTCTACACGACCTTACTTGGTAGGTATTGAATCACGTGACTGATATTGGAGTTCACCCCATACAAAATATGCCATTTATCAAATTAAGGAAACTGAAATCGAGATATTCATTCAGTTATAGCAGATGATTAACTATCCGATCTCCAAGATGAAATAAGTTGGTTTATATTTCTGCTACTTCAGTTAGGTGTCCATCGTGTCCTCTGCTGTTAAAACCTGGATCTGAGGAAAGTCAAATCGCTCTTTGATTTTTCCCTAAGAAATATTCTCCGAATATAAAGGTAATCAAATAGAAAGTACAATAGATTGTTACCTTGGGTTATTAATTTGATCTATTACTGGGAAAATTTGTCATGTTTTACGATTTGGAACCAGTCGCTTGATTCCTTCTGGAGAACCCACCCCAGATCAAAAAGCTTTTGCCGCTTATTTTACGAAAATTGAAGAAACTTAAAATTCAAAGCGATGGCCCGTGATATTATTTTTCTCTCTTTCCTATCAGCATTACTTATCTTCTATTGATGACTCCATCCTTTTCCTTGATCGAGAGTGATTTTACAATGTTCAATGTGTTAGAAGACTTCAATTGGTTTTATTCACATTCCGGAATTATTCATGGTAATACAGGCCATAAACTTTCCTTCTGGTCGCCGAATCAACTTCGGCTAATCACGGGTTTCTCCATACCTAAGAGAGAGTCAACATTAAGATTGAATTATTTGTTTACTCGACTTAGAGTCAAAGAAGAAGTTGCGTTCATATGAAATTCTAGCATGTGCTTCCATTAAGTTTATTCTTTTGAAAGAAATATACGAGATTTTATTTTTTGAAAATAAATACGAGATGTTGAACTACCACCTACCTTCAACACCCAAAGGGAAACCCTAAACATACCGTTTAGCGTGAAACGGGAACGGTAAGCCACCTTCGATGTCGTGCAGAAGTACTAAAATAATATAAAGATAAAGACAAGAATGCAAACAAACTAAGGTACACCAATCGACATTTGACCACTGTAAGATCTATGCAGGACTCCTAAGCTTCGAAGGATAAGCCCCCCAGATTGCTGTGTTCATGATAACAATAGAAAGGAGATCTATGTTATATACATAAATCGGATTACCGAGTATATAAAATCACTATGTTTCTTGAAGTCGAACTTGGAGTTTAGAGGGATATTTTGAATCATCTGAACTTCGTTACAACCGGACATTACCAACAATGCCAATTAGCTGTTTACCAGATCGTGCTATCCAGTTTATATTTCTGTTGCTTCCTCAGGATGCCCTATACTACTTGAAAGAACTGGATTTATGGATTAGTCCAATCGCGTTTGATTGGTATCATAGGAATATTTTGGTTGATTATGACATTGATTTTAACTTTGAACGTCAACGCACATACAATAAAATTACATTTGAAAAGAGCTTGTTCACGGTTGAAGATCCATTTGTTCTAGATCGTGATAAATTTGCTCGCTTTCACGATCTGGATGATTTGGCCTTGTTTTTTGAACAGAATCCAGCTTATATACCAGATCAACTTGCAGTTGTTGCCTAATCGTGATCTTCTACAGTTCGCTATGTTGCATATGGACGTCATAAGAAGAGTCAAGAAAAAGGTTATACTTTCTTAGAACGGGAATGCCGCCGTCGACTACGTTTTGTTAGATAATATTCCTAAACTATTTTATCATAATTGGCCCGCGTGGATACCTGGAGCTGACAGCGAAATAGACCTTAATCCAAATCCCGAATTACCTCCTTCAATGGTAAAGCAGCTCCCGGATTTTAAAAGCTTACGTACAGGGTATATTCAACACAAAACGGATATATCAAGTAACTATATTGACTTGCAGGACGTTTTGGGTCGTACTGAGGAGTTCCTGGTTCCTTCGAGTACAAGTCACTTGTGGTTGAGAGGTGATGGTGGTAGCAACCGGGGACTTGACAAATCTTTACCATATCCTGAATAGATCAAGCACATTGATTTTCAAGAAGCAAATTTCACTAGTATCACGGGTTCCACTTTCCCACTTGGGTTATTGACATTACGTTTGCTCCATACCGACACTACTGATTTCCCATTAAGTGTATGCTATTTGCCAAATTTAGTTGAATTGGTGCTAAAGAGTTACTTTAATGAGTTTACATACTATGATGCATTCATGTCTTGTCGGAATTTCACATCATTGAAATCGTTTTACTTTGAGGACTTGACCAGTGGCTCTCGGAGTCTTTATAGAATTTCAAATCATTTTGACGACCAGAATAATTTCAAACTTGATGCGCTTATCAGATTGCCAGAGAATTTGGAAACAGTTTTCTAGCTGTCTTCGAGATTAGCGATTCATTCCAGTTTTGTTTTCCCAAATATGTTGAAAAATTTAGAAATACAGTACGTGAAGAATTTAACATTTTGTCCAATCTCTAAGTTACAAAGTTTAGTCTATCTATTCTTGGAACATATAACAGATGTTGAAATCTCCGGCCACAGGTTTCCGAACTCATTAGAGGTGCTTATATTACGTGATGTTGGTTCAAGTGAACAATCTATCGATGATACAAATCTATTAACATTAAAAAATCTTAAATGCTTTGAAGCTACAAATTTTGATACACGGTTCCCTAATTTGATTGATGGAACTATTTGGTACCAAGCAGATTTAACTAAGCTAAGCAATCTTAGAACTTTTATAATTAGGACCTATCACAAATATTATCCAGAATGTGCCACCGTGAAACTTCCGAAGCAGTTAGAAGAGCTTCGTATGTTTTATCCGATTGAGAAAATCTCTTCAAACCTTGAGTACCCCAAACATTTAAGAACACTTGAAGTTTTTGTTATGAATTGAATCTTGAACATTTAATCCACTTACCAACGACTATCGAAAAATTACACTTGCATGCTGGGGCCTCAAAAACTTTGAGAACCACTTTGAAGGTACTTCCGCGCCTAACAAGTTTGATAATCGCCCTTCCAATCGATTGGCAAACTTTGTCAAACATGCAAGTTTTAAAGTGTGTAAAATTGAAGAAACCCGTAAATGATAACGACATTCTCATATTGGTCTTTCCCTCCTACCTACCAGTATACATTATTTGAAGTTGGAGACTCCATGTTTATCTTTCATTGAGGGAGATTTTACACGTTTTAATGACCTAGAATATATCACTTTCATATATTTCGGTGACGGACTCATTTACAACAATATTGGTAATAAGATTGCATTTGGTAAACGATTGCGATACTTGTATCTTTCGGGTTGTTATGGAAAGAGATTCAATTTGATAGAATGGTCGTATAACTTTAAGAAAATAGTAATTCTCTTTGATGAATTTCCCATTGTTGAAGATATCAATGAAATGTTTGAGTTTTATAACAACCATCCACGAGGTAAACATACGATTATTGCAACTAATTTTGATGATGAAGGATGGACCAGATATTACTGTCGCGTAATTGGCTCCAGTGGGGGAGGAGACAACGAGTTTCTATTTGGACCAGCCACCATTAGGAGCGCCTAAGATGTACTCTTCCTATGAAATGACCATTTTGATGAGTCAGGTCCCTAATCTTACTCATACTACCTGTCACTTGTGACGGATTGGCACTTTTTGCCAACTACAGTTGTTTATGCCTTTTCAGTATCTCGAATTTATGATGGACAAGTATGCCGCCAAGTCATTGAATTGTGTTAAACAAACCTCCATATATTTCAAAATTTCCCAAAAACATCACTAGAATAAAAAAACTAGTCATCTTTCCTTATTTTGTAATATATTACATAAATGCTAAAGCTCCATTTTACTATTTCAATACCATTCTACTGAATCAATACTTGGTTAAATTCAATTACTCTTAAAATCTATTTATACCCAGTTTTGAGCAAGAAAGAAATCGTTTGTCTCTATAATTTGCTCTTCTAGGTGGCGTTGCAGATGTTACCAAAGTGAAATTTTGCTAACTGAAGTGATGGATCCGCGACAATGGCTCATGGTTGTCTTTAGAATCTTAACTTTAATGACAACACCGAATAGATAGAGTACATATTATTTTGTCAATCTCATTAAATTTAACTGCTACTAGAATTATCTTGGAGTTGGCGTTTTAATAAACCCGTTCATCAAGAATTTCTGTAGGATGATAAGATAAATATCATGATGATTATTAAAAATTTACATAAGGTTTATGCTCTACTTATTCACTATCTGAATCTACATCAGGATTCGCTAGAACAAGTCTTGGTTCTTCGTAATCCTCCAGTTCACTAACGTCTTGTATAATCCCTCCACTATAATCTTCAACTTCCACTAGGTCACTGTCATCATATGAGATTTCTCCATCATGCACTGAATCCTTTCCTTCTTTGCCATATTTATAACCACGATGTTGATAGTATCCAACATCAATTTTATCCGTTAAACTTTCAGGAGAAGATGGCGCGCCTAACGAATCACTACGTGTGCTTCGAGCAGACAACAGAACCCCGGTAAAACTTTGATTATCTCCACCTCCACTCTTTGACGAAACATCAGTGACGGTTCTAGCAAGGGAATTCTCCCTAGATGCAGTCTTTGAAGATTCCGAAGATTTGGTGGATACAGGCCCCGATGCAAATGTTGATCCACCCATAGTCAAGTTCAGTGAAGAAACAAGTCCCAAAGAAGTGTCATCATCATATTCATCAATTTCAGCAGCTAATAATCTAGGTTTCAAATGACCATGTTTCAATTCTACCCCACTTGTCTTCTTTCTATATGCACTAGCACCTGCACCTGCAAGACGAAGATAACGACCATTGGAATTATCATAAAGGGCTGATTTATCAACTGGCAAAATTCCCACGGGTAACTTCCACTTGGAAGGTCCATTTTCGTTATACGATGTACCTGAGCTTCGTCTAATTGATAACACATAATATGATCTCTCTCCTTCACCAGGTTTAAGATTCATGGCTTTCTTAATTGCAGCAAGATTCACATTCCTATAGGAATTTGAACTCCATAATGAGCTGACAGAACTTGATTGTCGATTATGCAGAATTTTCGATCCCCAGCTGCTGGTGTTTGTATTGATTGTGCCAGATTTTGATAATCCGAAATTGGCAGGTTCAGAAGCATGACGTGGAAATTGTGGAGCTTGCGGAGCTTGTGACAGTCTAGTAGGGGATCTTGGGAATATTGCTCCTGTTGATTGACGAGTGACAGGAAATGGCGGTGCCTTCTGTGGTTGTTGTTGTTGTTGCTGTTGCTGATGTTGCTGCAGCAGCAGCTGCAGCTGGTGCTGCTGTTGTAAAACCTGTTGTTCATGTTGTCGTCTTGAAAGAAACAAATCCAGAGACCCAATCGAAGCATTATCTAAAGATAGTGCTCCAGGAGGTGTATTTGATCCGGAAGTCGAGCCAGACATTTCATACGGGCTAGGAGATTTTGATATATCTGGATGATTACCACGTGGATGCAATCCTGTTCCCATTTCAAACATTGGATTAATTGGAGAGCTGACATCACTTAGATTCATTTCAACGGGATATGGAAGGTTTCCCTTTATACCTGGCAGTTGTCTCGATTCATCAGATTCTTCACTGTGTTGTAGTGAATGGAAGTCCTGAGCAGAATCTGATAGTCCCATAGATCTATCCATCCCAAAATAATCATTTAAATTTGGATTTTGGTTCACATTTGGTTCAGGAAAATCATGATCTGGAGAATCCATTCTAAGAAACGCATCAACCTCGTTCTCAAAGCCTCCAATTCTATCCTCTAAAGTATCATTGGAAGATGGAGATTCGTTAAACGATGGCTGTGAGTTCAACGGTGAAGGGGATGTTTTCACTATATCTGGGGCGTTAAAATATAAATTTTCCAATTCACCAGATGGTGGAGGTTTTCTTCGTGAAGGTGAACGAAGCTTGTCAATATGAGAGATTTGGCTATCTGGTGACGCTGGCGGAGCTGGATTGCGATTACTTTTAAGTGGTTGAGTATTGACCAGAGGTCTGTCTTTTGGTAGTCTAGCATCTGCTGGCGATGTAGGAGGCCGTATGTTGTTTTGAGTCGGCAGGTTCTGTTGTTGGGATCTAGGTTTAGAACTTGAAGAACTGTTTGTTGGGGTTGGTAGTTGTCGCTGTTGTGTAGCAGTACTTACAGAAGGTGGTTTTGAAGAAACCACGGGGTTCAGCAGTTTATGGGCTGATCTATCATTTTGGCTTGCTTGTGTATTACTTGAATGAGAATGAGAATGAGAATGCTGATTAAATATGGACGATATCCTGAAACCAAATGATTTGTTTTGAGCTTTATCTGATGACATAATGACTCTGTTTTGATTCTCTTACTTTATTCTTTCTCTAATACAATGATGAATTGGATAGTTGTGTTGATGGGTGGAATGTTTTTGAAATGTAGTAAAGATGAATCACGATTGGAACAACACTTTTCTATTTTTTTTGCTTGGCAGAAAGTATCTAGTCAATCTTAGGTTTTCCTTTCCCTAATCTACCTTTAAAAAATTGTGCATCAACTGCTGTCAATGTTAAAAGCAGTATGGTATACTACAATATGGTATTACTAGTTGTAAAACCCTCTTTGTATCATTATGTCACACACAAAACATTTGATTGTTGGATTTAAAAGGAAAAAATTCAATGATTGAAAGAGGTCGTGTAAATTCTTCAAAATATAACTACATACAAATCTGTTCAAATGTTTTAATTAAACCCTTTACTAAGTGCTTTATCAAGTTTTTGGTGGGGAGTGGCATAAGCAGAGAAATAGACAGACTAGGGAA
This sequence comes from Hemisphaericaspora nanyangensis, assembly GCA_030557635.1. Classification (NCBI taxonomy): domain Eukaryota; kingdom Fungi; phylum Ascomycota; class Pichiomycetes; order Serinales; family Debaryomycetaceae; genus Hemisphaericaspora; species Hemisphaericaspora nanyangensis. The sequence goes on along the minus strand of JAKTPO010000004.1, from coordinate 700,861 downwards.
TCCCTATTTTTTTTTGATAATGAGTGGTAGGATTACATACAAAGGTACTGACTGTAAACTACGCAATCTTGAGTCAATTCACTTTGTTAATCTATATTTAGCATCTAGTAATCGACAATCATCCTCCACCACCACCTCATCCTCATTAGGAAGGCTATCGAACCCGCCTACATCACCTCGTAAACAGATACGAAGAAGACAAACAATTACCGCAATACCTGAATTCGATGAGATACAAGAGAATGACGAAGTCATAGATATTAACAATCGACGTATACTTGATTCATTTATGACAATTCATTTATATAAACGACATAAAGAGAAGTTGATTTATATAAGTGATATTCAGAATGAAACTATGGATCCTGAATTTAATACCATTTCATTACCATCTGAATTACGCAATTATCGTGAAAAGATAGTGATTAAGTTATGGTGTCGACCGATATTTGTTATTGAAAATTCAAATACTGGTACCGAATGGCATTTATTGGCAGTTTATAGAATTAATTTGAAGAATTTGATATATTTGAGTGATCATACACTAATAGAGAAGGAAGAACTACTGATGTTATTCAAACCAAATTCAATCATATTTAAATTAAATGGAAGTTGGTATACTTTACCAAATTTATTAATCACTAATAATCAACAAAGAATTTCATCGTATCTTATAAACCCAATGTCAAATCATACGCACCCAATTCCATCATATTCATTTGATTCGATACGGTCAATTAACAATCTAGATAGATCAATTAAGGAGTTTGTCATTTCAAAATATAAATTAAGTAAACAAATATCACAGAATATTCATATACTCCAAGATTTCAACAATATCAATAATTTACCCATGTTTTTAGGTAAATTGCAACATCTGTGTCAATCCTTACAAAATGCAATCTCAATTCAACAGTCAAAAAATGACGAAATACAATCAGAAATATATCAAACAAAGAAACAAATATCCGAATTAAAACATATTCTTTCAGGAAAATTTGAATCTATAAAGGAAACGGCAATTAGTCAAATTGAAATATTTGAATCTGAAATTGAATCAATTCAACAATCTCAAAAATTATCATTATATCCTCATTTACTATCCCAATTACAATCAATTACTAAAATAATCCAAGAGATAATCCCCATCGAAAATATTGAGGGAATTCTGTTTTCTATTACCGGTTTCCAATTTCCTTCAGATACAAAAGATTTATTGAATATTTGTTATTATAATTCAAAAGACTTGAAAAATTCTTATTATCAACCAACATTCTTAAACGAATCACAATGGCATTCATTCAAAATCAGTCAAATCAATGCCGGAATAATCTTTATTGCTCAAATAATCAACTTGTTAGCATCCATCACTAATGTTCAACTCAAATATGAAATCATTCTAGCAGGTTCTCATAGTTTCATAGTTGATCATATATCCAAGGATTATCCACTTTCATCACCAAGACCTCCTAATATCAAGGCACCTTATAAATTTGCGTTATGTTATAACCCTTATAAAATTGAAAAAGTGACAAATAGTAGTTCTCATACAGGAAAATATATTTTGATGAATCAAGAATTTGAATATGCTTTGAAATTACTTAATAAAGATCTTGTATTATTGATTAATCATGTAACGGAATTATGTAAACGAATATATCCTGGAGAAAGTAATGTGGGGAATAATGAAGTTCCAATGGATTGTTTGGATAATTTCTTATGGAATTTGAAATACTTGATGCTATTCATGACAGCACCTACATGAAAAATATCCACGGGATATCACGTCTTCCTAGAACATTTTAGTTGGTCGACGACTACATACAGCTTAGAAGTATAAAATTTAAATCAATACGTTTATATTAACCTGTATTATATCTGTAATAAAAGAAAAACAAGCAAAAGAGGCTAATTATTTAATATTTTGTACACAAAAAATCCCCCCTCCAAGAGAAGAGCTATCTTATAATAAAGCAACAACAAGGGCACCAACAGCAGCACCCACGGGAGCAATCAACCCATTACCAGCACCACCTTGGGTTGTAGTTGACTGTTGAGTTGTTGTACGGGTATTGGAGGTAGTAGTAGTTTGACGACCTGTTGTGGTAGTAGTAGCCTGACTTCTAACCGTAGTTTCTCCTGATGTAACAGAACCGTGTTCATCATCAGTCGAATCCGAAAGATGGTGATGATTATGATCAGACGTATCTCTAGTTGAAGATTCGGAATCTAAACTTGGGGAAAGACTTGGTTGTGAAACAACAGTAGTAGTTGTACGAGCAGAATCTTCATCTGCATTAATACCAAGTCTAGAATACCAAGGTAAATCACTAGCAAAATTTTCAACTACAGCAATATCTAAATCTGGATCATCCAAGAGGGTAGTATATGAGTGATCAGTATAGGTCAAGACATGAGTTGCAATGGTTGCCAATTCCATGGGAATACTGGAGGCAGTAGCGAGGAATTGGATATATTCAGTCTTATGGGCTTGATAGTCGTCAACTAAAGCGGTTAGAAAGTTGACGGCTTGTTGATCTGCAGCTTTCACGCCTGTTGCTGATAATAATAAGGAAGCTGTTGATAATACAATGGCTGTGGTAGTTCTCATTTTATTATGTTCTATTACTGTTAATATGGTATAAATCTATATGAATGCTATTTTTTATTTTGGAAAAAAAAGAAAGACAAATGATGATAGTTTTATTAATACAAGAGAAAGAAGTTAAATACTTATTGAACAATCAAATAGGAAAGGTTTGTTGTGTTATTTATAGTTTCCATATTGAATCGAATCAACATTTTAAAATTTTCTTTTTTTTTTATTCTTTTTTGGTTTGCAGCCTTAAAATTTCCTAATTAGGAAGTGTTGCACCAAATGGGGGAAAAATCAATAAGTGCAAAGAGATGGTGTCTTTCCCTAACAGAGAAACAACTAGGATTGATTGCCAGGTAATAATACCAATTCTATCCTAAAACAACAACAATTGTAGTAAAAACCGTGTTCAAAAAATCCCAATTTGGCAATGTGTTTCCCTTTAAGTTGCCTTCAGCTGTAGGTGCTCCAATTTTATAGTACCGATGGTTTATGGAAACTTATTAAACTTCCATATATTCCCCACAAATACGCTAACGGTATTATTTAAATTGGTAACTTTAATTATAGGGTTAAATTATATAAAATATAATGCACATGACATTAGAATAAAAAAAAGCTTATACACTAATACTGAAAAAACTATGGGCTTAATTAGAAACATAAAGCAAATGACTTGAACGTACGCATTCATTATTCTCACCTTACAATAATAAAATACCTGCCAAGGCAGCAGCTAATCCACCAGCACCAGCAATTCCTACAGAAACAGCAACACCTTCTGCTTTACTGGTACTGGAACCGGTAGCAGCAGTAGCAGCACTTATTTCAGATCTAACCGACGAGATGTCTGATTTTGCAGAAGTTATTTTTGAAGCCAAATCTGATTTAGCAGAATTTGCCTTTGAAGCCACTTCTGAGACCCCTGAAGTAAGATGAGCAGCTAAAACTGATTGGGCTGATTCAATTTGGGCACTTGCAGCGGCTGCATTCGTCAGTGCTATTGATTTTGCATTTTGAAGAGCCGATTGAGCTGCCTGGATTTCAGAAGCAGCAGCTTGTGTCGCTTGATCAATTTGGGATTGAAATTGCAGGAAAACTCCACCAATATCAAGAGCAGACACACAAGCAGTAGTAGCGCATAAAGTTAATAAAGTGGTTGAAAGTTTCATTTTTTGATTGGGAAAATTGAGAGAGGACCAGTAGTAGTAGTAGTAGTAGTAGTTAGTAATAAAACCAAAAAATGAAAATTTAGTAAAATAGCGGTTTAAAATGACTGATATTTATATAATTCGGGAAGGAGGAAGAAGAAATTAGTCTAAATGTATAAAATGTAGAGAATCGCATTTTAAGTCCGTATATAGGTGCAGATCGAAGCTCCTTAATGTGTGGCAGATTTGGCTGTGTAAGTGAATCAATCATTGGTACAAACGTAATTCGCCCACCACCACCCCCATCCTTCCCCCCCCCCCCGCCACCCCCTCTCTCTCTACCTGAAATAACAATCCCGAGGCAATAAGCTGCTGTCAGTAATTATACATGCATACATGTTCTGACTTGATAATAATCCTTTGTTTAAGACATTACGTATTTCATCTTTATCAATTTGTTAGTATAATTTCAAAACTTACCCAACCAACCAATTGGTTTAAAATGCCTCAAATTAAAAGAAAGAAATATTTAAACATTAGCTGAGTAGAAATTTGTTTGTTTGCTCCACAATTCATATTTCGTGTGTTCTTATTTTACACTCTTTGCATGAAGACTAGACTAAAAATATTAAAAAATATTTTTCTGGACACAAAAAAAAACCTTCTAAAAACCGGTTCTCTCTTGATTCTTTCTCACTGAACGATTTATCGGAAACCCTCCGTCATTTTAAGTCGCGAAATCGAGAAAAGCGCGCAACATTAGAATCAAAGGAAACTCAAAGTTATAAACTCAAAATCTTCCAAAACAGATCATTTTTAAGAAAAATGGATTTCTATCCAAAGCTAGACTGATGCTTTTCGGGTATCAATGGTCATTTTTCACTAATATTCCATTGGGAGGGATATATGGGAACCTGGATGTCCCCAATCCTGGTGCTTTACGGCTCAAATTTAAAAAGTTGCCGATTATTGACTGATTTTCTCATTTTCCAAATAATTTTGGCAATTACCATGCAAATGCCTTCAAGTCGAACAATTTTTCTTAAGTTGTTTTCATCTATTTATGTTGCTTTTTATTACCTTTTCTCTGTATGTTGAACTATTTGCTAGATTTTTTGACGAAGATAGTATATACTGCACAAAAATCTGGTGGAAGTTCTCGAAATCGATGGTAGAATTCCATTTAACTGGTATCCTGCTCAGAGTTCTGATCCTTTAAAGGGTTTACAAACAGATTAATGATTCTTTAGGGTTCCGTTGGTAATCTTGGGAAATATTATCCTGCTATTGGTTGTTCTTAACAATATTAAGATGCGGGTTCTTTTGGTCTGTTTTATTTCGGTAGATTTCGGTTTTGGATAAGTTTTGCTGATTTCCACATAATGGGGTTGACATTTAATGGAAATAACAGCATGCGACGGTTATTCTCTAGTGTTAATCCTCTCCTGTCTGGAGCATTTTGCTAGTTATTTTGGGATTCGAAGATGCTAATTTTCAAAAAATTGACTCACCAAATGTATTAGACCATGTATTTGTTGACCTGTATGTGCTATATCAATATGCAATGTCGTTTATATTGATTATTTCCAGCATTACTGGCGTTTAATTGCAAATGCAACAATACACAATGTTTTGCAAGCAGGGTACGATTGACTGGTTGAATCTACCCATACAAACGACTTCTATTTATAATCTTAATATATACTATTCCAGTCTTGCAAAGCTTAATTCCCCTCTTTCGAGCTCTCATAAATGACGCAGCGGTGACTTTATCTTCATTGAACAATCTTAAGCGAAACCTTTCGCGAAATAATGAATGAGTATAAAAAGCTATTTGGAACGCGTCCCAAAAGAAAAGTTCGTTTACCGTATGTTGCTCCCCGTCTAACCCAGCAGCACGTAATTTTTATCCCTGAAAACTGGTTCCCTTTTACCTTGTAGCAACTCTCATCCTGGGATGTAGTTGCCTTGCGACCCAATACTGGGCAGAAGCATGATTGCAGACAAATTTTACCGATTTCGAACTGAGTTATAGAAAATGCTTACTCCTCAAGTGAATGAAGATCACACAAGTGTAACATGTCCGAGAAATGCTTCGCATATAATTTACATTACAAACTCTTAAGTAAGTACAGATATAAACGATAATGGCCTCTCAATGTAATAAGCACCATATATGCACTATCGCTAGGCTAATAATAGCTTATCTACAAGCTTATAATTCAATTTGACAGCTACATATCTATTTTTGGTTTTTTGATAAAAAAAAACACGAAATTTATTTCAGTAATATCTAACAAGCTGATTTTCCTAACAAATAAGAAAATTATTCAAAAAAGCTGTTTTGGAGATTATCCATGCCCTATGCTACATTTAGATATAATAATACCCTTATCTACTTAGTTTTAGATCCATTTACTTTCCTGTTATACGGTTTTCTCTTCAAATATTTGCAATCAATCTTTCGGAATCTCATCCCGATAAAAAAAGCACATGAATCGCACCTGATTATCAGGTAAACCCTTACTCCAGAAATTACTTCCGGTCAAGGTCACGTTGCGCATAAGAAATTATTTTTTGTGTTGCACATGAAAATTGCTTTTTTAGAGGCTTAGCGAGTATAAAATAAGAACATTTTCATCTCATCCGTTTAATCTTTTGATATAAGAGAGATTTGTGTTTAATCCCCCCCCCCTATACCACCACCGCTACACACATACAACCCCCCCACACACACAGAATTTACGTAATACAGTTAGTCATTTATTTTTTTTTAGCTTTTATTTTTTTAACTAAAGATGAAATTTTCAAAAAATCCAATTTGCAATTTTTTTTAATTATAAATTTTTTCAACCAATGGCCAATTGAAAAGAAAGCAGTGATCTAAATAAACTCTTTCTTTGTGATTATAATTGCTATTTGTCAAATTTACACCTATTTACTAAATAACAAATCAATGATTATTAACTATTACCTATTCAAGGTATTTAAATTATTCTACATTGATAATTAAAAACGATTAGCCTCAACTTTTTGTTTACCATCAGCTGTTCAGCCTCACTATCTATTTGATTAAAAACCGCCTTGAATACCACCAAATGTATATCACTATACCAAATTACCACAGTACATTTCGGTACTGAAGAACTTAAACTCGTTGTTTTAAAGCCTCTTTGATATTCGTCGTTGAATTCAACCCTCTATTCTAGACTTCTGTAGTTTTCTCCATGGCATCCTTTAATTTTTCGTTGATTTTTTTTTTGCAGCAATTCCAAACAAAAACTTTGCTGCAATGGGACTTTTGATTCAATTTATTACTTAACTCTTGTCAGGGAAGTATTTAAAAAGAAAATATAGATTCCTTGCTACTGGGGGGGGGGGGGAGAGACTAACCTAGTCTTTAACAAAACTATATTGGTTACCTTTCTAATATCTAATTTACACTTTTCATTAAACCAACGTTCACTAATACTTCAAAAAGAAAACACAGATTTATATTAATACAAAAGAAAGTTTAGTAAAATATTACAAACAAAATCATCCCATAAATGCACCAGCAGCAAGACATAAATTTCTTCTTGTAAAATGAACTTTATAAACAGGTGTCCTTTTGGTAAAATAAGCAGTCATATGATCACTAGTAGCTATAATCTCCTTCTTATTGACCTTTTCTGGTGCTGGCTTCCCGTTGGCAGTATTGCTGGGGGCAGTACCATCTGCTTTAGAATTATTATCACCCCCTAATGAAAAAGCTTCTGGTTCAGGACCAGCATCATTGGTATTTCTCTTCACATCCCATACTCTAACCGTATTGTCAGCACTTCCACTTACCAATACACTTCCATCTCGACTAAATGAAAGACTGTATATCGAGGTACGTCCATGACCTTTCATTGCTTTAAGTCTTCTTCCAGTTCCAATATCCCAGATATTCACAACACTATCTTCACCAGCACTAGCAAGCCATCTTCCATCAGGAGAAACAGCAAGACAATTAACTGGGTTCGTGTGACCCATAAATATACGTACACAATGTCCAGTTTGTACGTCCCACATTCGGCAAGTCTTATCACTTGATCCTGTAAATACATAATTCGAATTAGGATGGAAATCAACACAATCTACATCATTAATATGTCCAGCAAAGATTCTTAATGGATATATATGATCAGTCGCCCATAATCTTGCAGTTTGATCGTGTGATGCAGTTGCAAAATAATGTCCCAATGGAGAAAACTTAACATCCCAAACTGGTTGATTATGACCCTTGTATGATACAAGTGAAGTATACGTATCAAGTGACCATAATCTTACCGTCTTATCTTCAGATGCAGATAATAAAAACTTATTATCTGGAGAAAATGAAACACTATAGACCGGCCCACTGTGACCAATCAACTTTCTACTATTTTCATTACGATGACGATCCCTTTTCAAAATTGATTTCAATGGTTTTCCATCCAAACTCCATAATTTGATATAACTGTCCTGAAACCCAGCAGCAACCATATTGGAATCCTCATTAAAATCTATACATGTCATATCATTGTTTGTATTATGGAATGTGTACATACACACTGATGGAGCACTGGCTTGAATAGCACCAAGTTTAATCTTTGATCTTGAATCTTCAACTTCCAAAATCATTCTCTTTATATCAGAATAATCCTTCACGGGTAATGGAAGTGATTCTCTTGCTGGTGAGTCCAGTTCTGGTTTTGTCATTTCTTGGAATTCTTCAGTTAATGTTTTCCCATTAACGGGTTCAATTTTCTCATCTTTGATTTTTAATTCTGCTTCAATTTCTTTTGAAACTTCTGGATCTAACGGTAATTTACCTAATTTAACACTTTGTTCATTGAATTTCTCAACTTCATTTGTGTCTGTAACATATTCTGGTATACCTTCTTCTGGATTAGCTTCACCTTCCTGATCTATTTTATCAGGTCTATTTATCGAGATTACAGGATCCAAGTATTGATTAATGATACGGATTAAGATAGCCCCTCCGACTGCTTCATTTTCATGAAGAAAGTACAATAATAAACTTAGGGATGTTTTGGACACTAAAATCTTGTATTTATGATTTCTATAAGCCATGGCAAGTTCATTTTCTTTCAAATGTTCAGGCAACGATAATCCAGCAAATTTATTAACTTCAACTCCATGTAAAATAATATGATCCGATTTAAATTTATCAAAGAATTCTTTAGCTTGTAATCCAAATCCTTTCGAAATCAATTCCAAAAAACAATGAATAAATAAAGGATATAAAACTCTTGATAATTCAGGCTTATATAAATCCAATGATGAATCAACCCAACGTCTTAACATCGAATAGGCAATAGTATAAATTTCCGGATCATTTTCTCTCTTTTTCTTAGCTTCTAATTCTTTTAAATCTCGCAAATCCTTCTCTTTAGCCAATCTAACTTCTCGATCTTTAGATTCTCGTAATTCTCGTTCAATCTTTGCTTGTTTTTCACGTAATTCGCGCAATTCACGTTCATTCTTATTCAATTTCTCCTTTAGTTCCTTCTCCTTCTTTGCATCAATTTCACTTGGATTGGCCAAGGGAGTAGTCCCAGGGGCAATTGGTGCAACTGGTGGAGTTGGGGCATTGGAACTTTCCAAACGAAGCATTGATTCTGTACGATGATATCCTTTCTTATTAAGATATTCTAACACGATTCTATTCAAATCAGCTTGTGAGTACTGTGGTTGATTGGATCTGGCTTGTGCTGGTCTTGATTGAGGTGGATTTCCTGCCTGTTGTGGAGCAGGTTGTTGTTGTGATTGTTGTTGTTGAGGTGGTTGAGGATTAACAGGTCGTACTACTTGTTGAGCTACACCTACATTCTGATTATCTGTTTGATTCTGAGCCACTGGTGGCACAGCTTCCTTCTTGTCTCCCGCCATGATTACCTCTTTGCTTCTTTTTGTATTTATATAGATTGCTTCACAAAGGGCTCCTTCAGCTCTGTATGGTTTCATGGGATTCCTCAAAGGAATTTTTTTGTTTTTTTTGTTTAATTTTTCTGGCAACCAAAAAAAAGACAAAAATATATACGACATTCATTACAAAAAGTTACGACATACGACATTATAATCTATTCATTTCTATTTAAGATTGGTCTTGCTATATCCCAAGGACCTTGAAGTTCATTTTTGTACCGTTGAAGGGATAGGAAGTAAGCAGGAATGATCATAATCATGCCTACTGCAGCAATAATCCAGTAAACCAAAAATTTAAAATTCAATAATGAGTACGTCATATAATTGACCAGGTTAAAAAGTATTCCAAATATCAATAAATGGAATCTCTTGTAATTCAATTGTCGAAGTTTTGCATCGAATAATGGTAATATTATACTTATTTGTATTGCAAATAGGATAAACAGGAATACTTGTACAGTAGTGCCCAATCTTGATGCCAACACAATTGCATTTGATAATGAAATATTTGTTGATATAATAGGTCGATGAGGAGTGTTTCTTCGGGAAGCGTTGGCGGAATTCATAGAATAATCATGAAGCATCACATTAGCAATACATAACATGAATGAAATCGCCCAGATCGAATCTGATGATGTTGATTTCGTTAATGATTTCAATACTGGAGATAAAATCAATAATATAAAAATTATCATAATAAATGACTTTGTATTTATCTTATTGTCATTGAACATGGGAAGCGATGCGTCTACTAACCATATGACACTGCTTAGAATAGTAGGCTTGATAGGATCCCAGTCATGAATATATATACCTTTAAAAGTTAAGATAACTAATAAAATACATGATACATGGAAAATAATCAATGAGAAATCTTCAACTAACTTTATGTACGAATATTTGGCAACTGTAGTATTCCTTTTCAACTGTGAAAGGAATGACTTGTCTGTATAATTGTCAGGATAAGGCTGTTTCAAATATAATAATTTCTTCCATCTTGGTAATTGTTGAGGATGTCTAACTTCGGGTGAAGACAATGAAACCACGGGATTAAGATACAACCGTCGAGTAGGATATAACTGAGGTGATAAATAATGAACATCAGAGCTACCAGTAACTCCATTTACTTCCATTATTGTATGTATGTTTTCTGTACCCTTGTCCAAATTGTAGGGCAGTTGATGGATACTTGATCTCTGACCAGAAGATAAATCAAACAGCTAACAAGAAAAAAAAACACATACACAGTAATAAATTGCTGATGGGGGTAAACCAAAACACCAGCAATTCAATTTTACTATCCAGCTATCATGGAAGGATCTAATACGTTTCCTAAAGCAGCAACAGCTCCAACAGTAGGAGCACCGAGACATTCATACAATACTTCTATGTCATCAAATGTTACACCGCAATATTTCAAACGACGCACATCAAATTCAAGTGGTGGTGCTGGTGCTTTCAACAATAGGATAAGTAGAACCACTACTAACAATACAGATGCATATGTTAATGCAATAGCAAATGATACTACGCAGAGTTTACGTACGATAGATAAAATTCAAGGTGCTAAGCCTGCGGTTACTTATGCTGACAAATTATGGACTCAAATTGATGTATTAGATGATGTTAGAAATATGGCTGAAGAAGTTAAGAAAAGAGGATCTTTCTTTAATGATAAGTTCAATCACGATTTACAAAAGTTGAAAATTCTGCAGAATAAATTATTGGAAACTATGTCAACTCAACAATTTAGTGATTTGACTACCAATGAACATCAGAAACAGTTGTATCATCTAACTATGGCTTCTAATACTACGTCACAACAACATCAGAAACACCAGCTGCATTTAAAGAGTGATAGCTTGCAACAACCACATAACGAAGATATCATTGATATTGAGAAGAAGAAGAAAGACAAGATTAATGCATTTTTCCAGGATGATGATCTTGTTAATAAGAACCAATCCATATACAACAAACAAAAATTTGATGAAATAAATCAATACGTGGAAGAAGTCAAGAAGGACTTGACGCAGCTAGGGACAGCTATGAAGGAATTTGATGAATCAACTAAAGAAATTTGGTAGATCGAAGAGGAAAACCTAAATTTAGGTCAAATCGGGGGATACATAGACATGGTGGACTGATGCACAATCTGGCACTTGCCTATTTTGGTCAACTGAAATTCCTCCAAGTTCCACAGATGTAGACTCAACGCGTAAAAGGAGATGACGAGAGTGAGAAAAGATGATAAATCCGCAAGCTTATGGAATTTGATGTGTATATTATTGTTTCAAGTTGTTCATATTCATCATAGAATAAATCACCCCATAAAATAATTGATCCATTCCGATTGAACACATCAAATTGAAATGTAACATAAATTTCCAGCTTTTAGTTTGTGGGATCATATGTGGGGTCGGAAGAGCATGAATGGACAGCTTTAGTAAACTGTTACATTTTTGATTTGATGTGTCCCGCAAATTAATTAAAGAAGTAATAAACTTATACAGATTAAATCCCATTTCCCCCAACATTACCTGCCATAAAGATCAAAAGAATCTCGGAAAAACTAATTATTATTTTTTGAAAACAGAAAAATATTTTTTTTATTCATGCTTCGGAAGAATAACACCCTTTCTTTGACCTCAGCTGTACAAAAGTGGGGGAGACTTTTGTACCGTAATTCGGATAAAAAAAAATAACACGCTGTGTAAATTTTCTCTAAAATGAAAAAAAATTAATGAAAAAAAATTGTCAATTAACACTCCCACCGTTAGCTATTTAAACCCCCTGGATTACCGTTTAATTGTTTTTCAAGGTTATTCCTAGATACAAATCACAAAAGGGTGTATTCATTTGGTCAGTTTGTTTAAAAAAAGAAAAAGAAATCTATAATTCGTTCGAATCGCCACTAATTTACACATATCAAAAAGATGGTTCATTTAGGTCCAAAGGCTCCACAGCATAGAAAAGGTAGTTTCACTGATGTTCCAAAGGAATTATTAGAAGAATTAAAGATTTTGGAACAGCAATTTACTGTATCTGGTGAAAAATTGCGTGAAATTGTTGATCATTTCGAAAAAGAATTAGAAAAAGGTTTATCGAAAAAAGGTGGGAACATCCCCATGATTCCTGGTTGGGTGATGGATTACCCTACTGGTAAGGAAAAGGGTGATTATCTTGCCATTGATTTGGGTGGAACTAATTTACGTGTTGTTTTGGTTAAATTGGGTGGTAATAGAGATTTCGACACAACTCAGTCAAAATTCCCATTGCCATCTCATATGAGAACAGCATCTAGTGAAGAATTATGGGATTTTATTGCTGACTGTTTAAAGAAGTTCGTTGATGAAATCTTTCCCGAAGGTTGTAAGGAAACTTTGCCTTTAGGTTTTACCTTTAGTTATCCAGCATCTCAAAATTCCATCAATCAAGGTATCCTTCAAAGATGGACTAAAGGTTGGGATATCGAAGGTGTTGAAGGACATGATGTTGTTCCAATGTTACAAAAAGCAATTAAAAAAGTTGGTGTTCCAATCGATGTCGTTGCATTGATTAATGATACTACTGGTACATTAGTTGCCTCGATGTATACTGATGCTGAAGCTAAATTGGGGTTAATTTTCGGTACTGGTGTCAATGGTGCATACTATGATGTCGTTAAAGATATTCCAAAGTTAGAAGGTGTTGTCCCTGGGGATATTTCCCCAGAATCACCAATGGCAATTAATTGTGAATATGGGGCTTTTGATAATGAATTGGTGGTATTACCAAGAACTAAGTATGACGTCATAATTGATCAAGAATCTCCAAAACCAGGTCAACAATCATTTGAAAAGATGAATTCCGGTTATTATTTAGGTGAAATTTTGAGATTAATCTTAGTTGAATTGACTGAAGAAAAGCAATTAATCTTTAAAGGACAAAATATTTCAAAATTAAAGACACCATTTATATTGGATACATCTTTCCCGGCCAAGATTGAAGAAGATCCATTTGAAAACTTGTCTGATGTATATGAGCTCTTCAAAGATGTTCTCGGCATTGAAACCACCAGTCCAGAAAGAAAGGTTATTCGTAAGATTGCCGAATTGATCGGTGAAAGATCAGCAAGATTATCAGTATGTGGTATTGGTGCTATTTGTAAAAAGAGAGGTTACAAGACTGCCCATTGTGCTGCCGATGGATCTGTATATAATAAATACCCAGATTTCAAAATAAGAGCCGCAAAAGCATTGAGAGACATTTTTGGTTGGGATGATTCTGTTAAGGAAGACCCAATTGTGATTGTTCCAGCAGAAGATGGGTCCGGTGTTGGAGCTGCTGTTATTGCTGCTTTGACCGAAAAGAGGTTGAAAGAAGGTAAATCGGTCGGAATCTCCAACGTTTAGATTTAATTTTAGAGTATTATTAGATCCAAGTCATTGTATAATTCAAATTTAAAAGTACATTCCATTTCTGTATCATAAGTATGACATGGAACTTCCTCTGGATTCCATATAATGTGATTAATTCTATTTTCTTTGAAATTTTAATCAATTGAATATGTCAGTTGCTATTATTGATATTAACCAGAACCGAAATTACCTGGTTATAGAAGGAATCGCGCTGACTGTCCTACCTTTTTCTCACAGTAATCTTCTGATAAATTGGATCATTACATGGAATATTCAATTGCCTAGAGATGATTTCAAAGGCAATACGATCATTTGGTTTGGTCCTCGATGTGATATTTTCTATCTTCTCTCTTTGTAATTTTGCAAATATTTAATGTCAAAGTTAACAAATAATAAAAACCACGGAAAAAGGAGACTTTCTAACAGGGCGCCGCAAGAACCCATTATTTATATTGTGTCGATAAAGCTATTTCACCACGATAAGTAATCCTCATTAAATTCAATATGAACCAGCGCTGGACAGGTTTCTTTCAAGTAATCACGAAATCTCTCTTGTTTCTTCTCTGTGCACCAGGCGTAAATGAATCCAATTGTTTACGATTGGACAACTCAAGCCTCAAGGGAGGGTCATCACGCACTCGGAATGGTCCTCACTTACTCTTAAGTCAACCAAGAAATTGGGAAATTCTATTGGGTCGGTACCAATACTGCATCCATAAAGGTTTAAATCCTTTCGTTTCTCGAATCTTGCGGAAAAGGCTCCATTTGGGATTCGTATCGGATTCTCCTGGAGACATAGGAAATTCAAGGTAGTCGGAAAAAGTCCTTCAATATTAGTAAGCTTATTATGTTTCAAATTCAACCGCTCTAACCCTTTGCAACGATTCGGTAAATCCCAACTCTTTTCAATTTGAGATGTGAGATGGTTAAAGTTCACGTCTAAAATTTTCAAAGATTTCGGGAGAGGCATATCTTGGCGTCTATCGTACAAAAACGCCTTATCTGGTGATGGTAATAATCCTCTAGTTTTTGTGAGGTGTCAGCGTTTTCTGCCAAGGTCAATTGAGTGACAAAAGTCCCCAACAAAGGCATATCAATGCAATTAAAGTAAATGCAGATCAGGAATATAGCTGAAAATTAAGTCGACTACCTCTGATGGTAGATTAAAGACCTGTTCGATAGCCTTTGTCATCTTGGCTCAGATCTTGTAACAATTATGGCAGCCTTTTTTGTAGTAGAGTTAAGAAGTAAATTTGTAGTCTTCTCAATGATAATAATAAACTTTCCTATTCACTATTTTTGTCTCTTGCCATGCGTTTTATGTTACTGCAACATCTTGTAAATAGATACATATATTCGAATTGATTTCAATATTGCTTAGAGTGGTAAATAAGGGAATAATAGGAGGAACGCAAGTAAACTACAGAAAACTCGTTGTTCAAATGTCCAATTCTTTTCACGGTTGTTCAAATCTCCAGCATCTGACTTAACATGTATATAATTATACCACTTATCAACAAATACAAATAACAAATTGCTGAATTTACGACCGAGGCAAAATAACCAAAACATACGGGATCGGATATTGAAAAACCTCACAAAACGATAAAAAGTCAAAATTGGTGTAGAAATTAAAGCAAATTACTAAGGATAACGTGTCAAGTAGGTTGAAAGTAGGGGATCTACTTGAGAACCAAGGAAGCCGATAAAGACTGCTCGGAAGGTAGTCGATACACGTTGTGAAATCAATAAAGTACGCGTAGATAGCGACTATGACACATTAGTCTGGAGTTGGAGTATTTCTTATAAAACTCGGGAGTCGCAGAGGTACTCCATTGGGGCCAACGTTTAGCAATCAATATTGTGACAATGAATTGTCTATATCACTCTTCGACGGCAGCATGGCCATAACCATTTCTGCATCCTCATCCAAATAGACTTCTAGATTGGCATCCGTGCCACAATCATCTGGTGTTGTATAGGTGGTGCTTGTAGAATATTTAGGCTCGGAGTCATCATATGAGGGGTAACTGCATCGAGGAGTTAGCTAATTGTTGAGCAAGTAGATTTCCTAACGGACCAATCATTCCGGATGGTAGTGGTGGTGGCGTATGTTGGTGGGTGTGTAGTGAGCTGGATTTTGTATTGACATTTTGATAGCTTGGGTATTGCACAGCTTGGACCTCACCCCAATTTCCATTATTAGTGAATTCGGTCTTGACATGACTTGATTCGTTATCAGCTCAGGTCATTGTATTCGAAGTCGTGAGAATATCATCATCATCGCTAATGCTACTTCTTTGAAACAGCAGATTTCCATTCTCGTCATCATCTCTCACCCCTGCTTCCCGTCCACCTCGGAGTCGTAATGACGTTTAATGTGTCTGTTTTTTAAATCTTTTCGAACAAACGTTTTACCGCAAAATTTCCCATTGGCAAGTGTAAATTCGCAAGTATAAACCTCCTTTGGCTCATGATTCAAATTATGTGTCGCCAAATGGTCTGATCGACTAAAGACTTTGTCACAATGATTACCAGTGAACACACCATATCCTCTCTTCCTTTGTCGTGGCGGAGGTCATCCTGTTCCTGCTGACTCAGAGGTTTCCTGCGTATCAAACTCGTCGCTAGGGGGAGCCAATTTTCCAGTGTCAAAAACATTACGTTATTTATAGAGATGTGTCGGAGTATTGCTTCACTGGATGTCTTAGATTTATCTTTCAATACCGCACGGATCTGTTTAGACCAATTCCTCAGGAGATACCTTGCTGCCCACCGGTCATGCCTATCTGTCGTCTTTCTCGGTCTCCCCGACCTGGCAAGTGACTTACCGTCTTTACGCTCCTTATCCTTCCTTATAGTGTATCCAACAGTGCTTTTACTGGCCAATTAACTTCGCAATCTCTCCATAGGATAAATACTTAAATCTGAAACCAACTATTCTAGACCTGTCAAATGGAGATATTTCTGGAGCCCTTCCCATTTTTCGAATGAGTTTAGAGTGTTTGTGGCGTGATAATGTGCATAAGAGAAAACAACAAAATCGAAAAATAGATTTTACTTGCGCGTTGCTGATACGCGTTAAATCTTTCTTCTACCTACTGCAGCAGCACTTTGCTGGACATGTTCAGACGCAAGGAATCCTATTATAAACTACCTTGTAATTTGTCTATCATCCCGAAGGGTGGTTCTTCTATTTACTTCAATTCCTTACAATGGGGGTACATCTTCACAAATGGTGAATTTCCTTCGAGAGAAGGATCTCCCATTCATTGTACAAATCGTTAAGATAGAGCAATGGCACTCAGTTGTGGATATTAAAAATGCAGAGGATAAAGAATATTCACTTACTCCACTACATTGTGAACTTCTTGTCCTTTCTCTATCTATAAAGTGACATTTGCTCCAATTGTTAACTTCAATATTGGTCATACTACCTAATTCAGGAGTTGTAATTTTCAAGAAAACTCATATTACCAAAAAATGAGTCCCCAAGCTTTCTCACCCCATGTGATATTGTAGGATAGGGTTCTCAGCTATCTATTTGGGGTAATTCATTGCGGGTGAACAGTTTTAGTAAAATTCGATGGTCTCATAATTACAGCCAAACCAATCCAATCCTCCCAAGAAAAAAAATAAAATCAACAATTAATGACATCGCCATCATTCTCCGTAACCGCAAACGAAAATGTCAACAATTGAAGCAGAAAAACCATCTAATAAATCATCAGTGGAGATACAGGCAGATGTACCGACATCCAATACCTCTTCTTCTAATGATTTTGGACCAACTGAATCAATAGATGAAAAATACGAAATTTTTGCTGGCCAAACGACATCGGAACCAGATCAAGGAGATATTCCATCAGATGTCGACGAATTACATGAAAGAAATGATCTTACGGTATTACGTGAACAATTATCTTCTGATGAAGTTGTAACTGGATCAGGTATACTTAATGTTGAAAAGTTGATACGTGAATCTCGCCTTGTCCAAGATGAAGATGAAGAGCAAGTGGAAGATAGTGATTACGAATCATATGTTAATGATACTACAGTTACTATAAATGCTTGGGAAATTGTAAAGAAGGGAGCAATTAATTTGGTGTTGCCTTTTATTAATGGTATGATGTTGGGATTTGGTGAGATTTTGGCTCATGAGATTGGGTTTAAGTATAATTGGTCAGGTGCTAAAGTTGAACCGCCAAGAAGATTAGAACAAAGAAGAAGAGAGCCTTCGAAATTTTTGTAGATCTTCAATATAGTTGATACTTGGACAAGTGTATATTCATTCAAAGGGGGAAGAATCGTAAACATATGGTTGGTTGATATTTCCAAGATATAAATATATATATAACAGAATTATTCCTTCAATGTAGCAACTAATTACACAGAATAAGTAAGTCTCGGGAGGGGATTTTAACCCAATTGGTTGTGAAAAATGTGTATAATACACCTTGTGTGTCTTCCGTCTTTCATTGCGTGTGTTGATTGTTACGGAAAGTGTTCCCGTCAATGTTCAATATGAATTTCGGATACTTTATTCCGGGATTGTCCTCTCGCCAACAATTTTTTTTTCATGGGGGAAAGGGAGCCATCATAACCAGTTGCAATTTTTTTTTGAAAAATTTAACAGTAACCTATCCCTTATTTCTACGCTATTTCACATAGACAACTAGTAAGAGTGTAAGTAACAATGTCTCAAGATAAAAGAATTGAATCAGATGCCTTTGGTGAAATTGAAGTCCCAGGTGATAAATATTGGGGTGCTCAAACCCAAAGATCATTAGGTAATTTCGAAATCGGAGATATCAAAATGCCAATCCCAATTATTAAAGCCTTTGGTGTCTTAAAGAAAGCCGCTGCCACTGTCAATGAATCTTATGGTGCTTTAGATGCACAATTAGCAAGTGCTATCAAGCAAGCTGCTACCGAAGTCATTGAAGGAAAACTTAATGATAATTTCCCATTGGTTATTTATCAAACTGGTTCAGGTACCCAATCTAACATGAATGCCAATGAAGTTATTTCAAACAGAGCTATTGAAATCTTAGGTGGTGTCAAGGGTTCTAAGAAGCCAGTTCACCCAAATGATCATTGTAACATGTCACAATCATCTAATGATACCTTCCCAACTGTAATGCACATTGCCGCAGTCACTGAAATTCACGAACAATTATTACCAAAATTAAAGGATTTAAGAGATGCTTTAGAGAAAAAGGCAGAAGAATTTAAGGATATTATCAAGATTGGTAGAACTCATTTACAAGATGCTACCCCATTGACTTTAGGACAAGAATTTTCCGGTTATGTCACCCAATTGACTTTTGGTATTGCCAGAATTGAGCAAGTATTACCAAGATTGTCCCTATTAGCACAAGGTGGTACTGCTGTAGGAACTGGTTTAAACACTAGAAAAGGATTTGATGTTAAAGTCGCTGACGAAGTTTCCAACATCACTGGATTAAAATTCGAAACTGCTCCAAACAAATTCGAAGCCTTGGCTGCTCATGACGCATTTGTTGAAGCTTCTGGTGCTTTAAACACATTGGCTGCTTCTTTGTTCAAGATTGCCCAAGATATTAGATATTTGGGTTCTGGACCAAGATGTGGTTATGGTGAGTTATCGTTACCTGAAAATGAACCAGGATCATCAATTATGCCAGGTAAGGTTAATCCAACCCAATGTGAAGCTATGACT
This sequence comes from Hemisphaericaspora nanyangensis, assembly GCA_030557635.1. Taxonomy (NCBI): domain Eukaryota; kingdom Fungi; phylum Ascomycota; class Pichiomycetes; order Serinales; family Debaryomycetaceae; genus Hemisphaericaspora; species Hemisphaericaspora nanyangensis. The sequence continues at coordinate 681,058 of JAKTPO010000004.1, read as the reverse complement.
ATGGTTTGTGCCCAAGTTATGGGTAACCATACTACTATCACCTTTTCTGGTGCTTCTGGTCAATTTGAATTGAATGTTTTTAAACCAGTTATGGCTTATAATTTATTAAGTTCAATCAGATTATTAGGTGATGCTTGTAGATCATTTAGATTACATTGTGTTGAAGGCATTATTGCCAATGAAGAAAAGATTAACAAGATCTTAAATGAATCATTAATGTTGGTTACTGCCTTGAACCCAAAGATTGGTTATGACAATGCCTCCAAGGTTGCTAAAAATGCACACAAGAAGGGCATTACCCTTAAGGAATCCTGTTTGGAATTACAAATGTTAACATCAGAAGAATTCGATGAATGGGTCAGACCAGAAAACATGATTGGACCAAAAGATTGAAGTTAGCTTTCATTAGTATTTCTAGTCATTAGCGATTAAAATAAATATTTATCTACAGCGAAAATTATCAGTTATCTATCCTAACACCATCTCTATCATGAAATACGAAATATTCTCTATCTTTTCCAATTGGGAATCGTTTAATTTTATCACAATGTAAACATTTATGTACAAGTACATCATTATGCAATAATTTCAATTTTGACAAGTTCTCGATGCTTATACTCATCGTTAAACCAGGAATTAGCAAACAGTTACATTTCTTACATATACTTCTCTTCAAAGATGGACTTAATTTCAATACTGTTTTCTTACCTACTAAATCAAGATTTCTGGTCACCGCTCGTGAAAGAACTTGATTCTGCAGGAGTAATGACGTACTTAATTGGTAGAGATATGAAACTCTTGCGTAATTATCTCTATGTGGAAACCCTTTCGGGGCAGTTCCTCCCTTCTGTTGCTGTTGTTGGTGTTTCTTCTTAGCCATAGTACCTATAGCTTTGCTGTATATATATATCCAGTGTGTCTTATCTATACCCAAACAACCAAAACGTTTCGTGAAAAATTTTGGTGGGCTACCAGTGCCACTGCTGCTTTGTTGCTTTGGCGGTAGCAGCTCACCGGGAAAAAAAATTGAAGGCAAAATTTTGAATTTTCAGTCGAAAGCCCAAAAGTTCAATCATTAAACCATCACCATCAACAAACATCCAACACTTTTTCACAGCAAAACCTTATAAATAGACAGACAAATATACAATGAGTGGTTACGATAGTGCATTATCCATTTTCTCGTATGTCTTCATTCATTTTCAATTGCTCAATTGAACCCCCATAAAAATACTAACAAAACTTATAATAGACCAGATGGGCATGTTTTCCGTATGTAACATATTTACACACATTCAACACCGATTGACTAGCCAATTTAAAGAAATATTTCAAATACTAACATATTTTATATAGAGGTTGAATACGCATCAGAAGCAGTCAAGAGAGGTACTTGTGCTGTTGGGGTTAAGGGAAAGGATACAGTGGTATTAGGATGTGAAAAGAGAACAACATTAAAATTACAAGATCCACGGATTACTCCTTCCAAAATATGTAAAGTAGACCATCATATCTTGTTAGCATTTGCCGGATTGAATGCCGATGCCAGAATATTGGTCGATAAAGCCAGAGTGGAAGCACAATCTCATAGATTGACTTTGGAAGATGCTGTTTCTGTTGATTATTTGACGAAATATGTTGCTGGTGTACAACAAAGATATACCCAATCTGGTGGTGTTAGACCGTTTGGAATTGCTACTTTGATTGCTGGGTTTGATACCAACGATACTGTTCCTAAATTATATCAAACTGAACCTTCGGGGGTGTATAATGCTTGGAAGGCACATGCTATTGGGAGATCTTCAAAGACTGTTAAGGAATTTTTGGAAAAACATTATGAAGAAGATTTGAGTGAAGAAGCAACTATAAAATTAACAGTCAAGTCATTATTAGAGGTTGTACAAACTGGTGCTAAGAATATTGAAGTATCTGTTTTGAAACCAGGTAATGCGATCAAGAACTTGGATTCAGATGAGATTAAGAAGTATGTTGATGAAATTGAAGCTGAAAAGGCTGCTGAAGCGGAAAAGAAGAAGCCAAAGTCGAGAGATTAGAAATCATTGTTTTTTATATAGTTATAATATACAAGATTGATGTTTTTTTATACATGTTACAATCACTTTTTTTTATTCTTTTTACTCTTTAATCCCTTTTCATCTGCTTTTCTCTTTTTGTCACTAGCTGTAGTAGCAGATGCTTTAGATACAACTTGGAAAAATCCATCCAATCTACCTTGAACTCCTGTTTTCAACCCCTTCTTCAACTTTTCCGCTCCACTTCTGATTCTATCCTCACTAAATCCCTTTTGTTTGACCATATAATCCACCAATCCTTCCACATCCGGCTCCTTCCATTTCAAACTAACTTCACTAGCATCGATAACTTCCGGTTTCAAGAACAATTCTCTTGCTTCTTTATATGGCCAATTTTCAGGAACTTTGAATTTTGTCTTGTCGGGATTGTTTTCGATATATTCAACAATCTTATCTAAAGATCCATGCTCTTTAATTAATTTATATGCTGTAACTGGTCCCACTCCTCTAATTGTTTCACAATAATCACAACCTAATAGAATACACATATCAATAAACTGTTCCTTTGTCATATCCAACCCTTCAATCGCTTCCTTGTATGTAATCTGATCAATTGGCATCTTTCTCGCTTCAGCAAATGTTAAATGTCTCAATAAATAAGGAGGTTCATAACATAAAGTATCCATATCTTCAGAAGCAGCAGCAAATACTTTACCACCCCTTGCCAACTCGGCACACTGAGCTTCGGCTTCACAAGGGGCATTAACATAGGGAATCCCCATTAGTTCCAACAATTTCTTGGCTTCATCATTCTGTTCCCTAGAAACTCGGACCAACCTCTTCTCAAACTTCATCACTTCAGCAACTGTTCCTTCATCTTTTAAAGAATCCATTTGTTTTTGGGCTTCTTCACGTCTTAACATTCTCTTTTCCAATTCTCCACCTTTTAATACTGGTGGTTTCCCATCAAAAACATATACTGGCTTAATGTTATTCTCAACCATTCTGATAGTTCTATAGAATAAACCCGATAAATGAGATGTGGTTTCTCCATCGGCATTCGTCAATTGTTGTCCATCGGATTGTCTGACAGCAATTAGGAATTGATAAAGACACATCGAAGCATCGATGGCAACTTTTCGACCAAAAAGATTCTTTAGTTGGAATTCTTTGAAAGCAGCTGGTGAATGTTCTTTGATTAGTTGATTAAGTCCTTTAACACCCATGATGATATGGTTATAAAGATTGATTAGTTAATACTGAATTGAAAGGATTTTAGTTTATAAGAGAATACCTTGTGGATCATCTGGAAAAAAAAAGAACTAATACAAACGCGTAATTCGAATGAGTGTTTAATATAACAAAAATATGAAAAAGCAAGACGCGATCTGTGAATGATTTGATCTCATCATTTACAATTCCATAATCTCCAACAAAAAAGATTACGGTGTTTACAAAACACTTTGCTTATATTCTCACCTTATATGAAACAGATATGTGTATGTATTATATAAAAAAAGTGATATCAAAAAAATTGGGTAGCATATATAAAACTTTTACTTTCCTCTAACAACCTTGTTAAAATAAACTAAAAAAAGATCCTGAACCATTTCCAATTTTACATACGAACAGCATTACCTGAAGTTACAGGGACAACACCAATCATACCAGTATTAGTAGTGGTAGTAGTAGCAGCGGCACCAGAAGCAGTTGCGGTAGCAGTAGGATTACCAACGGATTGTCTAGCTGTATTGGTTTCTTTCAAAGCAATCAATTGTTTTGATCTAAAGGTTTCATAATGGATTAAAGCAGTAGTTTCAATTAAATCTTGCAAATGGGTTCTAGTTAAGAAATCTCTCAAGAATACAAATTCACATTGACTAACATCTTCAATATTTAAAATACCCCATTTAGTTTTTCTACCTCTTACCAATTCACCATTTATTGAAATTTCAGTTTCAGAACCAGAAATTGCAAAAGGAATTAATGACTTTATATCTTCATTCAATTGTCTTTCATCTTCATATAAATCTTCACTGTCATAAGGATATATATTGAAATTATAATGAATGAATTCTCTTTGTAATAATCTCTTATATTCATTTCTTTCTTCTAAAGTTAAAGAATCGGATTTCCCAATGACAGGAACAACATTGGCAATTTCAGATAATTTTTTTAAAGCTTGTATGTCCAATTGTCTTAACTTTTGACCATTTGGAGGTAAGAAATATAAAATACAATGAACTCTAGTATCAGGCAAGAACTTTTCTCTTTGAGCAGTTAATTCTTTTCTCAAAAATTGTGAATGTTGGTCCTTAACATATTTAACTAATGGTTCCCAACATTTTTCATTATTTATTTGATCTCCAAATCCTGGAGTATCAATAACATTAATATTCAATCTAACATTATTCTCAACCAAAGAATGAGAACTGACTTTAATCTCGGTAGTCTTTTCAATTGGTTCAGTAGGTGATTTTCTGCCACTTGATTCAGTTAATTTTGATGAAAATAAGGTGTTGACTAATGTTGATTTACCTAATCCTGATCTACCAACAACCATAATATTGAATTGGAAACCCCTCTTTAACAATCTTGATTCAATCTGAGTAGTGATGGTATCAAAACCAACATACTTCAGTGGCTGTTCTACTAATCCTCCTTGATCTAATGGCATTGTTTTGTACTTGGCTCTAATAAGTTATATGGTATATAACGTGTGTTGTCAAAACGAAAGGTTTTTGTAAAATTAACATTCTGCTTTTGTCGTGTAGAAAGGGAGAAAAAAAATAAACAAAGTGAAGAATTGGTTAATACACGATATATAAATTAACTTCAAACATTTTATAAATATCACTACTAACTAGATTTATGTAAACTGGTACGAATTGCAATTACTAGTTTCATTAGGAGATAGTATTAGATCGGGTTGATTCAGTTCATTCTCTTTGTCTGTAATAATGATTTTGTTTTTTTTTGAGGATTTACTTTTGGCTGCAACAACAACAATAGGCTTTGTTACATTTATGACTCATCTCCTTCAAATAATCAGCTTTCACTTGCTGAAATCAAGTGTATCAAGACAAATAGCTCCAAGAACCACGCTTTTATTTACTTAGATATATATGTGAGCGGTTTGAAAACATAAATGCAGGTTTTCACTCATGCATTTGTGTTACAGCTTACTAGTTTTAACGGATTGAAAATTTGACCAACCTTTACTTATAAACCAAAGTTTTAATCCTAAGTGGTAAACCTTTCAACAATGAAGTATGTTTCTAGTAATAAGTAGTTACTCCTTAGAATGCCAATATCAAATATCCTTCAAATGTGAAAATGACTGCAAAATATAATTTTGATCGTAGCTACACGACTCTCTCTGTTATATGCAGTATTAACTTAAGCCAAATTGAAGTTACTGAAAAATTTTCTTTTTCAACCAATGTTTAATAACTAGATATCCAAATATAGCCCCCTATCTTTGGTCCCCTCTCAACTAGCAAATGTCTTTAACTTTAAGATTTGGAGCCACCATAAATGAATCCCTATGGGGACTCCTTCCACGTCTCCCAAACATCGCCATCCGTGTCACTAATGCCCCAGGCGCCATTGGCCAACATCATGAACATGCACATAATCATGAACATTGTGATTCCAGATTACGTGAATTACAAGAACAGCTTGAAAATGGAGAAGAACCATTCATGATCGATAATGGAACTATTCTTAAGGCAGCCCCAAAGAAGAAAATGTCATATACTAGAAAGAGAGAAAAGTTGTATGCTCCAGGTAACAAACAAATTAAACCTTTGAATAATATAGTCAGATGTTCTGCATGTGGTAGAGTAAAGAGATCGCATTTTATGTGTATGTACTGTTTTGCTGAAATTAGACAGTTCTTAAAGGGTAAAAAGAGAGAAGCTGGAATAATTCAGGAAAAACCGCAAGTTCAAACGGATTTGGACCCTGTTGATGAAAGAATCTTGTATCCAGGTAAGCGTGAGTCCATGAACGAAAGAAAATTAAAAGAAAGGGATTGGGTGAAAAAGAGAGAAGAACCACTCATGTATGATAAGAGATTCCTTGTTCATAAGAAGGACTAAGATAATTACTTTTAGTATAAAAGATTTCATGTACATATATATTATATTAAAATTATCAATGATTTATATAAATAGAAAACCAATAGCATAACTCACGGAATTGAAGAGCATAATGATTTTGAAAAAGGCGTGTATTCACATACATACGCTCTGTTCTTACGGACACAAGAAAAAGCAAATACAAGTTCTCTATCATCGCTAAGGTGCAAGTCTAACAATTTCCCATTCTGGGTTTTCTATCTGTTCTCTTCTGTAAGTAATACGATCATGCAATCTACTCATACCACCTTGCCAAAATTCCACTTCCAAAGGTTCGATTCTAACTCCACCCCAATAATCAGGACAAGGGATTTCTTCATCAAGTAATTTCTTAAATTCTTCTTGATATTTATCATTAATTTGATCTAAATCATCTCTAGATTGAATAACTGAACTTTGTGGACTTGCCCAAGCACCAATCTTTGAACCTCTTGGACGAGTATTAAAATATCTGATTGATGTTTCACGAGTGACATGTTCCATAATTCCTTCTACTCTGACCTGTCTTTGAATATGAGGCCAGAAAAATGTCAATGAAGCATATTTATTACTTTCGAAATCAGCAGCCTTTTTCGAAGTGTTCCAGTTTGAATAGATAATGAAACCAAATTTATCTAATTCTTTCAATAATACAATTCTAGAAGATACTCTACCACTTGGTAATCTTGCAGTCGAAAAGTTGGTAGATTCAACAATTATATCGGAATTTTCAGGCAATGCATCTTTAGCTTCTTGAAACCATTTATTGAACTGTAAGAACGGGTCATCTTCTACCTCAGCTTCACCTAAACGACCTTTGGTATATTGATAAGTTTCAGGAGCAAATAAAATTGGCTCTTGAGTTGTGGTCTCTGGGTCTACTGATCTCTTTGAGGACATTACTCTTTTAATTGTTTGGTTGGTTAAGTTTTTTTGTTTAGCAACAATCTGTCTGAACATTATTAATAAAACCCGGAGTGAAATTGAGATTGGAGTCCTTTATATGAATGGAGGGCATGAGTCAGTGAGTCCCACTTCTATTTTTTTGTTTTTCAATCACAAAAATAAAAATAATTTCCATCTGAAAAATATTTAAGTCACATCGCAGCGTAAAGTGATCAGGTGTTTTTCGGAATTCTACTTAAGCGGAGTCAAATCTGTAACAGAAAACGTCATTAGTAAATGAAACAAGTAGTTTCAACGAAATTTCTCACCAATGCCAATAGTTACTTAAGGTTAGAAAAACAACTGATTTAACCATTTTTTCAAATCTGATACTAATAAATAGCCATCAGTTACTTCTCTGTTGTTTTTACACTCTCGTCAGAGTCAATTTTACCGATGAAGACATAACGTTCCTAAAATCTAGTCACATTATAATCCCCCACAACCGAAGACGTTTCTTTTCCTTCTGGTCATTTTATTCACTTAACCGGGATGACGACAGAAATGACATTGTTTCTTCGCAATCTCATCTCCCGCTAAACCTGTTGTCCTGGTTATTGCTCCAGAAACATTGACAAAAAATAATTCGCAAGGAAAAAATCATGCGACTGGAAATTTTTCAGATCATCAGCTCAACATCATCGCAATAATAGTCCTGCCACACCCTTCTCTCTCACTATCCCTCTAAATCAAAAATGACAATCAATGAACCACCTGCTAAAAAACAGAGAGTAGAATACATATATCCCAACACTTCGCGAACTATATCTACACATAGCATATCGCCGCGGCATCCACTTAATGTCAAACCAAGTGGGAATTCCTTCTTAGCTACCGATCCAGCCCTCCAAATCAAACGAAATGAGCTTCTAGGTTCATTTTCATGCTTCCCTGATGAGTTAATTGTGGCAATAATAGGTTATATCACCGATATAACTAGTCTTAAAAACCTTTCTCACGTTTCCAGGATTTTTTATGCATTTTTATACGATGAAGATATTTGGAAAAAATTATATGTCAAGAATATTCAACTATATCAAGACAAGCCATGGTTAGGATCCTGGAGAAGTACTGTTTTGGGAATACCTTTAGATCAATCCGCTGATTTAAAATTACCCGACAATTTACTCTGTTCTGATTTAATATATCGACCATTTCAATGTTCACAAATCAACTACCGTAAACTATTTGCCAAAATATTAGCAGACGAGGAAAAATATCACCAAGATTGTATATTGGGCCAATTGGGTAAACTTCCACCTGGCCGTATTCAACGCATGACCGAATCAGAAATCTCCCTTGACGACTTCAATACCAAATATCACAACATACCATTCATACTAACAAATCCAGACAATAATCGCTGGCCAAAATGGACTTTTGAAAGTTTGATTCAACGATTCCCTGATGTAAAATTCCGTCAAGAGGCAGTCGAATGGAACTTATCCAAGTACTCCCAATATCTTAACCGCAATCATGATGAAAACCCTCTTTATTTGTTCGATTGCAATAGTCCAGCAATGCAAACTTTACGTCAAGAATATAGAGTACCCGAAATCTTCCAATCAGACCTCTTTTCCGTATTTGAGTCACATTGTCGTCCTGATCATGCCTGGTTAATTATGGGTTCTGCAAGACTGGGATCTACGTTTCATAAAGATCCCAATCATACTTCTGCATTTAATGTTGCAATCGAAGGACATAAATTATGGGTTATGCTTCCTCCTCATATCTCTCCACCAGGGGTTGCCGCATCTGAAGATGAAAGTGAAGTTACATCGCCCGTTGGTATTGCTGAATGGTGTATATCGGGATTCTTTAATGATTCTGTTAAGATTGAAGAATGTTTGATTGGTATAACTTGTCCTGGTGAATGTATGTATGTGCCTGCTGGTTGGTGGCATCTGGTTATAAATATAGATGACTCAATTGCCATTACCCAAAATTTCGTTCCTGTATCTAAATTGGGTGATGTTTTGGATTTTTTGAAGAATCGACCTGGACAAATAAGTGGATTTAAACCAAATGAAGTGAAATCTACTTTGGATTATTTGATTAAGGAAGTAAAAGTTGAGAATGAAGATATGAAGGAGTATGTTGATAAATTTGATAGTTTGAGTGAAGCGGGAGTAGATTTGGACGAGGATTGTGGTGAGATTGAAGGATTACCTCCTATGCCTATTTTTGAGATTTTTAAGCTGTTATTGGTATATAATGGAAAACAGCAGCAATTGGAAGAAGGACTAAAGAAATTGGAAAAGATTGAATTGAAGAATTATGAAAAAGAAACCGGCCGAAGCAAGACTTGGGAGAAGTTGACTGAACAACCAACAACTGGAGGTTCATTCTCGTTTAATTTTGAAGAAAGTGATGATGAGTGAGCACCTCTTTTGCAGCCAAGCGTATAATTTTAGTATTGTTATTTATTTATTGATTGTCTTTAAAATAAATGAAAATATGCAAGGCTGTAACAATGTCTGTTTATCGCATATTTACTTTATTATGTGGCTTGTTTATGTTCAAAGTTGTTATGAATCTCTAAGGGGGATTAACCGGTTGGTTGTCAAACAAAAAAAATAGAACGAGATTGGTTGCAAAAAAAGTCTACCTCACTTTACCGTTAAGTCGAAAGCGTTAAAGGATCAATCCAACTTAATTCTATCAAGATGACAGTAGTTTGAAGTATCCATCTTACTACACTTTATTACTCTCAGAACTGTCTGGGGAATAATGCACTGTTTATTCATTATAACTATGAAATCGTTTTCCAAAATAAAACCCGTGATCTAATATTAATTAATATATATGTATAATATGTATGTAAACAGCTAATTACAATGTACTGCTACTTAGAATTTTTGGATAGTTTCGTAGAAAGTTTTACCTTGAATTCTAGCAATTTCCTTTTCTAATTCAGTTGGTTGTCTGGAACCATCGGCACCTGCAAAAGTACCAGCACCATATGGAGAACCACCGTGGATTTCTTCCAAGTTAGTCAATAATGGGAAAGCATTAGCATAACCCAATGGAACAAACGAAATACCGTGGTGAATCAACACAGATAAGGAGTTCAAGACTGTAGTTTCTTGACCACCGCCTGGAGTACCAGTAGAAACAAAGACACCTGCGGCTTTACCGGCAAGAGCACCCTTAACCCATAAACCACCAGTGGCATCCCAGAAAGCCTTAAATTGAGCTGGGTAGTTACCATATCTGGTTGGAATACCTAACAAGAAGGCATCGTATTGTTCCAAAGTTTCATTGGTAGCAATTGGATAGTTTGGTTTTTCTGGAGCGTGTAATAATTTTAACACTTCATCAGATAAAGTTTCTGGAACTTGAAAGATATCAGCTTGACCACCAGCAGCTTCAACCCCCTTCTTTTCTTCTTCTGCCAATTGGGCAATGTGGTGGTACATAGAATAAATGATGATTGCAACCTTTGGAGCCATTGTGATTGTGTGTTTTATATGTATAAGTTTATTTACTGTTGATAAAAAAACTGATGTGATAATAAGAAAAAGTTGGAAAATTAGGAAATGAAGAATTATCAAATTATTTATACTCAAAGTGAATGATAATTTGCTGTTTCGGTTTAATTTCCCTATTCAGCGGTTAACGTGCAATCACGAAGACTCCATGGCCCCCCCCTTATTCACCCAACTTGTTTCCTCATTGCCCGCATTCAACCGGAATTACGAAAAATAATTACTAAAGAAAAAATAAATTATTATTATAAATCCATTACTAAAAGACAACGAAAAAATAAATTATTACTTATCCGTATCGAAAGAAAAAAATATTTTTTTTCTGGTGGTTTCCTTACTCTCTCAATCAATCAACAACAGCCCATTATCGTTTTGTTTTAAACCCCCAATTGCATTGTCAAAATTAGAATGGTACCCAACCCCCGAAACCTGAATATATACAATTGCCGGTTAATCATATCCTTATTCTTCTTTTTCCAGTTCTTGTTGTTTAAAACCTGTCAATTGTCAAGAAAGTGTGATATAAACCTTGAGTTTGATGCATCTTCATTTTTTTTAGTAATGAAACTTACTACTCCATTAATAATTTCTTACTAAGAAAAAAACCACAGTTAACGAAAAAATTTAACTTGGTGCAACTAGTGCAAACAACAAACACGACAACTAAACTTTATACGCAATTGATTGATAATATTCTATCCTATAAACCTTAATTTATACGAAGATTATTGCAAAAATTCATTCCATAATACATGATGATCATCAATTCTTATGTTAGTGTTTGATTATATGTGGGTGGAGAAGATAGAGGATATTTTCGCGTGTATGTGATCTTCCCATCCACCCCCCCCCAGTTCCACTTCTAACGGATTTTTTTGCGAAGGGGGAGGTATTGGGTCTGCATACATTAACTTAACTTCTGGTACAAGTGTTCAATAACAAATAACAAATAACCGATGGAAAAATCTAGAAAATATCTCTCAATTAACACCGACTAATGCGGCTTGCCGTTATCACCATTCTGTAAATATAAATTACTTCTAGTAAAAGACCTTATCAAGCGTTTTTTTTCTTGTTACAAAAGTTGATTACAAATGTTTGTAACTGTTGCTTATTAACATTTTAGTGTTATACTTTTTACCTTAACTAATTTTTTAGTAATTTGAAAAAAATAAAATAAAAAACATTATTTTGTCATCAAAAAGATAAATAATAATAAATAATTTTTCATAGCTGACTTAGTAGAGCTCCTCGAAGAGGAAGTAGCTCCTTCACTACTCTTGAGTATAATTTAAAACCCCTTCAATTTCACTTTATTTATATATTTTTCATTTGGTTTCTTCTTTTTCTGTCGCAATTACACATACTCTTATAGTTCTTGTCAACAAAATGAAAGTAGCCATTATTATATACTCCACATATGGTCATATCGTAACAATGGCCCGTTCTGTCAAAGAAGGGGCCGAAAGAGCAGGTATTGCTTCTCAAGTCGATATCCTCCAAGTCCCAGAAACATTATCAGAAGAAGTCTTGGAACTTTTACATGCTGCTCCAAAACCTGCTGATATCCCAGTTGCTACTACCAAAAAATTATTAGAATATGATGCATACTTATTTGGAACTCCTATTAGATTCGGTCATGCCGCAGCCCAATTATATGCCTATTGGGATGCTACTGGTGGTATTTGGGCAAAAGGTCAATTACATGGTAAACCAGCTGGTATATTCGTGTCAGGTGGTAGTACAAATGGTGGTCAAGAAGCAACCGCTCGTAATTTCCTAGAATACTTTGTTCACCATGGTATGCCATATATTCCTTTGGGTTATGCTAGTGCTTTCCCTTTGATTACCAGCTTCGAAGAAGTGCACGGTGGTTCTCCATATGGTGCAGGTACTTATGCCGGTACTGATGGGTCCAGACAACCAACTGAATTGGAATTGAACATGGCTGCTATTCAAGGTGAATCTTTTGTGAAGCAAGCTATCAAATTTGTGCAAACTCTTCCTCCAAATTCGAAATCTATAGTACCGGATCAAGAAGAAGTAGCGGAAGCTGCTGCCGCTGCTGCTTCTGCTGCTTCTGCTGCTAAAGAAAAAGTAGTTGATAAGACTAAGAAGAGTACAGCTGGTACTACAAAAGCTGTTGATGCTAGAACAAAACAAACTTCCAAGACCCCTGAAACTAAAGAAAAGGGTACTTGTTCAAAGTGCATGATCATGTAGAGATTTTATATGTTCCTAGTTTTTATTGTATTAAATATTAATTTATTTATTTTAATTAATGTTCAAAAACTCTGAGAAACAACTGGTGACAAACATCCATGATTACTGAAATGATAGATGAATGTTACCATGTGGTATTTGGTTTTGCACAAACTTCTTTCTCTATGAGCAAAACAGAAGCTACAAAATACGGATCTTGATTTATTAATCTTCTTCGGATACGATCTTTGGCTTTTTATTTATAGACCATATGTTAGAAACCTTACACATAAACACAGTGAGAGCATGGATCATCTATGCGGGTCACCAACTGCTGCTATTCATGTTTAATTGAACCTCTTATCATACATAATAACATATAGAAATACATCAAACGGTCGGGTATAACCAGTTTATTTCTTAAATTACACGATGGTTTGCACCAAATTTTTACCAGTTTTATTCAAAAAAATACACAACATGAAAAACCTGTTAAAAAACCACTCGTTATTTTTAAAAGAATAAAATTTCTATTATAACGTGTAAAGAAATATCATTTGAACAAGGTTTAGGATCTTCGCAGTATCAAAATCAAAAATTACTATACTAATTAAAATAATTCAGCGGCGCTACCAAGAATAATCACACGACAAACACGTGAGAGTCACGTTTTCTTATTTTAAGAAGCAAATCCGATATAGTGTAACGGCTAGCACGGTTCGCTTTCACCGAGCAGACCCGGGTTCGACTCCCGGTATCGGAACTTCTATTTTTTTGACAGTTTTTCTAATTTGGTTTAGTGTGTTTTTTAATAAGCAAGTTTTTAAAGCGTTTGGTGAAACTCCTAAATAGACTCTTGCCCAATAACAACAAACTTGTATTACTTCCCAATTATTACTTGTTAATGCATTCATAAAATCCAAAACTCTATTTTACGAACAATCTTACCCCTTTCACCTCCATTTTTTTTTCTCAGGGGGTGGGGGTGCTGCAATGTGGAGGGAGGCATCCCAGATGTCCATTATGTCAATTGCTTGATCTATTTATAAAAAAATATGTTACGCTATGGTGGGTGATCCCTACGGTACATTTTTTTGTCTATATATGATTTCTATAAAATATATAATATATATAAATGAATGAAGATATTATTAATAATTTGAGGGATACAGTACCAGGACTTGATTTATTACCTGAATATGTTCGGAATGCTTTAATTGATTCTGAGAAAAATGCTAGAGATTTTCATCAAAATTCCTTAGAGTCTGCAAGAAAAGCTTTAGAATTAGAACAAAAAGCGGAATAAGCATCAAGATTAGAAAAAGAGTTAAAACATAAGTTAGTAGTAGTTAAAGGTAAAACAAAGAAAGCAAGAAAAGTATATTCAAAAGGATATAAAAAATTACCCCCTGCTATAAAATCAGAGAATACTGTATTAAGAGTTAATATGTATATATTTTTTAAGTATCATTCAATGTTGTAAATATTCTCATGAATGTATGAACTCCTGACATTATGCATCTAGTTTTGTTCCATCCAATGTCTTTTCGGCAATGCATGCACCTGCTATTACACCGATGTACTTGATCATTCTCTTGTCCAAATCTGTAATATTTCCAGTTTGGACAAGACATTAATAATTATTTATAGCATTATTTTAAGTATTTGATATTTCACAGACATTTCAATTTCTTTTATAATTTAAACCGTCTGTAATATCATTGGATTATTTTCTTTTTACAAAGTTGACATCAAAATCATCTTTATTCAATGGAACTTTTAAAATTTTTGCATCCATTCAGCAAAAAAATATGGCTTTTGTAGCAACTAAAAATCTAGAGCTTAAATCTTACATCTGCAAACGCATCGCTCAAAACTCGACCAAAGAATAACAAACAAGTTGTCTAGATTTAACTAAAAAAGTCAATAAACTAATCTAAAAACACTAAACAAACACTTGGTAGATAATGTACTTGAAAAACCAAAATACCTGCAATGTATAGCAGAAAAAGAGATCAAACAACCATGGTATCAGTCATACTAAATGTGAGGTACTTTTCAAATGGATCATTGGATATAACAGAAGGTTTCTTAATATAATGTACTTTTCTCAAATAAACCCTTTTGAACCATTTCCAACCTTCAGCACCAATGAAAAACAAAACTGTAAACCCAATTGCAATACCCCATTCATAAGAAACAGCGCCATGAAGGAAGATAACATCATTAATAACAGGAATATAAATAACTGGGAAAACAGAAACGAATCCAAACACAATTGACCAGAATAAGAATTGATTATCCCATAAATCTATACCCAACTGTAAAAACCAACTGTTTTCCGAATCAGGTCTCATATTAAAGAATGAAAGTCTCATATGAATACATTCCCAGGCAAGAAGTAATGCACACCAAGTAAATGCAGCAAAAGCGGTTGATCTACCTCTGAAAACTAAATCACAACTTGGATCCTTTGACATGTTACATCCGGATCCAAGTGTTCCATCACCAGTGCCATAGACTACAATTACGAATGCAGCTAAACAACAAGCAGCCATCCAAGTTCCATAAGCAAACATATCAATCAATACTTCTTTGGTAAAGATGTGTCTGTTGGGTGGTAAATCTAAAATATCATTTTGCGCCTTTTCTTGACCTAAACCCATAGCTGGGAAACATGAAGTAACAACAATAATCCACAAAACTTCAACAGGAGCTAATGGGAAAACTGAAAACCCGTCATGATCAATAAATACCAAACCAATCATAAGATATAAAGCCTGAGCAACATTTTCAGCAAGAAGTTGTAGTACGAACTTTTGAATATTTGAACTCATTCTTCTACCTTCTTCAATGGCATTCAAGATAGAAGCAAAGTTATCATCAGTTAATACAATATCAGCAGCATCTTTAGCAACATCACTTCCATTCATACCCATAGCAATACCAACATCGGCTTTTGCCAAACTTGGAGAATCATTAACACCATCCCCAGTCATAGCAACAAATCTATTACGACGATGTAAAGCTTCAATCATTCTGACTTTAGTTTGGGGAGCACATCTAGCAATAACAAGTGGAAGAACAGGCAATGCATCAATTTCATCGTCAGTCAAATGATCAAATTCATTGGCAGCCATAACCATGCTTTGAACAACTTCGGCTGGGTAATGATAAATATTATGAGGCAAAATCCCGACTTCTAAAGCGATTGCTTTGGCAGTACCTGGATGGTCACCAGTCAACATATGGACATTGATACCTGCTTTATGACAAGCGGCAACTGAACGACGAGATTCTGGTCTAGGTGGATCATAAATACCAATCAATCCTAAAAAGGTAAGGTCTGTTTCAACTTCTTCTCTTTTATAAAGATTTTCAGCTAAGGGATCGGAGATTTCACGTTGGGCAAAAGCAAGAACACGTAATCCACTGGCAGAAAGAACAGCCATGTTTTTCTCAATAGTTTGTTGGTCTTCAAAAGTTAAGTCAACGAGATTTCCATCTTTATACCAGTGTTTACAAATAGACAAGATTCTTTCAACTGCACCTTTCGTATAGATTGTTGTTTTAGCATTTGGAGTTGATTCATAAATGGTGGACATTCTTTTGATTGAAGAGTCAAATGGGAATTCTGCAATGTGGGATAATGATTCCTTAGCAATCAAATCATCTCTACTCCATTTCAATCTTGTAGTGAAAACATTAATAGCAATTTCAGTAGCGTCACCATGAACTTCCCATTCACCGGTTTCTTCTAATTGTTGAACATTGGCAATGTTGGCCAAAGTTGCAGTTGTTAACCAAGCATTAAATAATTCATGTCGTGGATAGTCCTGATCAAATGGAACATCTTCTTCGTCAATATCTTGAATTTCTTTTGGCGATAACAGCTTGAAGGAAAGAGTTCCCATAGTAGGATTAAAAGGTTCACTAGAATTATCAACTTTAAAAGTACCCAATGAAGGAATCCATACTTTCTTTGCAATCATCTTACCTAATGTCAAAGTACCAGTTTTATCAGAACAAATGTCATTAATACCACCTAAAGCTTCTAAAGAATCTAATTTTCTAACGATAACATTTTTTGTTACCATCACTTGTGCACCAATAGCCATAGTAATGGTTAAAACAACAACCAAGGAAGATGGAATCATGGAAAGAGCAACACAAATAGCGTAAATGGCGACATTTTTATTTACAATCATTTTTTGAGAACCCATAACAACAACTGCAAACACGACGGCAACCCAGAATAAGAAAATTGCCAACCAAGATAATCTTCTTTGTAAGGGAGTACCAACATTTGTACCTAAGACGTTAAGAATTGCATTGACAATAGTTTTACGACCAGCAACCAAATAATCCTTGAAAGTTGCCTTATCACCAACTTTAACGACAACTGCATCGTCTCTATTTTTCAAAGAATCGGCAATCTTACCAATTTCGGTTTTTAAACCAGTAGCAATAGCAATACCTGAACCTCTACCTTTTGCAACGACACAAGAACTAAATGCCATATTGACACGATCACCGACAGGAACAGGTTGGTCATCGCTGATGAAAATTTCTTCATGGTCTTTAGCAATGGTAGTTGATTCACCAGTCAATAAGGCTTCATCCGTTTCTAAATTCATGGTATCGATTAATCTTAAATCAGCTGGGATTGTATCACCGACTTTAATAAGAACAATATCACCAGGGACAACGGCTTCAGCATCAATATTCTGTTCAACACCATTTCTCAAAACTCTAGCCATAGGAGAACTTAAAGAACGTAAAGAACCCATAGTCTTTTCTGCTTTCAATTCTTGAATGAAACCGACAAAGATATTAACAAACACGACAAGAGCAATAACTGCACCGGAAATCCAATCTCTAATAGCTAATGCAATAACCATGGAAATGATAAGAACAAGAACCATGGCATTGAAAATTTGATGACACAAGATCTTGGTGATAGAGATCTTGTCTTCCTTACCTAAACTATTTGGTCCATATTGCTGGAGATTAGTCGCAGCCTGTTGATCAGTAAGACCAAAAGTTAAATCAGTATTGAATAATTTTGCAACATCAATAGTTGACAATCTAAATGGTTCAAAATTTATTAAAATGGAATCATTTTGTTGTTCCGATTCTTTGCTGCATTCACTTGCATATGCCTCTTCACCGGCTGATTCTTTTTTAGCAGCACCTGTGCTTTCAATTGAAGACTTTATTTTCCACAGTGAGTTTCTTAGGGTAACAATGAAGAAAGAAGAGTTAAAAAATATTAACTATTAAATGAAAAGCTTGCTTATACGTAATAAAGAAGCGTGTTGTTTGTTGACAAACCAGATAAAGTTAATTATTAATATAGAGAAAGCAAGAAAAGGAAAGCGAAGGGGTCGAAACAACTTAATGGGTGGAATTGTTAATCAATTTAAATTGTTTTTGGTTTAATCTTCATTCACTGATGATCAAACATATCTTACACAAAAAAAGAAATTTACTTTTTTAATCAATGAAATATTTTTTTTTATAAAATATTTTTTACAAGGCATTTCTGTTTTGTGGATAATTTTTTTTTATGGAAGAAGAAATGAGATAGCCTTGCGGATTAATGAATCATTTTAATTACAAATTAACTATTCAATGATATCATTTTATCTGTCTTTTACAGACATGAACAAACATATGACTAATTACCTATATGTTAGATGGAGGTTTAAGGAGGAAGAGGGACAGCCAAGGGATCTTTACTTTTCAATTGAAGTAATGCCAAGACTCAACAAATAATAAGCAAATATATTTAATGCCAGATGCAGTACCGCTTTTTGGCACCCAACCCCTAAAATACCCGAGTTGCCAAGAAATCATTCAATCATTTCATTAAGCAAATATATCTACAGCTAAACCCTGGAGGAGCACGTGGAGGGGGAGAAAGGTCAGCGACTGCTATGTATAGATCAACTAATGGGTATGGCGAACTACTTGTTTTGGTCAATAATCATAGTTGAAGAAAGTGATTCAAAAACAAAATCAACAATGATACAAATTCTAGAGAAAATATATAAAAGGTCGAGTGATGAGAAAGAGATGACTGTCGTGTGAGTTTATGGTTTAGAAAGGAACAACGTGGTTATTTGATACAATAGTAGTATGTTTTCTATTGTTATTAGTTAAGAGTTAGCGCACCCGGACACATTTTCACCAAGACAATTTGCATAGTAAATTTGCCAACCTATTGATACAAGGAATTGTAATTTAAGAACATCGACATGAAACGAATTAAATGCACCAAGGGGAAATATTCTACCCATGTGGCCTACACGAAATTTTTTGTTTATTATTAGAGTAGATAGTTAAAACGTTTAAAGATGTACAGAATACTTAGCTCATTTCTATTTCTTTTTCTGAAGCAAAATAAAGAATTGCAGCCATTCACAATTAAACAAAAATGCATACTCGTAATCAAAAATAGAACCAAAACATACTTTTGGCTAAGAAAAAATCATACTCTGAATGTCACACGCATGGATCAAAGGCTTCTTCCAAAGTATATGTCAATTAAGCTGGTGAAATATATGCGCCAGGTAGCTCACTAAATAAAAATGTCCGTTAAAATACCAAAGAAAACTAATATACAAATAGAAATAAAACTGAGGAATGAAAATTTTTAGATGGGTTAACCCCTTTCCAAGTTTTTACTCAACTACCAAAATATACAAATTCACAGATACTCAATTTGGTCTAGATGTATTGGTAAACTCAATAAAATATAAAGGCTTGCGTTAATTCTTGATTTGTTGATTTGTCGTTTGAAACTAATTCATCACTGAAACCTTCATGTCATCTAACCAAAGGCCTGGGTCCATGATCTTGCAATGCTTCTAAAAACAATCCTTGTGAAAGTTCATGAAATGAAGCAAGATAGTGGTTGATCATTTTCATACTTCTCAAAAAACCTCATTTCTAAACTAAGACCGATTGGTATTTCTTTGCTTACACTTTAATTTTTGTAAACTCCAGTATCGGCACTATATCCCACAAATATTTCAAATATAACAACTGGATAACTTTTCCGCGGTTTGATACCTAATTTTTTACTTCAGTATAAGACAGACACTTTACTTATATGTATAGACCGAATTGAATATGTTTGATCTTATAGTTTGGCAACTGATTAGAAGCTCGGACAAGCTAATTGACTGATTGCCAACAAATTGAAAATAATCTCTGGGACATATGAATGTGTCTTTACACTCCATCTTGCTTTTTATAGACGGCTAATGTTAATTCACCCGTTCTCAATGCATACAACTTCAGATAGATTGCTATACTTAACTGGATAATAATTAATAGTTGTTGCTAAATTGTTGTATAATTATGTGTGATGATAATGACTCACCACAGGTTTCATCAATATTTAGGAAGTCAACTTCTTATACGGGTGGTGTTTGCTGGTCGTTTCCTTAATGTACGAGAGACACATTGATTGGTATTTTGTTAAAAGGAATCTTAATGACCGCTTGACCTCCTTCTTAGAAGCGCGACGATTTCATCCAACCTTTATCAAAGACCTAAACCTTTAACCTGATCGCAGGACCGCTAACATTTTATCTTTGGGCTTCACCAGATGTCTAAGTTGGCATCAAGTTCATCATGTAGTGTCAGTTTATTATTGGATGTTTTCTGGATGGATCGTAGTTGACTTCTGTCAAGCTGGTCCACCAGTCGCACTATTCATTTATTTTTGAAAGCGATATTTGACTATTAATTTCATGGAAATTACACTTGTCGAAGAGACTAAAATAGCTGCATACAAATCAAACTGATCTTCCTGTTAATTGATCAAATTAACATCAACATTGAAATCAAAAGCGGTATTCGTTTCGCAGTTGCGCTTACACTAGGCAAGCCCACAAGAAATTTGCAACCACTAGCACTCTTTAAGTTTCCTCCAGTAATACACTGAAGAATAGTCCACATTGCACAAAATAGAAACCCTCAAGGGGTTGACTTGTGTACATACTAACATAATTGCAGCCGTTCTATAATCCCTTAAAGTTCGATGGATAACGTCTATCCGCCAACAAGAGCAATTGTTGGAAAGTTGAAAGATTATGCTTGTTAGTATATCTCTCCTATTTTCTAGGTGATCTTGCTAATGAATACATACAAAAAATGAAAAAAAGGACGAGCATCAAATTCAATCTTTCTCCAATAATCCAACCTCTATAAAAGGTCCCCACCACCTTCATTCCCAATTCATACATCTCCATCAAATCTAGAACAGCAAAACATGCATAGAACAAATAATACACACTTAGCGACTCAAAGATCTCCAACCGGCGTCTATCTCAATGTGCTGGTTTTTCTCTAACATACCCAAAATTTCTTTTGGACATTGGTCAACTCCCTAAAGGAGTGCCTAAAGAATAACGGTGCGTACACCAAAATATGACCCATACAACTAATTGGAGAATTTCTTTTAAAATCATGAATATTATTCCCTTCTAGCCGGGCCAAAAAGATAGAATTCGAATTGTATATCTTTCCTTGTAATATTTTGGCAAACTTGATTTCTATACTCTAAGTTTTGAGCTTGCTCCATATATATCAAACGCCTATTTTATCTGAACTGAGGTAGCCCAAGATGTGAAACGACATTTATCCTCCTTCCAAGATGACGCCTAGAAGGAATGGACGTCTCCCGACACTGCAAAGTAACCAAGAGACACCCCTGTGCCAGACCATCCGAGAAAGATAAGGTATGTTCCACCTAGGGGATACGAGAACAAGTCAAGGTGTGGAATTCGAGTGTTGATTTTTTTGGAAATCGGAAGATAACAAAAAACCGAAATCAATAAAGTAAAAAAAATCATATCATAACACACCCGGTTGATACCAGGCACAATTAAAAAAGGGATAGGCATTCTGAATTATGCCTTGATAATTACGAGGTTCAATATTCACCTGATTTGAACGTATTGATGAGTATTGAACCAGCCAGAACGTTCAATGATTGCGTCTCTCTCTGAATCGATAAACCGATTCCGTTTGTAAAAGCTCATCGCTGCATTCTTTGGTATTTCAAAACTCCGAATATTTCCCAACCAACAAATGGCTAACGACAGGAAAACAACAAAAATCACGTCAAAAACAAGTTTGTATCAACCATCGCAACAGCATCATTTCAACCTATCATTAGTGAACAAAATAACAAATTTTCTTATGTATGCATGTTGGATGTTTCTCACCAATATTGCCAAAGTATTCAAAGGAAATGATTCAATTGATTCTATCCTGTAAAGACCTTTTCATCTTGATTTCAGACGGAGTATTGATAAACATTGAGATCATAAAGGGAGGAAAGGATGTTGCGAGACAATCCGCCTGTGGAACTCAAACGGCAACAAAGATGGCTACGGGGTGGAAGGCATGTGGAATCATCAGAGCATATCCATGGAATAGATAACGATTGAATGTATGAAGCCCTAAAGAACTTAAAAAAGAGGAGAGAAACGGGAATTAATTCTTAGTCAATTTTTTTGGTCTCAATTTATACACTGATAAAATAAATTCAATTTTGACAAAAAATCCAAATTGATTAGACATCATAAAATGCTGTCAAGCGAAGTTCAGCAGTCTTTTAGTATACAAAATTAGCTAATCGAAAACCAATGCTTATTATTCACCTAGTCAAGAATACGACACTACTAACCTCAACCCTGGCCACGTTGTAGTGATGGGGCTAATTACAAGAATCTCACCAATTCCCTGCCCCATAATAGGACCAATATGAAAGCGGGCACTTGCATCTCAACGTTCAATCGTCTCTGGTTTATGATGAACACCATTTCTCAACAACAAACCTCTGAATAACTCTCAACCACGCAAGAATGTGCTTCTTCGCCACAGGCAAGGAGACGCGTTATCTTTGATCTGTTCGTTAACTAATCGCATGGTAGCGCCAAACATAGAAAAACACCCCCAAAAAAATAAACATGAATAAGGGAACCAAAACTTTTACAACCATTAAGGTTTTGAACAATTGTCTAACAATTTATCTTGTAATTCATCTAGCTAACATATATATGCAAAATGCTAAATAAGCTACTACTGCTAATACCACCTAAACATGTCGAACGACAGCCTCGTGCGACATCTTCACACGATTCATTTGACAACCAAATCTTCTCCCAAAGCGAAAACGCGAACACTAGCAGTGCTACGATGATCAAGAAACGACCTACATTAATACACATATACAATGGAAATGGTTCAATTGCTAGTGTAAGAAAGAAGAAACGGAAAGCTTTGGAAGCAGTGAATGCAAATATTGCAACGCGTTCAAGCACTGACCCACTTCCAATCACCAAACATCTGGAAGAAGATCAAGAAATGGAAAGATTAATATGCACAATGGATGAATCATTAGATGTTGTCGAGGATAGTGAAGTTGAATACACCATTTTGATAGATACGTTGGAAGTAGTTGAAGCCGTTGCAAGTGAAGATAATCATACCACACAAACTAGTGTACCCTCTCGTTCGTATGAAAGTAAACAATTTCATACTGTCCAATCATCGTCTCAAGAAGATATTCCAAACCCAATATTATCCCGTATACAAATAGGCTCATCAATATATGAAAATTATGAACAAGAACACCACATAGGCATATCAGAAGAAGATGCAGTTGAAATACCAATTCAATCTTCCCAAATATTCAATGACAATTTTCATGAGCAAGACCTAGGTTATCATGAACAAATGTCTTCACAGAGCGAATTTTATAATTCACAACCAGTAATCACACAACTGCAGGCAATTCCACTTGAAGATGACAGACAGGAATTTTACGATGGAGATATTATCGTAATCAGTGATCATTCCTGCGAGAATTTAAGTGAAGTAGAAGTTCCTATAATTCCGACGAGTCAAGAAGTGAATTATGAAAGCGAGGAGTATTATGATGAGTTTGAAAGAAATATCACCGAAGATGAATATTCCGAAGAGTTCGATAAACATGAGATTCTAGCAGGCTTGAGCGATTGCAGTAATTTGTCCAGTGATCCGAGGATTGATGAAATTTTGGAATGCTCGACTCAATGCAGTGGAAATATGGAAGAGAAGGCTGTAGTTGATTTATTCAATTATAGGGAGAATAAGCTGGGTGTTGATATTCCGAAACTTGAAAATGACAATTCGGTACTTGATAAATCTGAATTTATCGCTGCTTTCATAAAGGCAACAGGTATAAAAGCAGAGATACCACTGTCAATGATAAAGAAGGAAGAGAACTCAAATCAAGTGGACGAAAAACCACAATTGAAGATTGAATCATCAAATGTGATATCACGATATTCACAGAATGGTGAATCAGAAGCCCACACATCTAAAGAAGTCTCCGCTTGTAGCTCCCAATCGACTACCAATTCTGATTCGATTGAACCAGAAATTAGCCAGCTGGAAAAACTCAAGGTTCCTATCGCAGAAGTTACACCTCCTCCTAGTAAACTTACACGTAAACGACTTGCATCAAAGCCATTGCTGTCTATCATCGGTCCAAGCCAGGCAAAATTTCGAGTTGGATTATCTAAAAGAGTAAAGATTGAGTCATTGCATCATTATCTAAACAAGAATTCAAAGTAACAGCTATCATAAACGAGCTATGTATTATTTATTTGCTAAGTTTTTAGTATATATTATTTATTATGGGGATAATGGGAATATGAAATGGATAGGATCTTAATATAAAAATTGATTTGATCTAGAATAATTTACTGATATAAAAAAGTACAAACAGAACATAAAAATACGATAAAAAAAATGGGGAAAGAATACGAAATTCTGGTTCAGCATATGACTATGGTTGTAGCAAAATCAGGACATTGGATTCTTTCTTAAAAGACAATTCATCAAATGTCTCTGGAGCGTCCAGTAATTTCCTCTTTTGAGTAATCAACATTTGAACATCATTTGGGTCATAAACTCCAGTTTTGAAAGCATTCAATACCGACTCAAAATCTTCTCTTCTATAGCACAGACTTCCAGTTAAAGTATATTCTACAGTACTGGCCTCAGGAGGAGGACAAATATTAACATTAGTATGAGGACGATGGGCAATTTCGGTAGCTATACCACCAGACTGTAAGCATGCCAACATAGCTTTAAATGTATCTCTAGTACCACAACAATCATATACTCTGCCAAATCCCCC
Source organism: Hemisphaericaspora nanyangensis (assembly GCA_030557635.1). Taxonomy (NCBI): domain Eukaryota; kingdom Fungi; phylum Ascomycota; class Pichiomycetes; order Serinales; family Debaryomycetaceae; genus Hemisphaericaspora; species Hemisphaericaspora nanyangensis. The sequence goes on along the minus strand of JAKTPO010000004.1, from coordinate 656,061 downwards.
TGCTTGACTACTCAATTTTCTCAAGGCACGAGATAAAGACTTCGTATCCTTATATGGAGAAGGGTCAAAAACTTTAACACCGAGTTTTGCAGCAATATTCCTTCTTTTTTCAATTGGTTCGCTCATTACAATATTATTAATCCCATGACTACGCAAGGCAAAAATGGTACTTAAACCAATCTTGCCCGCACCAAGGATCAACGCACAAGTATTTTGATCTTGAGGATCCGATTTACTAACCCCATGCCATCCAACAGCCAATGGTTCAATTAAAGCAGCTACATCATCAGGAATTATGTCAGTAGGATATGGTATCACATGAGAATCCAGCACGACACAATATTCAGCCATTCCTCCATCTCTAAAACCCAATCCATAAAAACTAAGATTTTCACAACAATTATATACACCTTGTTCACAAGCATCACATAATTCTCCACCTTCTGGACGGTCCCTACATGTACCATTAGCTTCTATGACCACATGTTGACCCGGGTGGAGGTTTTTAACATTTGGACCTACTTCGACGATTTCTCCCAGGAATTCATGTCCCATGACTGGTCCATGTTGATGAGCGTGATGGGGATGTTTGAGTAAGGTTGGTCCTTCTTTGTATTCATGAAGATCTGAACCGCAAATACCGGTATATTTGATTTTTATTTTGACGTCATTAGGATAAGTTATCGTTGGTTCTTTGCGATCTTTGACGTATACGATATTTTTGTGTCCGTGATATTCAATTGCTTGCATATTTGGAATTCTGGTCTAATATGTGTTTTCTATTAACTTAGTAACGGATTTTCTATTAATTTAGTAACAGATTTTCTATTAAATTAAAAAACGGATTAAATCATTAATCTTGTCAAGAGGAAAAGAAGGAATTAAAAGAGATTTGAGACGGTTTAAGGGAGTTCTATCAGATATTTATACGTTTATGAATTATCGATTTATCTCCCTATGCATCGATCATCAGATGATTATGATGGTGACTAGATGATATTATTTAAGGAGTGTGAAATTTTGCACTAAAAATATTCTTCGCACCCGTTTCTTTTCCTGCAACATCCCCCAAGCTCTTTCAAAATTAGACTTTTCTTTTGGCTTCACTAACCACGTATGATTGTTACATTCATAGACTTCTTGCATCCGAAACATATCATATGCGTTTGGTCAATACCCTAAACAAGATTACCTTGGTTCAGATACTTTCAAAAGAAAGCCGTCTTATATACAAATTATTATTGAATGCTAACAGAATTATCAACCATATTTCTTTTACATGGCGAAAAAAAGACCGCACCAAAAAAATAAACTGATGATGACGTATGATCATACAATTGATTAAGAATGACCTATAACTATTATTGAGCCAGGCTATTTCTTATTAAACATTGAAAATATGGTCTTGAAAATTCGTGACTGACTTCAGTAGTTCGTTCCAATTGCCGCACGTGAGAAGATTCTTAGGGAAGCTAAAAGATTAACGGTCGTTCAGAAGTTTATACATGTCCACATGTGCTAACCAAAGACAGCAATATGACACATTATATATTTGATTTCTTCAAGAGATATTGCCTCGAGTAGTACACGCAGTTATAATGTCAAAATACAATACTAATGGTACTTCTAACAAATGTAGTTGACTAATTTGACGACAAAAGTAGGTTGAAGCCCTAAATGAGAATTTTCGGATTTTCGAATTTTCGAATTTTTTAGACGAACAATCACCATCGCACCAAGTATAAAAAACTCTTCATAAAAAAAATTCTTAACTTTTTGTTTTTTTTTTCTTCTTCCTTATGCTAATACCGGGACACTTGCATTGAGCGGTCATGCCGGCAACTTCACTGAAAGCTCTGCCCTAGTGTGGACGTACTCTCTAGCCCGGGAGAACAGATTCTTGAAGTGCTATTGTTCAGTTATGATTTCTATTCTACTTCTGTGAAATCACGACTCTACGAGCTTTCAAACAGAATATATTGTCAATACTTTTGGGAATCCTTTTTTGAGAGTATCAATAAATATATTGATACTCCGAACGGTCCAATTGAAATTACATAGCAATGGCACATCTTGTCCAATCATATCATTTCCAAAGTAGTGTAATGGCTTCTAAAGTAACGTATTATGACTTCTAATCTGTTAAGTATACCTGCCCCCAAGATGTGATGATGTGATTTTAATTGGAGTGTTCCTAATCGGTCAAAGTATTGATTGATAAATCTAATACCGATTTCTTGAACTATTGTAAGGTTTTTATTGTGATGGTTTTTTTGATCTAGGTAGTTTTTCTGCATCAATCCAAAATCACACTATAGCTTGTTTGTCGAGAATGTAATACCAAGAAGGAAATCAAATCATCTACAAGTGATCTAGTCCATTTTAAAAGAAGAATCAAATTTCAACGGTCAAGTCGATCACCCCTAGAGGTTATTTCAAGATTTACAAAGGCAATCTCTAACCGATCACATTAAGTTGCAGTATTGTTTCTTCCCAACCGCTAAATTGTTTAGGAGAATTTTTACGAATCTTCTTATTCGTATCTGCATTAAATATTTTGGGGGTATTTGTGAAAAATCCTAAATGTAGGTAGACAAGATTCTAAAATCATCACAAGCTTTCAACACTACTAACACCGATTATAAATCATTTGCGGAATGTTCACAGTTGAGATATTGTACTTATTACATATACATCTAATGTAAAACAATATTTAAACACATTAAAAAGCACCAAGTATACACATACAAAAAAATAAATTAAAAACACTAAACATTGTTTATATATAAATAAAACTCCAAAATAAAATTACACGGTTGAAAATGAATGAATGAAATGAACTGAAGAAAATATGTAAAATCCCTGTTGAAATGGATCATCTCTCTAAATTAATTTTAATTAGTTATTATGATCATGACTATATTATTTCGTTATCGTTACTTTCCCAAACAAAATGTTACAGGAACTGGCTTTTTAGTTTTGTCTTTTTTTAAAGAACATCGACGAACATAATCTTTCTTTTCATCAAAATTTGCAAATCCACAAGTGCTATTTGTCGAAATGGTGCTTGAAGAAGCATCCGATGATCTTCTGTCGGACTGTTTCTTCTTGAGAAATGTCATTGTATACTAATATGAATATGAATTATGTGTTTGTTTGTCTTGCTCTGTTTTTTTTCCTATGTGATTTGCAATTTAGTAAACACACATATTAAGATACTGTACGATGAATAATTAATTTTAAAAATCAGGTAGGAATTTGGTAAATGAATAATACTGATATAACCAACAAAGGGGCGTGAAAACTTCAGGTAAACTTTTTGGTTAAGGAATTGAAATGAAAATCAGTTAGAGAACTTTTTGCAATCTCTTAATAAAAATTTTTTTTCTTCTGTGTATGGGTAAAGTCGTGCGACACAAAGTCTCGGCACCTGAAAAGGTGAAGGTCTTTAAAGGTAAAGGGTAGAAGGGTGGGAGTAGGTTGGTAGTGTGGCCTTGCTGACGATCAAGAAACTAAGGTGTAGTTGTAAAGGTCTAGTTATATATTTATCTGAACTTTTTTAATATTATTTATTTTGGAAAAATTCTACGTGGTTTCCCAAGACCATTTATAATTTTTTTTTCCTACACTTACATAAAATAAAAAAATATTTATATTAAATGTAACTTTGAAAAAACTTTTTATTTATGATTGGGGATGTTCTGAAAAAAAATAAAAATTTTACATAATTGACATTACATCATTCCAAATTATTAGTATTAAGATAATTAGTTGATTATTTTGACTCTTATTTTGTTATTTATTTTTTCTTTTACTCTTTAGGTAAAAATTTTTAGAAGAAACGCAAATGATTTTTTTTTGTTTTAATTTTACATTTTAATGCCATCAATCGTGGTTATATTACATAACCTGTAAAATTGTGATTACTCGAGTTGGGTTTGCGCTGAAATAAATTCACCTAAAAAAGGATCCGCCACATGAAGAAAGCCTTTTACAGTTTACAAAGAATTTAATTGTGAGGGATTTTTTTATTCAAAACGTTGAAATTAAATTAGCTTATTAACAAAAAGGAAAGAAACAAAATCACACAAATACAATTTAAATAAGCGCACAAACAGTTGATCAAAATGAAAAATATTTATTCGTTAAACATAATTATGGTGGTAAATTGTAGTCTTTCGTAGTAAAATATATCCCAGTTCATTTTGTTATACGAGTTTATTTTTATTTTAGTTAGTGACTGCGGGATTTTCTCGATTTTAGTGCAAACACTAAACCATAGAGTCGTCGCAATTGCCCAATCCATTTGAAAATTTTATTTTTTGCGGGACAAAGCAGTTGATTCACGAAAGAAACTTAAGAAGAAGGAATGTTTTATTAATTAATATTAGCACTTGATTTCTTTCTTGGTTTACATTCCCAATGTATTCATGAACATTCCCAATTGGAAATGAATGCTTAGTATATAATATAGCATATGTTTTTTTGTAACTGACAAGCTGACTGCTGAGACGTTAAAATATTCTATTTTATATAAGAGGCATTCTCGTGGTTTGTATAAAAGTGTTATTCTTTTTGACATCTACGTTTCAAATGCTGATGTTAATCTCCTTTGCATGCTTTGCTGTAGCATCTCTAACTATAACTAAAAGCAAAGGAAAAAGGTAAAAAAAACAAACCAAGAACAATACATCAGATAAGGAAAAAGGGTTTTATTTTTTGGGGGGAGAGATTGCTTGATGAAAATATTTCACTTGACACTCAAGAAAGAAACGAGAATTATTTACACATGGCTTTTACGTATACACACACAAAATTCGTTTCTTGTGTACAGTACAATATAAAAGAACAAGCAAGAAAACTTTGGATTTCCAAAATTGGAACCTGTCTGTAAATGTCATGATATTTTAATTATGAGGTTGAATATGCAACATTTCAATTGCTCATTCATGTTGCTAGTTCCCTTTTTTAACTTTAGTTGCAAAAGGTGTAAAATGTTTTAAGTAATAAAGTTTAAATCTGTGAACTAACTTTAAAACTTTAAACCAGTTTCTCCAATCGTCTCGTTTTGTTTTAGTTTTCTTTCGATCTTTGTTTGTTGCTTGCATCTAACAATAAATGTGTACATCTCAACAAAAAGTCACCCACATCGGTTATATCGCTTCAATAATAATACTATCTGCCGTGGTATGGTGGAGTTGAGTAGGGATTTAGTTTATTTATTTCCTATTATGGAATCTATGCTATTATTATCTTTTTTTTTCTGTTTTGCTCAGGAAAATGATAGTCCGGTTTTTAACGATAGCTCCACTTGCAATCCTTTTATTGTGATCATTTTTAACAATCATCAATAATATGGAATTCTTTTATTGTTATTCTTGAATGTCTGACAAGTCCTGTTGCTGTTGCTTGACAATTGCGCTTTTTCTTGTCAAACTTACCGATCTTCCAAAATAAAAATTATGGTGTGCGTAAATACCCCCCCCCCAAAATTGAGCGATCGAATTTATTGCCTTCCATAGAAACTCGCCCAGATTATCTACCCACATGGAGCCAGTTTGTCACCACTTTTCTGAGTTACAATCTATAATTACATGTTAATATCATTACTTTCCCCCTTACATAATTCTCCGCATTCTGCAATCCGAGCTTTTTTTTTTGCCACCACCAGTTAAGTTTGCGTGTCTCTTTTTATTATTTTTTGGTGGGTTATTCCTTGTAGCATGAAATGGGTTGCATGATTCTTTTTCGTTTTCTTCCCCTTTCACGCTTTTGCATACAACAATAATAAACTTCTCTTACTGGTCGATCGATAAGAATGATTTGACCCCACTAATTTGATAAGTCCAAAGCAAAGAAAAAAAACAAACTAACCATTACATCATCGAAAGAGGTTGTACTTTTGCTTGCATTCACGTATCAGAAATCCATTTTTATGGCAAACTTTTTTTTGCACTCTTACAAAGTAACCAAGAGCCAATTAACAGTTATGTCGATTTTGTCCTACACCACCAACAGAAACAGGTTGTCAAATTTACAGGAAAGCAGCAAAACAGCCCATGATATTTCTGCTGACTGCTTCTTTATCTATTTCCGCCAATTTTTCTCTCATAAATTGGCATTGTTTGTAGTAAAAATGTCTTGCTATGTTTTTTGAAGGGTTAAATTCTCGGGTCCAAGACTTTTCAACGTACAATGATGCATGATATCATTGGGATTTTATCCACCATTTTAACAATGTTTCAACATTAATAAAATTGCTTACATGTTGTTAGAGTAGTTCCGATTGTAAAGTGATTATTGTGGAGAAATTAGTCATCCCTTTCAAATTCCGATACCGAGTCAGGGTTTCGGTTGCCCCACATCCAAAACTTCTTGAGTCCTATCTCATTGATGAACACATAAACGGACTTCAACTTGGTTGAAAATAGGCGTACATTTGAAAGTTATTTGGCCTAATTTGAGTTCAAACATATGGGTTTATCGGTGAAGAAGCGAGTGCGAATCATGCTCACTTCGCAGGGTGCTAGAAATCATATGGAGAAATGTAGATAAGATAGAACAATGTCATTATTAACTTTATTTATCCGAGAAATCTTTATGGAATGAAGTAAGACATTGCGTGCACGGATTGCAAAGCAAACACCTTCAAAACCCACCCTGAAAATTCTTATATTAATTTACCATTAAAACTATCTAAACATCAAATTATGTATGATTCTTCCATATCCTTATGCAAGAATATTATCAAATTCATCCATATTTTCCATCTCGTCCTGCTGACTAACTCTCTTCAAAACCTCCCTCTTTGACGATTCTTGAATATAACCATCCAACAACAATTCATCTAAGATGTGATATGCCTTATCAAACCCAAATATAATATCCAATTCACAAACATTTCCATAAAATTTATCCATCTGTTCTACAAATCGATGAATAATTTCCAATGCCAACAACTCGTTATCTTGTTCATTTATCCCTACGACAAAAAATAACGAGGCATAACGACGATATACTATTTTCAAATCACGATATTCTAGGACATTACACATTTTAGCTCGACGAGAAAGAATAATTGTGGAAAGTTCACGAGTGATTTTGGTTTTGGATTTTTGAGAAATTGTTTGATACCATTTTGATAATCTGGTCTTACCTTGTCTGGATATAAGTAATAGGAATTGAACCGCCATTTTCGACTTTTTATATCATATGTTAATAATTTTGCTATTGCAGGGATGATCAAAGTCTTTTTTGGAATATAGTTATGATTAACTGTTAGTTTGATGTTCAGTGATTTTTTTCATTTACACGCTGGTTTCTTAAAAAACTATCCTGCATATAAAGTATATCTCTAATTGTATTAAAAGCTACTACTTCCTATACATACATTCATACATTACATTCAATCTAGGTCTCTGCTTGTTTAATTGTCTCCTTCAAGAACTTTAGATGCTGGTTCACCTCTTTACACAAGACTTCTCGGTCAACTTCACTGAAAACTTCCAATTTTATATTATGTTCACATAAAATCAGCTTCATGTTATTCCATTGAACCCACTCAAAATCATATCCAATTCTCTTTCTCATATTATTTCCATATAATCGTATTCTTTCACCATTAGGACCGAAAATCTTTTTTTCAGAATATAATATCCATGGATTTAATTTGGGGAAATTAGCATGAACAAATAAAATTCTAGGACCCGATTTCAAAAGTGGATTTTTATTCATAAATGCTTCTTTTTCATCTTGAGATTCAATTTCCCATAATTTCGTCCTAAGTAAATTATAATCGTAATCTTCACTAGGATCATATTGACCCATTCCATGTCCTTGAAATTCATTACCACGGAAATATCCCATAGCACTCAAAAATGTAGCAACTTGATAATACTTATTTCCCAATGCAACCGAAGCAGCCAAAAACGTCTCCTTATCACCTTCACCATCTGATCCCTGGGAAAATAAAGGATAGAAATGAGTAGGACCATAGATGTTGTAATATAATGCAAGAAGTAATGCTTTGAAATGTGATTTTTTGGAAATCATTAATTGTCCACTTTCGGAACTAGTTTCAGGAATAGCACCTTTACGTTCATGTAGCGGAGTTTCATCGAATGATTTGGTGATTTTTGTATCCAGTTTTGTATCATAAAATCCCAAGACTTCGTTATATTTGGGTAAGAGCTCTGTTTTGCTGATGGGGAGATTTGCAATTGTATAATAGTGCGGTGAAGTTGCACGTCTCCAAAAATCAGGCCACACAATTAATCCATTAGAAGTAAATGGCTCAGACTGAAACAATTTATCTGGTATATGAGCAGGAATATTATCACTATCTAATAAGAGAATATTTTCAAAACTCGACAAAAGCATTGCTAATGCCTTATATTGGAAACCTTGAAATTGAAATCTGGCAGCATAATTATCTTGAATTTTGGTAGATGAAGCAGGATCAATGAGTTGATGACGCATATATATACATCGAGCTTGAAGGGAAGGTAACATCTTGCCACAAAAATCTAATTCAAATTCATCAACTTTTGGAATAAAAACTTCTATTGGTAATTTGCAACCTAATGAACGTAAAGATTTAATCGATAATAATGTTAACCAATTAAACCCCCCACCTCCAACAAAAACTATCCCATTCCCTTTGTATAAACCTTGCGGTGCTTCAGCAGGTAAATTATCCACCATGAATCTATGAGATTCTTGCATGGCTATCAATTCTCCAGGATTCAATTGTAGGAAACTCGATAAATATTTCTCACTAAATATAACCTCATTAGGATCAGGATCTTTAGTATTATATCTAGCATGGTAAATTCTATCCTCACTTGGATATCTATCCAATTTTTCAACTTTTGGTTTCCCCTTTTCCATCAATTCAAAAAGTTGATTATAAAACTCATACCCAGTCTTTAACCTCTGTGCTTCATTTGGATTTTTCTCAATATATTTAGATGATAATTCCTTCAACATTCTAAGCTTTGACCTTGTCAATTCTTCAGATGAGGTCGTCACTTTAGGTGGCTTGGAATCACCCTTGGACTTATCTCCTGTTTGAGTATGTACGAATGGAATTGTTTGTTTCTTGATGGATAACCAGTTCCACCAACTCTTCTCAAAAGACCCTTTTTCATTGATCAATCCCGCTGTTGAGCCGTTAGAGGAGGGATTATGTTTGAACAAGACTGTGAATAATAAAAATATAAGCAAAATCAGACTTATTATCAAGTATTTGGTACGGCGACGACGGAATAGGAATAGTATCTTTTTTAGAATATCTTTTGAGTGGCTGTTCATTGTAGGATGTGTCTGGGTGGAGGATAAATCTTGGTACTTCTTGGAAAATGGTTGTATAATTATGTGTGTTGTTTAATTTCGTAAAATCATAAAACAAAAGCTATGAAAAGAATGTTAAATGATCGTAAAATTATGCGTTGCCTCGACTTGCGATACCTCGATGCAAGCAGTACAGCGTTATATGTTACTGTTATTATTTATTTACAAGGTGTAGTTGACTAAAAGTGAAACTTGAGTCAATTCAAGAAGTGGTTTTTTTCTCTTTCTTTTTTTTATTATTTCTCGGTTCATTGCCCTTTTTTGTTCATATGGAATCGCTAACAAAAAAGCTGTATTGTTTTAAGATGCAGTTGATATTTCGTGGGGCCGTTCTTAGTTACTATATATCGTTGATTTTACTACTGTAACCCAAGATAACACCTATAAGTGGAAGAAAATATACGTTTAACACTATTTATAGTGATAGACGTCTCAATCTAATATACAGAACATTCGTGAAAATTATTTGAATATCTCCTTTTATGCAAACAAGGGGTCCTAATACAGAAACTTTCAGGCCAGAACGTATTTTTCATCGTTCTCTAGACGAAATTCTGATTGTAGAATCTTAAGATCAGAAAACAATGGTTCATGGAAACTCTTCTGATGTTCCTTCATGATAAGTCGCACTTGCCTTCACCTACAAAAATTTAGCCACGAGTGTGTGATAGTATGGATTTGAAATACTTTTAAAATTTCTTCTATATCGTTAGAATGGATCTCTCAAATACTAAAGAGCCAGAAAAGCCGACTCTTGTGAGCAACATGCTTCGTGTAATATGAGATCAAGCCCCTTTGGAATAAAAACTTCATTCAAGATCCAGATTTTAAAGTGGTTTCTTGTTAAGTGCAGGTCATTATGAAAACAAGATCAATCCTTTGAATTTTAAGGATATCACTTTTATCAACTTGCATGGAGCTTATTCCAATCAAGATCCAGAAAAAAGGTCAATAGACTATAGGTGAGCTATGTTTTTTTCCTTAAACCGAGGTGCTCTGATTGTAAAAATGATGAAAATAAAACTACTGCCGAACAATAATAATATATCATCCCTTACGCTTGGTCTTACAGGAGTTTTGATTATTTTCTTGACGTATCATGCTATAATAATCCAAAATTTGTTGAAGTATCCATTTTGTCACACAAGAATAATTGAAGCTACCTAAACTTAAAGTTAAAGAGTTCATTGTGTATGTTTGGATTTCATCTGCAAATCTTCATCAAACGCGCAGTCATTTCAATTGAAAGGGGATTTCAAAGTGACCGCGCTTAAAAACCATAATGTGTTTCGTGGAACTTCGAGAAGAGGCAGATTTTAGAATACACTACCCACGTAACTAATAGCATTGGAGCTGTAATAATTTCTTACTAGCAGTAAAATTTTCTTGTATTATTTATATCAGCAATTCAACAGAAAAAGAAAGAGGAGCCCATATTGTAGGAATCTTTTTTTTAATTTTGTGTCATATGTTTTTATCTTGTTTGCAACCAAATCGCAACAGGGTAGATAAAAGATGATCCGAAAGTATAAAAAAATTTTAAGATATAAAAACTCCAATCTACAACCGACCTACCACTAAATGCTTCTTCTCTAACCATTTTCAAGGGCAATGTCTTGTTCAAGTGTAAGCCAAAAGCTAGTCCAACTACCTGATGAACTACTCAAGTTGATCTTGGAGTTTATCCCTGATACCAACCTTCGCACCTATCAAAATATACCAATTATTGGGAAATATGCAATTGAAATACTTTGTACAAATGTTGTTATCCTCAAAAAGAGACCAAGCTCAATTAGAGATCACCTTCTTGGATTGGACTTAGGATTGTCTAAGAAGCCTCATAAATTCGTGCCTGACGTTCCTCATCATATGTGTTTTGATTTAGGTCAATTTTATCGCTTTATGAAAACTCATCCATACGCTAAACCCCGCATTTTGCTCATTGAATCAATACTTGACCTATGTATGCTTCAAACATCTTGTCCTAAAACATTGGAACAAGCTATGATTGTTGTAGTTAACCGAGAACGTGTTCCCGAACATATAGATCTGGGAAGTATCTTGTCCAAGATTCCAAACGTGCTGTATTGCCTAATAACTGATCGGAAATCGGATATTCAAAATTTACCCGAGAATGTGAAAGAATTTTCTTATCAGAAACCTTTCAATTATACCCTTGGTTTCTCGGAAACTGATTTGCCTAATCTACCTACAAAATTGACTGAGTTGGATATAGATGTTTGTGTTAAAGGAAAGATCTTCAAGCCTCAACTTCCTTCAACATTACGAAGAATGACAATTCGATTTGATCTAGAAATACCAGAAGACGAGTTAGATTGTTTTAAATATAATTATATCCACATTGATCTTTCACAATTGGAAAGTCTAACTCTACTTCATCTTTTTGGCATCCATACATTTGATTTTGATCACTTGAAGATTTCCCCGAATATATCCCAATTGTTAGTTAAATGTCGGCATACAACCACGGATTGGACGCCACTTGCACATTTTGCAAAACTACGTAGATTTATCATTGCAGGTGAGATTGAAGGATGTGACATTAAAACGTGTTTTCCCGACTCATTGGAATTATTAGTAGTAAGGGTCCCAAATGCTCGAATTCGATACTCGGATCTTCCAAAAAATCTAGAATCAGTTTCATTGTGTCAGACGCTTACAGGTAAAGTTGAATCGGAATTAGAGCTTCCTGGTTCATTAAAATACTTTTATTCAGAAGAAGTACCAGGAAACAGCATTTGGAAGTCTCGTCCATTACCCAATTTACATGATTTATCAATCGAATTTAGTCGTTTGGAAGGGTTAGTTGTTCCTAATAGTGTGAGGAATTTATGTCTTAGGGGAAGTTATTTATGTAGAGATTTACAATTTGGTGATTGTCATAATTTGGTTGAATTAAGGTTACCTTATTTGAATCTTGAACTGTTTGAATCTATTTTGCCTACAAATTTGAAGTCCTTAGATTTAACTGGAAATAAACTTCAGAGAATCTTTATTGAATGTCCAAGTTTGGAAATGTTGTATCTTTCCAAAAATCAATTTCGTAGTATTGATAGTTCAAATATGAGACTACCTAAAGGATTGAAGGAATTATACTTGGCGGAACTTCCTTTAGAGGAAGATTTATATGTCAATCCACCAAGAGGGACTTATAATTCGGCATTTCCTACTTCTTTACAACTACTAAATCTTACCGAATCCGAATTAACTTCAACCATATTATCACAACTCAAATTATGGGCATGTCCCAACTTGAAGCAATTATACCTCTCACATAATGAACTTATCAATATCGATAGTTGGGAACTTCCTTCTTCATTGGTCTATCTTGATATTTCCAATAATCCAATCTCACAAATCAGTAATGGCGATTTTTCCAGGTTTACAAAATTGAAAGGACTTGATATGACTTCTATCCGGGATTTAGGAATCTGTTTGCATAAAAAGAAACTAATGCTCCCAAGCTCATTACAATTCCTAAATTTAACTAATTGCGGGATTGGTGATGGTTGTATACAAAACATGTCAATGAATCAATGCAAACAATTACAATGGGTTTTTCTTAAACAGAATTGGATCAAAAATGACTGGCAACATCTTTTTGAACAAATCAAGGAAAATTGTCCATTGATTGCGATTTTAGAAGTTAGCGAGCTAGTAGAACCTATTTGGAAATCAACGTACCAGTTCCTTGAATGTAAAAGGTATAGATGATTATCAAGGGAAGAGACATAAAGAAGCTATAACTTAGGTGTTTGGATGAATATAAGAGAATCTATATGTAGGATAATTCATAATGACTTATATTATATTGTAAAGGATAATGGTGACTACGAATGATGCAAACTGGTAGCTCAAACAATAGTTGCATCAGTGTTGCAAATAAAAGTACACGTACCCCTCTCAACCTCAACTTGACAAAACATTCATAAAATGATTAGTACAACTTAAAAGACTATTTGAAAAGTCTTCATCAGGATCACAAACACATCGTCTGTCAACGTAAACACTAGGATTCAGAGGACATTGCAAGTATGGAGCATGATAATATCCCAAGTCATCAAACCAATGAACTTCATTCTTTTTTAAAAATAAAGCAATGGCAATAGAATGGATAGGCGCATCTCCCCATCTTTCATAATAAAACCCACCTAATTCATCCAAGTACTTGAAAAAATTGTCGTAATCTTGATTGTAAATGTCTAAATTTGCAATTTCAAAATTTGACCAGAAATGACATAAATTATACCAATTGTGCTTGTTGAGTAACAAAGGCAATAATTCCAGGGATATTTCTTGTTTGACTACATATTCTTGAACATGATGCCATAATGTCGGTATTGTATCCGAATATTCAAAAAGGGAAATAACAAATGAATATCGAAGTTTATTGACTCGCATATATTTGAACAAATCGTAAGTTATATCACAAGTATATTTGATATCTGGTTCTATTCTCCAATAATATTGATATTTCTTTACCAAGGGATGCTTGTAAAAAAATCCTGAATAGAATCGACACATATGTCTATAACTTTCAGAATCACCATAGGGAACATTAGCATAATTTTGACGTAGTCTCTCAGCCTTTGCGTGGTCTAGGTGTGCAGGAAAGGACCAATGAGCATGTAAGATGGATCCAAAATTGATATTCCCGTTTGGTATATAGGAACTTATGAGATATATGAATTCGTCAGTAAAAGGTTCGTCGTTAAGGAAAGTATAATCATAATTATAATTATGGTTAAATCGATCTTGAATATTTTGAATAGTTTCAAGCACTTTAAATAAATCTGAATTACGACATAGCATTAAAAAGGTTGCATTTTCTCGCGGATTCGTTACTTGAGATTTAACAATGGTTACCAATTGTAATTGACCATGTGGATCATCATCATCAGCGGTAAAATTTGTTCCTGTGAGAAATTTCTTAAAACTGACATCATTTTCATACGTATGATATATCACACCATCGTTGTTGTTGTGAAGTCTATGAATTTGATCTATTGGTAATAAACTGTGTAAGAACCCAATCAATAATACAGGTAAGGGAGATAGTACAAGCAATACAGTGACTATTACCGAAAACATGAGAATAATATTTTGATACAATATTAATATACCATTATTCGCTCGTTTCCTTTCTCCTTTACGCAGGTTATATGGGTATCTACAATAATTTAGTTGTATATCTTATCGTTCAAGTGGTCTGATTCACTGAAGGGTGCCGTGTCGTGTCTATACGCACTCTCACCTGAACCACATGTCCCCCAAAGGTTTTGAATCAGGAAAAAATTGTAAAGGTGGAAAATTGTTTGTACTGTATACAACCAACCTCAAGAAAAGAAGTGGTGGGGGTAACAATAAAAAGAGTGTAGTAACACAAACAAAGTCCAAGGAACCCTAGTAAGGAAACTACTTGGTGGGCAAATCAAGCCAGGTGGGAAAGCACTAGTGAATAAAGTAAAGTACATTAAAGCATAGGCAAATGAGAAGAGAAGGATCAAAAGACTAAAAGAATAAGGATTGTATCGTGACAGTTGCCACGTTTTCCACCATCCAAAGCCCATGGTCCAGGGCTCCTCCACCCCACGCAGTTATGTCAGCACCAGATTTTTCTTTTTCTTTTTAGACAATGGGTGATTCAACGAATAAATGGGTATATCGTGTTCTATTCCTTTTATGCCACGCTTTCCTTCTTCTTTTAGTAAATTTTCAAACATATTTGTATGGGTTGACACATTCTCTTTATTGCATAAAATAAAGTTTTGATAACGAAGAGGGGTTTCAACTATACATCTATATATAACTATATAATACATCCAAATTTCTCTCTTTTTATGAGGGTTTATTTACTACAAAATTTTAACACTTGTTTTATTTCTTGTTATTTCTATTTCGAACATTTTACCATTTCAATTGACTTTTTACTGTTACGGCTACTAAATACATACCTTATCTTATCTTAGTTTACTCGGTTACCAAGTGATTGGTGAAAAAAATCTTAGCAACAGTAGAAAGAAAGAAAGAAAGAAAAACATTCAACAATTGTTTCCATCGTTTCTCGCTAAAACTTTAGATTTTTACAACCACGAAAAAAAAGGCTAGAGAGACACACACACACCAGACAAACAGACTGACAGGCAGACAGGCAGACAGAAGAATTTTTTTTCTTTTGTAATTTTAGTTTAAGTTAAAAAAGCTGCTAGTTGTTGCTGACATACCAAAGAAAAGATCATTAGCATAGTCATCATCATCATCATCATTACAAATCATTACAAAACCTCCCCATTCCCTAATAATTTTTTTTAATCATTTACTTTTGTTTCCTTTCACATTATATTACTTTTAACTATCCAAAGACACTGCAGATCATCAATCAAAAAAGGTAATAAGCATATTCATTTTTATTGACTTCCTTATTGTATTTTAAAAAAGAGTTAACACGTAAACAAGGACAGTTGCTATAGAGTGTGTATCTTTTGGTTTTTGTCTATTGTGTTGTTTGTTTTATTTTTTGCACCTTTATCAAAAAGATTAACTATCATCATCGAATCATTATCTTGTTTAGCGTATCATAGGACAACGTTATTAGCGACTAGTTCCATCACACTCACCTGTATAAATTAATCAGGTAGACTTTGTATTATATCAAGATTTTGTCAATATAATTTTTTCATTTAATCAACAACAACAAATCGGTCCTTCGTGTACCAAATTTGTATGCTACTTATTAATATACTTACATTTCATTAACATCATTTTCATAACCATCCCCATCATGGATACAACAACTGTGACTACTACACAAAGCCATTTACGGCAGAAGATAACTAAATCAAAAACTGCATCGTCTATTCCAAATTCACGCACTATGTCAGAACTACATTCCACTTTAAATAGTCATCTTAATGAACATAGAAATCCTCGGAAATCGCTAACCGAATATCAGGCATCACCATCTTCCTTCGAACATTCTACTGAACCAACTGCATTCCCAACTGTTTATTCTCAAAGTTCTTCAACAACAGATATACCACCACCTCCTACAAATTTAGTTACAGGAAGAAAAGCAACGACATCATTACGTATATTCCGCGAAACTCCTGACGAAACTCGATCTACGCATGATCAAAAGGAAGATTACCGAGGTGTAAAGCCTTCACCGAACCCTGTTACACCATTAGATGCGGATTTAGATATTGATTTGAAACCTATATCTTCAGCAACGTATATACCTCATACACCAGCAGTGGATCACATTTCTGATCTTGAAGATTGTTCTCCTAAAGCTAAGGAAACAGGACCCCAACATTTGAAGGCAAACTTGGAATACGATCACGGCCTAAATGGTGACATAAAGAACATCTCAACACTTTATAATAGCATAGACACACAGGAAGAAGTCATTGATATTGAAAAGGCGTTAATCAGACTTTCGAGATCATCAACTCCCCAAATTGAAGAACCATCTGTGTCGTCACAAGTACCGAAGATTGAAAACTTCCCATCTATAAAGGAACCACTAACTGAACCACAGTTTCCATTGGCTGTTGAATTAAGACCCTTCAAAAATAGAGTTGGTGGTCATACTGCAATTTTCTCATTTTCTAAACGAGCTGTATGCAAAGCATTAGTAAATAGAGAGAATCTCTTTTATGAGACTATCGAATTACATCATCCTAAATTATTGAAGTTCATGCCGAGATATATTGGAGTGTTGAATGTTCGATATTCAAGTGTTATAAATGATAGTGTTGAAGATCTTGACGAACAAAAGGAAAAAGAACTCGCTCAGGACTTGAAGAATGGCATTGATATCACGCCAACTAAAGCAGCATTGAAACAGAATAACAACATGAGAAGTGGACTCATGACGCCGGAAGTTGTTTTAGATGACAATAAACATATTATTCCTGATGAATTATGGAAAAAGTATTCGTCTTCATTCCCATCTCCAAAATTCTCAGATTCGGAAATACCACAAGCTGGTATAGGTACCAAAAGCGTTCAACTCGCCCGTGATCACACATTACCAAGTACAATCAATTCTCCAAGACTCGGTCCTAATCCCGGATCAACATGTATTAACACAGAATTACAAGCAAAAGTACTCCAAGAAGTATTTGAACCTTCTCTTAAGTTAAACAATAGTCAAAATGATGAAATTTTCAGTATGGATGATGATACTGGTGGAGATCGTTCAAAATCACCATCTCCCTCCGTATTGTCAATGAATTATTCTTCATCTTCACCAATACCTCATGTTTTACGCAAACATACTCGATTTGAAAGATTTATTTTGTTGGAGGATTTGACAAGAAACATTAATCATCCATGTGTGTTAGATTTGAAGATGGGTACTAGACAATATGGAATTGAAGCCACTGAAAAGAAACAGCAATCACAAAGAAGGAAATGTCGCTACACTACATCTAGAAAATTAGGAGTAAGAATCTGTGGATTACAAATTTTCAAGCATAATAACCAAAGAATATTCAAAGATAAATACTTTGGAAGAAGAGTTAAAATCGGAAAGCAATTTTGTAAAATCTTGGCTAAATATCTATACAATGGCAGAGACAATTATTCTATCTTGTACAGAATCCCAAACTTGATTGACCAACTTGTTGAATTATTTCAAATATTCCGTGAATTACCAGGATATAGAATGTATGGTTCATCAATTTTGTTAATGTATGAAGGTGGAGGAGAACGTTATGATCATGTTAATGTTAAAATTATTGATTTTGCCCAATCTGTAATTGCTGAATCTGATGAGAATCCAAATCCAAATATCCCACCACAACATCCAGAATTACCAGATATGGGATATCTTCGAGGTCTTAATACATTGATTGTTTATTTTAAGTTAATTTTCAAGATAATCAGTGGTTGTGGATTTGTAGGAAATACAGATGAAATGAGAGCTTGGGTTTTGCAGCATCAACGACAACTTCAATCAGAGAATAATGTTTGGTTGGATGAATATGCTGAAGCAGAGGAAGAAGATGAAAACGAAGATGAGAACGAACAGGAGAGAATGCGTGATCCATTTGATATTGAGTATCTTGGATATACTGATTCCGAGGATGAGAATATTTCAGAATAGGGAATTTTCGATGGAGGATGTTTTATTTATTTGTATAATATTTATTATAAAAATATTAATAATTTGGGTGGTTTTCAAACTGCATATTAATAGTTATTAATTAGGAATTTATTTAATGGGTTTTGTTAATTTTTCAATATTTGTATAAATCTTTATTAAAAGGAATAAAAGTCGAGCTTCTTAAATTTCACATGTACAAATTTTGTATGCGTTTTTTCTTTCAACACAAAGAAACGGCTATTTTAAAGATGCATCAAAGTTAATCAATGCATAATTTCAAGATCTCTACATTTCTATTGGCAGCATCTCGAAAAAGATTGCTATTTCTGTTTGTGATCCAACGGTTGGTTCCTGACTTCTCAGAATTTAAACATTTAGAGTTGGAATATTCGCTTATAGCTTACTTTTTGTTCGTTTTGTTTAGTCGAGAACAGCAAAAATTTCAAAACCTCCAAGTGGGGGTTAGAGGCGGGGGTCTAATTGTTTCTTTGTTCGATAAAGTAAGTTAGCAAGTATATCCGTTGGAGCTGCATCAACTGTTTACCTTCAACAACGTAATTTCGTGAAAGGAACGCAAACAAACAATGCCGAATTGCTCTAGGCTAACTTGTGAGTCGATGGAAAATTGGTGAGCACAAGAAAGTCCCCATTTTTTTGCCGTGAAATTTATAACTTCCCACTGACAACCAACTTTAAATGTCAATATAAATACCGGAGGATAAGAATCCTTAAATTTCCCAACGTTGTGCCCGCCTATATATCGAGGATTCTACTTCCCAAGCTGTTATATTTATCAGATTTCGCTTTATACAGACATAACGGATATACAAGCAATGCCACGTCGTGAAAATTTAGCACCATCACTACCAGTAGTTGCAACCATTGATATTGGAACAACATCTGCCAGAGCAATTCTTTTCTCAAAAGAGGGGAAGGAGCTCGCTAAACATCAGATAGAATATTCTACAACTGCTTCAGAAGCACCAGATAATTCAGAAAATACCGATCAATTTAGAAGAAGATCATCATTAATGAGACATAATGAACCAATATTCTCTGCTGAAGGTATTGCTATTTCGATTAATGATCATGTCGAAATTGAAAATAATAAATCGTCAGTGGGGCCTACTTTGAGATTTCCACAACCAGGATGGGTTGAATGTATGCCAGTTCATATATTGGCAAATGCCGTGCAATGTCTTGTTGCTTGTTTAATTAGTTTGCGTAAAATTAACCAAAAGTCAGATTTGAAAGTTAAATATAAAGTCAAGGCTATTGGGATTGCAAATATGAGAGAAACTACTATTGTGTGGTCTAGAAGGACCGGGAAACCACTTAGTGGTGGGATCACATGGACTGATACAAGAACTGCTGAAATTGTTGAACATTTAGAAAAAATGATTGATGATGACAGAAAGAAGGAATTGAGAAAGAAAACTGGATTGCCATTATCTACATATTTCTCAGCTGCTAAATTGAGATGGTTATTAGATAACGATGAGGTAATCAAAGAAGAATATGAAAAAGGGGATGGTAACTTAATGTTTGGTACTGTTGATACTTGGTTAATTTATCATTTGACTAAAGAAAAGACATTTGTTTCTGATATAACCAATGCCTCGAGAACTTATTTCATGAATCTCGAAACTTTAGATTATGACGATGATTTACTTGATTTTTGGGGTATAGATCCAACAAAAATTCTGATGCCCAAGATTGTTTCTTCGTCTGAATTCTATGGATCTTTTGCAGCTCCAAACTTATCTCACTTGGGATTCCACAACAAGATCACCCAAGAAGCCTATGATATTTTAAAGTCCATTAGGGATGTTCCTGTCTGTGGTTGTTTGGGTGATCAATCCGCCTCATTAGTTGGACAATTAGCTTTCAGTCCAGGTGCTGCTAAATGCACTTATGGAACAGGTTGTTTTTTGTTATACAACACAGGTACACGTAAGTTGATATCCAATCAAGGTGCTTTAAGCACCATGGGTTATTGGTTCCCAACATTAAATGGAGATGCAGGAAAACCTCATTTCGCACTTGAAGGTTCTATTGCCGTTGCTGGATCAATTGTTCAATGGTTGAGAGATAATTTAAAAATGATTGAAGATGCAAAAGATATAGGTCCGTTAGCTTCACAAGTTAAAAATTCTGGTGGAGTCGTGTTTATTCCTGCTTTTTCAGGTTTGTATGCTCCATATTGGGATCGTGGAGCTCGTGGTACTATTTTCGGAATGACTCAATACACTTCTGCTTCACATATTGCTCGTGCTGCTTTAGAAGGAGTTTGTTTTCAAGTTAGAGCGATTTTGAAAGCGATGGCTAGCGATGCAGGTGGATCGGAAGATTTTTTAGAAGAGGCATTATCTTCACAACATGAGGAAAGATTATTGTCTACATTGGCTACTGATGGAGGAATGTCTAAGGCTGATGAAGTTTTGCAGATCCAGGCTGATATTTTGGGACCTTGTGTTACAGTCAAGAGAGCGCAAATTTCTGAGTGTACTGCTTTGGGAGCTGCTATTGCTGCTGGCTTGTCGTTTAATAATGAAGAAGAGCGTATTTGGAAAGATCTTGATGATGTAGTTGCCTCAATTGGAGGTGAAAATGGACATGATAATGAATTTAAGGCGAAGATGGAGGATGCTGAGAGAAGAAAGAATTGGAAGAGATGGGAAAGAGCAGTTGAAAGAGCTAAAGGATGGTTAGACGAAGAAGATTAGACTTATTGTATTTATGTTAATTAGATATTTATGTTTGAATGTAATATGGATTATTTTACTCAAGTGATGAATCGTAATCATCTATGTCGATTTGGTCTCTTGAATCTTCAAATGAACGTTCATAGATAATGCTATGGGTATCTATCTCCCTCTCTACCTTGAGATTGTCAAAACTAAACGAGCTATTAGCAATATCTTCTTCATTACTAGGAGTCAAAAGGTTATTGTTCTTAAAGTTATCATTGAAGAATTTGTTGCTGGCAACATCACTGAAGAACTTGGATGTTTGTTTGGCGAACTCATCAATTTTCTCATTTGATTGTTGGATCAAGTTATGGAAATCATCATTGCCCTTGGGGGTCGTGAAAATACTAGAAGCAGTTCTTTTTACATTGTTATTCAAATCATCAATTGCTTGATTAATAAATGAAGCACGCTTCTTGATTACACTTGGATTTATTTCAAATGATTGTTTCACAACTGAAGCTTGTCTCATAAGGGAGCTTGGATTTATGGTTTCTTCAAATACCTGCGAAGCTTGTTTCTTAAGTGAATGTGCTTGCTCAAGGAAGGAAGGTTTCTTTTTGAGTTTAGTTCTTTCGGGGCTATTTGGTACAATCTTTAATTTATTCAATTCTCTCTCAGCTTCTTCGTAGGCTTTCTTGTAGATATCATCAGAATTTCCAGCGAGAATGGCTTCTTCTCGTTTACTAACCTCTAATTTCTGGGAAATTTCTAATAGTTCAAGTTTCTTGGATTCTACGTTTCGTTCGTATTCATGTAGTTGTGCTTGTCCCTTGGAATATAATTCCAACAAGTATCTCTGCTCTGCTTGTAAATCTTCCTTTGTTTTTGGTTTTGCTTCTAATATTGTTGGGTTTATTGGAATACGTACAGGTAATCCTAGTTTGTTTGGGCTGGAAGGAGAAACTTTAGAAGGAGATCCAATTGTTGAGTTCTTGTTGGTTTTAGGAGATAATGCAAACTTAACTAAACCAGTTGTTTCACTTATTATTCTCTCTTTCTTTTGTGGAGATTTTAAATCAATTTTGGAAATACTTTGATTTATTTTATTTGGTGAAACTGGGGTAAGAATGGAATAAGATTTTTTCAGTGACAACTTGTGGGATGGAGTCGATGGACACTCTTGTTTGACAGTATACATAACTAAAAATGTTGATAATCTGTGTAACTAATAGACCAAACTGTTCACTTACAAGTATGGAAATGGATGCAATTGTCATTGATGAGAAAGGGCAGGGGGAGGGAATTTCAGAAAGTGGAAGGTTTCCATCAAATGAAAATTTTCGATGGTTCCGGATACTTCCCTAATTGGGAATAATGTAAACTTTACTCATTTAGCCTTGCATATCAGGTTAGTGCAACATTACCTTATTTAATGAACCTGTTATTAGTATTTGACTGCAAAAAAAAATCAAAGAATCTTATGCATTTCCTAATTTGGAAGAACTCATAACAAACAAAAATACCAACAAAAAAGAAATTAATAGTCGCGGAATTTAGGGTGTGACATTTTTAATCTCCGTTTGAGACAAAAAAATTAAAATAATCACGTGCTCCAAATAAACAAAAAAATGAGAGAAAAATAAAAAGATTTATTCGAACCACATTTCCACCCAAAAAAAGACAAAGAAAAAAAAAAGAAAAAAAAATCAACACGAAGATATAAAAAAAATTCATCAGGTTTCTTCTCTTCTCTTCTATTAACTTCTTCCTTTCTTCCAACAATCATTGTAATACAATCACACAACAGAATGGGTTTATTTGCCAAAGTTAAGTGCTTCTTAGCATGTATCATCTTGTACTACTCCGTTTACTTACACAACTACAAATGTCCATCTCTTGGTTCATTAAATCAACAAGATATTGTTATCACTAATCCTTTATATGATCAACAAGTCTACTTGTGTGGTTTGATAAATACTGGTCTCAGAGATGTTGAACCTATCACTTCCAAGGTGTCTGGTGTCTTAGAATCTAATGTCTATTCTCATCCAAAATATGCTGAATTCAAAGTTGATGAAAAATTAGCTTGTGCTAAAAACAAGTTTGACACTTATGTTTACCCATTGATTAATCAATTATTCCAAGCTACTGAACTTGTGGAAATACGTGCCTACGAAGAAGTCTTCAAGCTTACTGGTAAGAAATAAACAGGGGGGGCATTTTTGTTTTATATGGATATGAAATGCTTTTATAAATTAATTTTGTATGGTAATAAATAATTCAATAATACCCATTGAATCTAAAATGGATCTCAATATTGCAAATTCGTTGTATATAAGTAAAGATCATATATTAACAGCAAATGATGTCTATATATCCTCTTTCTTGGATCAAGTATGCTATGTATGTTCAAATATTTTTATTTTATCTCTTGATTTCTATGTTTCTCTATATATAATTCAAATCAAATATATAATACAATATTATATCTAGTCTATCTTATAACATTTACTTGTAAACAGTTGGATTGTTAAGCACGCGTCATGTCCAGTGATGGATCCAACTGAAACGTCAACATTTGATGAAAAATTTTATTTTTGATGCATTTTTTCCCCACATAGTCAAAACAATGATATTATCAGCTGCAAAATCTAAAAAGCATTACATTGAACTAGTGAGATTACGCTGGCCACCGTTGATCTCTTGGCAATAGCCAATCTAGCTAACTTCTAATCATAGATAATAAAAGTTTGGATACATCAGCTTTTACATAAGTAGAAGAAAAGACAATCTGGTTCCGAGTTTGAGAATTCTTCAATTCCTTGATTGAATGTGCCTGAACTACTTGGAGTTTGTGATAAAAGCGCCAAGACTGAGCTCTTCAAAAACCACTCTTTGTGCTTAGCCTTGCATATCAATATCTCACTTTTTGTTAAATAATCAATATTCAAAACACGTTAGATGTATTTCTTCGAAGAGGATTTCGGTGATTCTTTTGTCTGCTATCAAACACTTCACGAGAAATAGTTTAGCAAATGGGAGGTTAAGTATTTGGTTTTATTTAATAGACCGATGTAGTCCATATTGTTAGGAGAGTTTATAACTCAATTTAGTTGAACCTGGTTCCACTAAACGACCAAATATAATGTAAGAAACATTCGAAGTTGTAAAATCACATACCCAAGAAGAAACCATCCCGACTATTCTTGTGCGGATGGATTTCATACTGCTGTATTAGCGTCATGGCTCTCGCATCTAGCAAACGTTGGATTTGAAGAGAGCGAATAATTAGTAAACGACACGAATCAATTCGCATCAAAATATCTAGAGTACATTAATCTTCAGTTGAAGAATATCACCAAAAATACCCAGAGTTCTGATGAGTTCTGATGATTATAGATTGAATATTGCGTGACATTCCAATGATGGTATCTCATCACAATTGGGTTGCAATACTTTATTATACCAACAATATTGACAGTATAGAAATTTGATTCTAAGGTATCATAGGGTCTTATAACAGGTTGTATGGAAAGAGAACCTTTGCTCAGTAATTTATCAATACATTACAGACTAACTTATGGTATATACGGGGACAACAACAAAAATCATCAAATGGTTGTTATCATATGGTAGCACTAGCGCCAATTGGACATATTTTTGTCATTTGGAGAAGTTTTTGTCATTTTTTAATTTAAGTATGAAAGAATGGATGTTTCGCGTAACAACTAATTTTTGTAAACTGCAAAAAATTTAAGTGCGATCTAAATCATATTATAAACAAAAAAGGAAAAGCAGCAAAAACGCAGTTTGACCTATTATCTGGTAGTTAGCCACAAGAAAATGGATGCAGCTCTCGCGCTGAAGAGCAAAGAGAAGAAACTTTTGAGGAAACTGTTCGGAAGCTTCCTAAAAATGAAAGGTTAGCCGAAGATGAATACAAAACAAAAACGGTTTAAAGATTGGACTGCCAAAATATCACGAGAAAAAACCAAATGTGCTGCAAATAGCACGCACTTACAACCTAAAATGAGCCAATTTGGTAGGTAGAATAAATGGAGGGAAAAGCCATAAAGATTCTTACCCTAGAGAAAAGGGGTAGCAAATTGGAGATGTTCCAGGGGATTTTATGGCACTTTTGTATCAGCTGATGAGATTCGTGTTTTTGAAATGGCTCTTTCAATTGAGAGTGGTGACAGTTCTCCTTTAGGAGCAAGATGAATATGTAGGTTTAAAAAAAAGTATGTTGATAGGTTGGAATCTAAGTTCAGTGTTCCCATACAAAAAGCTAGAGCAACGTGTAACCAACGGAAAAATCTGGCTACCAATGATCCAGTAGAGAAAGAGCTAGAGAACAACGACCCCAAAACATCAAGGCTCTGAATACCCGAAATGCTCCTTTTTATCTTCATTTGAGTTCCCAGACAAGGAAAAGCTAGGCTACATGTATAATGTCTTATATCACACTGCTAGACTTTAACTAAGTTGCTCTTAATATGTTGATTGTATAAGTTGACTTTAATATGTTGATCTATATATGTTGTTTTAAATAGTTCCTTTAATGAATACTGTGATGGTTTGGTACATTGAAGTATTTGTATGGCGATATTTCAAAATTTTTGCAGTTTTCAAGGTTAGTTTCCGCAAAAACATCCATTCTTGCATACTAAACTCAAAATGACTAAAACCTGTGCGTGCATGGCCAACAATTTGGTGTGATTATCTTTGAAGAGTTTAGCAATTAAGTAGAGTATATGTAATAGTAGAGTATATGTAGTAGTAGAGTATATGTAATAGTAGAGTATTTGATCATGTGCAAATGACAATTAACTAGTGTATATGAATTACATCTGATTAGTGGCTGAGGAGATCTCTTCGTATCTAGGAGAACAAACCTTAACCGTTAAATGTTAATATATTGGATACCCTTTCCAATTAATAAAGAACTAATATTGCTGCAAGTATTGAGATTGATTAAGTCAAAGATTATATACACGTGGTTGGTGTTGTTGTTGGGTTCATCTGTGCAACTTCTTTTTAATGCTGATTCTTCCTGACCAGCTTGGACTGCAAATTTGTTCCCCTTCAAATCCACAAAAGAAAAAAACAAGTTTGAAAACTCAGATGATTCACGGTTAGAATACACAACAACGCAACAGTTTGGTACAAACTTAATAAATATCGATTTCCATATAGTATGGCATCTGGGTATACGACGTTCAAATTGGGGCTAGTTTTGGCCACTACTTATTTATTATACGCATGGACATTCATTTGCCCGCTCAATGATCCATCCCCGTTCCATAAGGCCTATCTTAAACCATTATCACCAATTAATCATAGTTTTTGTAAAGTTAGTGAAGGATATTTCAAACCAATCTATTTTGAAAAAGTTATTCCAGTATATGAAGAGAAGATATATCCAGTAGTTCAATCTTGTGATGAATCGTGGAGATTGGTTGAGAAATATGAAAGTGGTTTACAAGTTGTCAAATCAATTGACGAGAAGGTTCAGTTCATGGCTAATTTTA
The DNA here is from genome assembly GCA_030557635.1 of Hemisphaericaspora nanyangensis. NCBI lineage: Eukaryota > Fungi > Ascomycota > Pichiomycetes > Serinales > Debaryomycetaceae > Hemisphaericaspora > Hemisphaericaspora nanyangensis. Next base: position 629,353 of record JAKTPO010000004.1, on the reverse strand, counting down.
AAAAGCTTGCAGTATATGTATGGACCTATATGAGAAATGTGGTTGAATATTTGGAAGCTAATGTTGTAACACATGTTGAAACGGGATATCAATTGGTAACCTTGAAATCAATCAAGTATTGGTCAATGGCAAAACAACACTGGGATGTGGGATATCGCAAGATTTTTAATTGGGTGTCTAATTCAACCTTTAATGATATTGTGAGAAATGGATGGAACAAATTCCTTTCTTTGAAAATTGTTCAACTTTTCTGTGATTGGTATTCACAATTCTTTAAGAAATTTAATGAATCTAAATATGCTGCCAAATCAGGCAAAATGAGTCAATTTCTTAAGAATGAATTTAAGATCTTACATAAATTTGATCAATTTACTCCTAAAGTAACCACCAAGCTGAATAATATTGTTAAAATTGTCAAAGAATTATTGGGAAGATATTATGAAGAGGAAGTTGGCTCAAGTTCTGATCTTGATAGTGATGAAGAAACAATTACTGTCAAATCAACTATTGTTGTGAGTGAAACTTCAGCACTTTCAGTTGAGACAGATCCAGTGGTTTCCCAACTTCAAGAAGAAATTACATATTGGGAAAAGAAAGTTAACAATACCATTGAATTAGCAATTACTCATCTTGAACTTGAAATGAAGAATAAGATTGAACATATTATCGAAACTATCAAACCAAATATCAGTACTTTATTCCAAGATTTACAAAGGGAACATTTCTTGCAATATAAGCATTTAAATGAAAAAATTCAAAAGATTCATAAAGATTACGAACGCATGTCTGATACTAATGACACTTCAATTGAAACCATTACCAGACAAGAAGTTAGAGATGATATTGCAGCAAGTTATGCTCTTGCTGACCAATGTTCTCAACAAGTCCAACATATCCTAGCCGAAAATCATAATTATGTACTAGAGCAATATTTTATTGAAATTCAAAATACAATTGATATTTTAGAAACTTATAGTGAAACTACCATGACTCAATTTCTGAATAGATTAACTTCATTGATTACTGAATTAGATATTGTTGACGATGCAGTTAGTTGGAAAATGTGGAAACAATTTCATAAAGTGAAAGAATCATTATTTGAATTCCGAGATTATTTATATGATTCTGCTAATGAATATAAAAAAGATAATAAGAAATCGGGGATTAAAGTTGTTGGAATGAATGAATGGAATGACTATTTGGGTAATGTTGAATTTCATTTGAATTTTTTGTTGAGAGATAATGCTGATTATTTACAATTGATTAGAGCAAAGGCAAATATTGCTTTTCAATTACGTGAAGGGTTAGTATATGATTTGAAGCAATTGGAGAAACGAGGAATTAAGTTGATTAGATATGGTAAGATTGAAGAGGATGAGGAATCGAGTGCTATTCTGAAGGAACAAGTTGTATCGAGTGATATTCTGAAGGAGCAACTTGTAACAAATGGGTCCTCTAATAGTGTTCACTCATCTCAACCTAGTTTAGAAGTTACACTGGCTTCATCTAAGAAGGCAAACGAAAGGGTGAAAGAATGTTCAAGTCTAGATCAATCGTTAAAGGCATCGCTTGGAAGTGAATCCTCTAGTCAGGGTAGTTCAACTTCAATTCAATCCATTTCCAGTCAAGCTCCATCGGATATACCATTCCAAAATTTCAACTCAGGTGAAAGTATTCCTTCAAATAATCAAACATTGGAAACAATTGAAAGTTTAGCTAATCCACAATTCAATGAACCCTCGGAATTGAATGTACAATTAAATGAATCTTCAAAATTGAATGTGCAAACTAGTGAAGTGATTGAAGAAGTTTCATTAAGCAAAAGTGAAGTTCCATCAACTTCAGTAGCCTCCACTTCATCTATTGTACAAGTAAGTTCGGCTAATTTTGAACAATATCAACAAGATAAGGTAGAAAGTGAATCAAACTTGTGCAAAAGACCAATTGAGCATGAAACAAGTGAAGGCAATAATGCAACCGTTAGTGAAAAAGTACATGATAATGTGACCGTTAGTGAAAAATCAATTGAAGATGATACTGTAACCGTTAGTGAAAAATCCATTAGTGAATCTGCTTCGTCACAGTCTGAATATATTAGTAGTAATAACTCTACTTATCACATCTCCAGCCAATTGAACTCTACCATGCCGGATGTCCAAGAGCAATCACATGATAATAACCCAGCTGATAATCTTTTAGAAGAAGAAGTCGAAATTGAAGAAATCATAGAAACAATTGAAGAGTAGGGAGAACGGGTGCAAATATAAATTTCTTTTTGCAATCTTTCTTCGAGGCAAATAAGCGATTCCGAAGATCTTTCGTAATTTTGTATTGTATTGTATTGTATTGTATTGTACATTAAGTAATAGACAGTAATTTAAGAGATAGGGGTTTTGCGAGCACCCTTTATTGATCTAGTTTCTTAGCATCTTCGCTAAATTAGGTAGATTTGTCGATAATGATATGAGATTGAACTCCGAGTTTTGATATAAGAGGTGTTGTTTATGAAAATATGGGGTAGTGAATTATGATTCTTTGATAATAATTTTTGAGTACTGAATTATGAAACGGTGATATTGTTTCTTATCAGTTATTTTTTTGAATTTTTTTTTGGGAGGGAGATTGATAAGCAATTTGAAGTAGACACGCCCCCTTTTGCACCCCACGACCAATTCATTCTCGTAATCAGACTATGGATAAACAATAAAAACGAGAAAAAATTTCACAATAGTGTTGATTATCCATGAAGAATGCGGATATGATAATCTACTCATAATAGGATGATAGCGGTCTACTATTCCGTAGACTGATCATTTTACGGAAAGGTATCCTATATTCCTCCTCCATCAATATTGGCCGAGATAAACTATGAATTTGCACAAGATGAAGCAATACAAATTCAAAGATTTTCATTAGAGATTCGATAATAACCCGGGGAAGAGGGGGTTTAAAACGTTTGATTATGTAAAAATTAAGAATAAATATGCAATTACGGAAAAATTGTTAAAATAAGAACTTTACAAACCGGACAATTATTTACCCAAAATCAATCCATACTTTTTCAGTTGATCTAGAATCTCAGTAATCAAATCTGGGGTAAAACCTAAATCAATCTGATTGATCGATTAAATGTAGCTTTATATAAGTGAAATCTTGTCTTGGAAGGAACTGATTTTGCTCTTAACCAATGTAAATTCTTGGTCTAATCTCAAGCTCATTGCATAACAAAGAGAAAGGTCTACGTAGGTTAAGACAAATTGCCAACACTCCCCACAGATTAATTAGCCAAGAAGTTGGCATATGGGGGAGTGAATGTATAATTACAAACAGATTCTTTTCTTGTATCATAACAATTGATTTTCCAATCAACGGCTGCGATAACAGTTTGGTAATGAACTGACCATTTCAACATCTTAGCTTAAGTCGCACTCCCCCAGTTCACACAAATTACCCCAGTGAACGGTTCTGATAAGCTGGTCGCGTCATTTTAATAGATGTAAAGAGATTAACTATCGGTAGTAAAAGTAATTGCATCTGATAATGTAAATTAAATCAGTTAATCATATATCCACACTTTTTGAGAATCAACAATCTATGATGCTTCTCTACTTCATGATTTAAATATCTCATCAGGTAAATTGGTTAGATCAATGGGATTGCATATAAAAAAGTAAACAATGGAATATATGCAGGATATTGTGATTTGCACGACCTTCCACTTTTGGTTCCATCGATCCAGGCCCCCCCCCTTGTTCATGCTTTGTCTTTTGTTTTGTAACATTTAGGCTGAACGGATACAGCGTATTTTATCATATCATTGCTCTTCCCATAGTTTTTGAAACAAAGGAGAGGAAAATTTTCAGATTCTCCGATCAAACTGGTTTGTGAGATGATACTAAAAATAGAGTAATTTGTAAACATAGGGATATACGTAAAAACAGAGCCTGCTCTTGTTCTTCATATGTCAATCTTACCCGAAAAAGTTAGAATCATTTGATGAAAAGAAATTTTGTTCCTGCTTACCGTTGACCTTGAGCAAAAAAAAATTGAACCAGAAAATTTCATCTGCAACGGGGATTGGGACGGTGTACTGCAGGTAACCCTGGTTCTCACACGATCTCTTTATATACACCCTTTTACTTTTATTCGCTCAACCACCTCCAATTGTCCAGGTATCAGTTTTACTGAGCTTTACTATCAACGGAGTCATTCCCCGATATCAGTTTCAGATATTGGAATGGGTGTAGAGAAGTACTCACGCCATCAATATCATAGTACTCTTTAACAAAATGTACTTTTGGCCATTCCACATGTAAACCTCGCCACTATATTCCGCCCACAGAAAGTTGCAACTGATAAGAATTACCCAAAAAAACAAAGTTCTGCGGAACTGATTCTTGATATCCTGATTTAAAACAGGTTTTTTGTTTTGTTGCAAACGAAGAAAATTTTGTTAAAAATTTAGTGTGTGTCGGAAAATAAGTTACGAGAATCACCTGTTAAAATCGGAATCACTCATCAAATTACACAAAATATCAAATTATTATTGGACTGATTAAAAAACAAAAAATAAAAAAAACCACTCAAAAACCTGTGTTAACAGGATAATGAATTTCTTTTTTCTTTTGATAATCCCAAAAGAAACGAAAAATAATTTTGTTTTCCAATTTGCACCTGTTTTTGGAAAGATGCATTGCAAAAAAAAAATACTATAAAAGTGAATATAAATCCCTCTCTGGATTTAATTTATCTTCTCCTTCTTTTTTATCATCATCTTACATTTATAAGACCTGTTCAATATCCAGTTGCTTTCTTAGCAGATCAAAAAACTTAATACATCCAAACTACAAACAAAAATGTCCGTTCCTCTTACTGAACAAACTGCTATCTTAGCCAAATACTTAGATTTACCTCAAAAGGGTAAGATTTTAGCTGAATACGTTTGGATTGATGCTGAAGGTAACACCAGATCCAAATGTAGAACCTTAAACAAGGCTCCTCAATCTGTTGACGATTTACCAGAATGGAACTACGATGGTTCTTCCACTGGTCAAGCTCCAGGTCATGATTCCGATGTCTACTTGCGTCCAGTTGCTTACTACCCAGATCCATTTAGAAAGGGTGACAATGTTATCGTTTTAAACGAATGTTGGAACAACGATGGTACTCCAAACAAATTCAACCACAGACACGAATGTGCCAAATTAATGAAGGCTCATGCTGAAGAAGAAGTTTGGTTTGGTTTAGAACAAGAATACACTTTATTTGATCAATATGATTACCCATATGGTTGGCCAAAGGGTGGTTTCCCAGCTCCACAAGGTCCATTCTACTGTGGTGTTGGTACTGGTAAGGTTGTTGCTAGAGATGTTATTGAAGCTCATTACCGTGCTTGTCTTTATGCTGGTATTAACATTTCTGGTATTAATGCCGAAGTTATGCCATCTCAATGGGAATTCCAAGTTGGTCCATGTGAAGGTATTGAAATGGGTGACCAATTATGGATTGCTCGTTATCTCTTACAAAGAGTTGCTGAAGAATTTGGTGTTAAGATCTCCTTCCATCCTAAGCCATTAAAGGGTGATTGGAATGGTGCTGGTTGTCATACCAATGTTTCCACCAAATCTATGAGAGTTCCAGGTGGTATGAAGAGTATTGAAACTGCTTTAAGCAAATTAGCCAAGAGACACAAGGAACACATGATGTTGTACGGTGCTGACAATGAACAAAGATTAACTGGTCGTCATGAAACTGCTTCTATTGAATCTTTCAGTTCTGGTGTTGCCAACAGAGGTGCTTCTGTTAGAATCCCAAGACAAGTTGCTAAGGAAGGTTACGGTTACTTTGAAGATAGAAGACCAGCTTCTAACATTGATCCATACTTGGTCACTGGTATTATGGTTGAAACCATTTGTGGTTCTATTCCAGATGCTGATATGGCTAAGGAATTCCTTAGAGAATCAGCTGATTTCTAGACGGTTTAAGTTGTTTACTTTATTGATTAATTTATAATTTGCTTTTATTGTTTTTTCTTGGGTTACTTTAAAAAAGAAAGTTGATTTCATTTCATTCTTCTTTCATTATGTTTTTTCTCGTATTTAATTTTTTATATTTAGTTCTTGATGATTTTGTTGATTTTCTTACAATTTTTTTATATTTAATATAAAGGTTTTATCAATCGTTATTATCTTCATTGTCAAAGTGCTTGATCTTGAAGAAGTAACGGTTGAATATTACGATAGTGAAAGAGTTTTTATTTGCTTTGTAGATCAAGAAAAGGAATGCTCGAGATAGCTATTGTTGATGTTTCCCCATTAAAAGGGACAGTTGCAAAAAACACCCCTTCGAAGTGTTTCGTTCTTTCAAACCCCCGCCCCCCATTTTCCACAATAAATCTTTCGCTTATATCGCACTCTTATAGTTATCAACGGGTTTATCTATAGGAAAGAAAACTTGGTGGGGCGTTTGTGGAACAATTTATCGCAATTCTTAATTAGGAAAATAAAAATTTTATGTCTTAACCGCGATATCTAGAAATAACGATCTTCGAATTTATTTGTTTACTCAAGGGGTCATTTGAAAAATTTCATTAAGAGAGAAAAATCTCATTTTGGGAGGTGTCATTTTTCAAATGTTTACTTTTTGTGTAATCTTATACTAGGTACGGAAACTGATCCTGTATAGAACATATTAAGTGGCTGATGTGTAACTTAAAACGGGACTGAATCCTGCAGATTGGGCTTTCGGTCACCAAAATCTGAAATAAAAAAAAAATTTTCAGAGGTACAAAGCAGGGTTGAGAATTCCGTTAACTGATGACCTTGGCGGCGTCATCCTCAACATGTCATCTCATCTCAATGTTATTGTACATGGGCAATGAGTCACACCTTACCGTTATGACAGGAAATACCATTAATAAATATTAGATTCACTATTATAATCATTCATCATTTTTGTAAGTAAACAGTCGGTTAAGGTCTGATTAGATAAGGGTAAAGTTATATTCCCAAAAAAGTATATAACATGGAGAGAAGGGAATTAGTTGTTCAAAAATGGGACAAAACCCCCCGAAATTGGGCTTTCGGGATATCAGTTCCTTATCCATTAAGATCTATGATCCTCTGGTTTGTGAGCCCTCCTTGATGAACCTTCCCCGGAGCTAGTGATGTTTATTAACTCATACTTATATATATAGTACAATACAATAGGAGCACCCGGTGCCTTTTGCCAAGAACATTCAATTTACATATCCTATTTTGATAAAGTAGAAGCTGCAAAAAGTTTATGCAACAAAATTAACCGCACATAACATATTGATTGAATAATACTTTGTAACAATTCTTTTTTAAGCTATTTAGCAAGGATAAAACTTCTGATCATGATGTGATTTATTGGTCTTGCGTTAGGAGTTACGAGTTAAACAAATGCTCTTGACCAATTTTGTTGTCACTGTCATAGTAAGCGAAAGCTTTGCGGCAAAATTCTATTTTTAGTTTCCCTATTTTTTTGTTTTTGTTTTGTTGCGGGATTCTGATTCCTTCGACAACTCCAAAACAATACAAAGTTAAAAGGGACTGTCTTTTCTATGTTGCAAATGTTCGGTATTACCATTTTGACACATTTAACCTACTACCGAAAAACAGATGTTTTCTTTCAAACAATTAATAACTTCTAAGAATAACTTTTTAATGTGTAAGCACTTCATTATGTACTTGATAAACTAGACTTGAACCGTTCAAAGAATGTTCTACATTGAAATTAAATTGCGATATACTACAATTTAAAATGATTTAAATGATACTAGAAACCAAAACTTTAAAGAAAAAGGCCGTAAGCTTGTAGTGATAATCTTCTACCTCGACCACAGGTGAATGGTTGTTCACGTCTTTGACAATGTCTTTCCATGCTTAGTTGTGTTTGTCGCACTGCCAAAGGTGTATCGTTTATCTAATCTGGATGTAGATTTTAAAGCATGAAAAACTCCCGGTCATATTTCAATTCAGTAGGTGTTAAAGTTGAACTCGGAAACATCCATTCCAACCACTTGATTTCAATTTGCATTTCAAATGATTATTGATGTAGAATTTGATGTATACTTTTACTTTTTTACATATTCTGAGTTTCATGTACATGCTACCAATCAGAAAATAAACAAACAGTTTTATCTCGTAGATAAAGCAACAACGAAAACGCTTGGTTAAATTTGGTATGTAATGGAATGGCCACTAAGCAAACAAACTAGTCTAGAGAGAAACTAGAAGTAAGCTCGCTTTGTAATCGAAAGTGCAAAATTTTCCACTACAACCATAAATCACTTACGCCTGGTCAACTGTGATGATTATAATTCGGGAATGCATCTAAATAACTGTATTTTACTGTCATTTTAAAAAAATCCAAAATTATAAACGTTTTTTTTAGTCGACAATCAATGATTGATACGATTCTCAAAATATACGATTCATTTTCATTGATTCTTAACCTATCATTCATAATAATATCGCTTGATCCGAGACGATTAACTACCACACTCAGAAAATGTGCCATATAATAACCAATATAGAATTGAAGCATTGATAATTATTGAACAATTACCGATTTGTTATTTTGTTGCATATTGAGCGTTCTTGTTAATTCTTAAATTAAGCGACATTATCATAGAAGAAGGAATCGATGAAAGGGAATTGTATAATTCGGCAAACCCATCAATCATTAATTCTACATTTTATATTCAAAACACCTAGAATAATAGCAAATTTTATCGTGAGAATTCATTTCCAAATTTTGTGTTTAGTTTCCAATTTTTATAAATACAATTATAGTGAATCCCATTTTCTTTTTGGAACCTTCCTTGATTGCTTCTGTTTCCTTCTTTTACGATATCTGATGTGAGCCTCCTACTCAACGGATGAATAAACACATCTTCCTCATTCACCGTTCACGGTATTAATTATTTCATTTATACCTCATAGAATTTTAAATTTTCAGTAGTAAACCACCTTTTACCAGTATCTTATTGTTACTATGTATAACATGTTTATGTAACATATCACATGGTTTTAACGCAAAAAAAACTCGAAAAGCCATTCATCTTTCGAAATGGTTAACCTTGAAAAGAGGACAAGTGCACTGCTAAATCCTCCTAGCATGAATGGCAAATTTCTTTTGCTTAAATCATTATAATTAAAAAAAATTACTTGTCAGTGTTGGATACTTTTGGTAATATTCATAAAATATTTGCAATCAACTTGAGGAAAATTTTTACGGGATCTTTTTCTTTTGCAATAATTAGTTTCCAAAATATACCCCCAAAAACCCCTTGAAATTTAGATACATTTCCTGCATATAGGGTTTTCTTAAAATCACATAAGTTCTCTCTGAAAAACTATATGAAGAGAAATATATAAGCCCCCATGACTAGGTTTAGAGGGGAACCATTATGACTTTGGGTGATTCAAAAACCAGTTATAGGCTTACTGTGTAATCTCATGTGAGACTTTCCCGCAACTGCGCATACTCACTAAAAGAAACCAACTTTCCTATGTATTTATCTGGGTTATTAACCGTTTATGTGACTTTTGTACTGATGTGGGGAGTTTAGTATGGATATGGAAGGTAGAAGAAAGCAGAAACAAAACGAACGAACGCTATATTAGCGCCGTCGTAGTTCCACTTTAGAGACGATGCCCTTACATATCAATTAATCTGTTTGATTTCTTTTGGTTTTAGACGTGGGTTTCCGAGGATGTAATCAATGGTTAGTGAATTATTTGACCGACTTTGCCATATATCGAGAGATTGTGGACAATGAAAGATATGGTGAATTAAATTGTCTTTGTTAGGACTGTTACAGAAGGAGCAAGCCCCCCTGTCACGTAGTGATTCCGAATACAATGGCCATTGGTAATTACCTAAAGCAAAAGTATGATAAAGGGAAAGATAACCAAGTGGGTGTTTGTTCTCATGATTGACCTTTTTTCAAAATGTTGACCATTCAGATGGAAATCTATTTCCGTGTCTCTTCCAAATTGTGGGAATAATGGGGAGTTTCAAACGCCGTTTCTTGGACGTTTGACAGAAAGAAACTTCAGTCACTGATTGTTGCTCTAAGTCCACTATGTGCTGTAAAGAATCTGGTCGTGGCTGTCTGTGACAAGATTCCATTTCTTCAACATTTAATAGTTGGAATCCTGGTAGTGATGGGTGTCTTACAGATGATATGATGCTAAACCAGGCGTTCAACCATGACCGTTCCGGTTGGGGAAAGCGATCAATTATATTACAATTCCAGTCTTCAAAATCAAATAAGTCCGTGTTGCGTGGATATGAAATAGGGAAATTAAAAAAGCAGTAGGTATATTATAAAAATATAATAAAACAAAAAGAAGCCGGTCTAGTATAGTGGTTAGTACGATTCGTTGTGGCCGAATAAACCCAGGTTCGATTCCTGGGACCGGCAATTATTTTTTATAGTTATTTGTTAATAGATTATCAATTAGAATAATTATATAAGTGTCAAAAACAGGAATTTAAATGTGGATATGTAATTTAATTTACCTCAAAGATAATTTAATTTAAGGATTTTATAATAAATTAAAGTTTTCTTTTTCTTTTTTTAACAAAACGGTTTTATTTTTTTCTTCAGGCCTTAATAAGTATGATTAATTAGATTATATGTTAGTGGGAGATATACACATACAATAAGTATCCCAATGGTTAAAACAAATTATAACAACAAAGAAACACTAGTCAAATTCAATGCCCATGTTATTTACTCTCTTATTCTTTCTCTATACTGTAACAAGAAGAAGAAGAACCAGTAATTTTTTGTACACCCAAACTAACAGAATCAAAAACCCATTGTGGTTACGGAGGTCGTGTAATCGTTCCTAAATTACCTGTCGACGGTTTTTTTTTCAACTATGCACTCAACCTTCTCACTCACTCACTCACTCACTCAATAAATAACGATTAGAGAAAAATTCGGGTTTGATAAAAATTTCCAATTGATAAAAACCTTTCTAGCCTAAGGGATAATTCTCATTCAACCACAACCAAAAACATAAAATGGCAAGTGAATTTGTATGTGAACACTATAATAGCTTGAAATTGAAATTGAAGAAGTCCCCGCTTTACTAACATCAAGTAGACCCCATTGATAATTGATAGCTCTTTCTTTTCGGATTCCAAAAAGATTGTCAAGGAACGTATTATTCCTTGGGAAGGATTAGCTAGATCAGGTGTTGTCTCTGAAGATGACGCTAATAACGTTAAGGCATTAATTAAACAATCTGTTGATAGTAGAAACAAGACTGTATTGAACCAACCTGAATTATACACCAATTCATTGTTGAACTTGTTAAACAGATTGAACGTCAACGATAAAGATGATGTTATCAAGAATGTTTTAGCTTTGGTTAACGATTTATTGTTAGATTTACCAGGTCAAGAATTTTTGAATGCATTGTTAGCTTTATCATCTGTCGATAACGCTTTACCTTATGATCCGTTCCTCAAGCATTTAAACAACAATGATCCTTTGATTAAGTCATTATGTTTATACAACCTTTCCATTTTATTAACCAGAGCTTCTAAAGACAGCAACACTGCCTCCAAGATTGATAATGAGGTTTTAATTAGAACCTTTGATGCTTTATCATCTTCCACTTTTATTGGTGGAAACGATGCCAATTATCAATTTATTGGTATTCAAATCTTGCAAGATTTATTAATTGTTAGACAATTCAAGATTATTTTCCAAAACAACAATCTTGTATCTAATTTCAAGCCAATTAATCAATTAATCACTAAGCTGGCTTCTCATCCAAATGCAACTGGTTTACAACTTTCATACAATATCTTATTGGCTACCTGGGTTTTATCTTTCAATGCTGCAATTAACAAAGTTTTACTTCAAAACTTCCCACAATTGGCCGGTAGCCTCTTTACTATTGCTAAAGATTCTATTAAATTGAAGATTGTTAGACTTTCAGTAGCCATTTTGAAAAACTTTGTTGCAGTTGCTGCTTCAAGCAATGAACAATTTAAAGTCATCAAGTTATTGTTATTCCATGATGCATTAAACACCATTAATATTTTAAAGGAAAGAAAGTTTGCTTCCAACGGAAGTGATGAAGAATTGGCCAATGATTTAGCATTTTTATCTGACAGTTTAAATGAAATTGTCACTCAAAAATTGACTTCATTTGATGAATATATGACTGGTTTAGAAAATCCAAAATTGATCAGCTGGGCATCACCTACTCATAAGTCAATTGAGTTTTGGTTAGAAAATTCTGGTAAATTTAAGGATTCCAACTATAAATTAGTTAAGAGAATCTTTGATATTTTGATTACCAGTACCAATGATAACCCAATCATTAGTGTCATTTTATTAAATGATTTGCAATTCTTAATTAAGAATCTCGGCCAAGATTTAATCAATTTCATAAATACTGAAAAGAGTGGTCAATATAAACTTTTGATCATGTCCTATTTGGAAAATAACATGGGTAACAATGAATTAAAATACGAAGCTTTGAAGACCATTCAATTATTAGTTGGACAAACCTTGTGATAGAGATGAATTTACCAAATTGTTTTTATTACAATCATATATATATACATACAAGATTGTATACCCTTTCTCTTTAATTAATCATTTTAGTTTAGTAATTTAGAATCCTTTCTCTTTTAACAGAAGGCTGTATATCTTAGTAGTCGCTAACAATTCGATAAATTTTACAAGACGCGCCTCAAGTATTTTTTTTGGGGGGGGTTACTTCTCTTGGAAATTTTAACAACCAGTTTATTTACAACCAAAATTTACAACCATTTTATCAAAGGTAAAGAGATCAATGTTAGTATGTCAGATTACCATAAGCATATGATATATAAACAGCACAGACGGGGTACTTTCCCACAGCCGATGAAGATTGGACGAAGAAAGTTAACAGTAGAAATGGTTGAAAAACTTGTGGAAGCAGGATTTTATTATTCTCCAATAAATAAAAACAAATCACGGATATCATGTGCATATTGTGATTCACTGGAAACCGTTCGAAATGATTCAGAAATACTAGAGATCTCACATTTACATCTCAAAAATAACCCAAATTGCCCATTCTCCAAGATCAAAGTGGCATATAACGAGTCTCATAATGCTTCCGAACCGTCCAGAAAGAATATTTGGCAGCAAGATCCTTGCAAGGCCTTGAATGATCCCTTGAGCAAAGAAGCAGTTGAATTTAGATATAGTTTCTTTAAAGATATATATCCTTTGGACATGGGAAATTATCGACCAAATAGTAAAAGTCTTCCTAAATCTGGATTCATATATACTCCAGAAACTTTAGAGGATGATAAAACTACTTGCGTATATTGTGGATGTTCATTAGTGTTTTGGGAAGAAGAAGATGAACCTATAGAAGAACATAAGAAGGAGAGCAAATCATATTGTTATTTTCTAGATTGTTATGAGAAAGTGCATCATAATGAGCAACAACGACCACCTCGACCGTTGAATGTAATATATAAAGCTCCATCTCCACCACATTCTAGCAAGGAAAGTCACGAAGTTGTTTCAACCGATATCCTTACAGAAAATACTCCAGTATCTGAAACTCGACGAGATCCAAAATCTAAATCAAAACTTGAATCTAGACTAAACGAAAAACATAAGAATGTTGAATATTCTGATAACCCACCCGATGCAGAGTTATGGGAGGAGCTTATTAACGCTGCCAAGAAAGCACCCGCGAGTAAAAGATATAGGAGGAGTAGGAAGTCGAAACCTGGAAAAATTGAGGATGAAGATAAGACTGAGATGCAAGAAGTTAACCCCGTGGCAAAGAAAATTCCGAGACGAGAAAAGAAGAATGAAAGTAGTGCACCCAATGAAGTAGAATATCAACCAGGTGTCAAATCTAGTAAGGAAATAAATGATATACTGGAACAGAAGAATCCAACAGATGGAAATGATGAACAAATGCAAGACCAGGAACAGGAACAGGATACGAACGAGGAACCTGTAAATGAAGGATCAGTTATAGATCTAGCTGAAGAAGAGTCTGAGGCACTTGATATCGGTACAACCAATGATTCTGACGGCGATTATCAAGATAGCAATCCAACAAGAGCGACAAAGAAGCCAAAGATAATGAAAGAGAAATCTCCCCACCCAGTCCAAGTACTCGAATCCGTTGAAAGTAACATAGAGACGAAGAAAAAAAAACGCATTAAACTTCAAAATGTGGGATCAAGCCAGAGACCTTCAATATTTGATAGAAGTGTCGCAGATCTTGGATACGGAGATGAGAGCATTGATAAGTTCGAGAAGAACATTACACCTATTCCGATTGATCCTCCAGTAGAAATTAGAAAGGAAGTATCAATTCCTGATGTTCAATTATCACCTGTCAAGTTTGCTGTAGAAATAAACGAGTCGTCCAAGAGAAAAAGAAAATCTAAGAATGATGTGAAGCCTATTAAGAGATCTAAACCTAACATTTTTGATCATTCATTTGATGCACCGGTAAGTTTTCGCGACAGTATCATTGGAAAGCAGAGCGTAGAGGCACTCATGTCGACTGGTACGAATCAAGTAGAGCGGAAATCAAAAATATCCGAACTAGAAATGGAGGCGGATAAATCTGAAATCGATGTTAACGTTGAGCCCAGGCTGGAAGTGGGTATGGTTACCCATACAATGCAGAATCATCAACCAACGTTTGAATTTGTTCTAACCGAGGATATATCCAAACCGGTTATGATACAGAAACCAGAAATTGCATTATCACCTCAAGAAGTATCCAATAAAGAAACCTCAGATTCTCACACTAAAGGAGAAAATTCCAACAATATTGCAATTGACGAATTCGAAGTTCATGAAGGCAATGACAAAGGATCATCACAAGCTCCTAAAACCGACGAACATAGCTTGTCCAAGATGCACAATAAACCACAGTTTTGCTCCCCCATTGAAGCTCAAGAAAACGTAGACTCATTTAACGAAGAGAATTTCAATATGGTCCTTGAGAATGTTGTGTCTATATTAGATGAAAGTAGGAGCGATGTGATGGAAGACGATATTGCAATGGATGTTGAAGCTAATGATGAAGAGTTAAACCTGGTTGGAAATGCTGATAATACAGTGAGATCGGTAATGTTTGTATCCGAATACGACTCAACTACGAACATATCGAACCGTTCTAAGGAAACACACGATTTCGCCAAGGATAATGTAGGTGAACCTCGAGAAGAAACATCGTCTAAAATCATATTGCATAAGGAGTCCAGTATTAGACAGAAAGTTAATATTATTTCTGGAACTGAAAATCCAACTAATCAGAAGAAGATGGAGGTTGACCATAATGTACAGGCAGATATAAACATACATCGATCCAACGAAGTTGGTCGCGATATCATTCCTCCACATACTCGATCTATAGATACTTCGACAAATCAGAATCCAGTGAAATCTCCAACTCAGGAAGAAAATGTACCCAATATTAATGAAAATGAACATAGTGGTACACAACAAGGAACGAATGAAGATTTTGGGAATACAAACTCCCATTCTTTACCGAATAAGCCTTTCTCCATTGAAGAATTTGAGCGATTAGATCTTGAAACTCTAGATGCCAAGATCAAAGAGCTCGAAACCGAAAGGGAAACTGAGGTACTTATGAAACAAGCTAGTGTTAAATCGGCGATTAATCAAAATAAAGGCGTATCCCCGCTTGGAAAGGAAGCCATGGAAGAAAACAAGCCAAGTAATGGCGCTGACTTAAAGGATGCCGAAGCAGTACAAAATCCTGATGGTATCCAATTAGAAATCATTAATGAATTTACTTCTTGCAATACCAAAGCCACCAAAGCCGGCGATGTTATCAAGCAACATATTGTACAAAAGGAACAAGAAGAAAAGAATCTCCAAACACAGAGTGATTTCCAAAATGATCAAACATATCTTGAAAATGAAGATGATAACGCAAATCAAGTTTTAAAAGATCCATATCACTTGGAAAGACAGACAAGTAAGCCAAGAAGCAAAATTGAAACAAAGAGCGTGATGCAACATTATCAAATAATTGATAATTCATTAGTGAATGCAGATGACGGGATTGAAGTGGTTGGTTATACCCAGGCGAACGACCTAGACGTTAAACTAAAGAGCGATTCAGAAGAAAGTAACCTTTCCAACTATTTCCTGGATGTCGGAGGCACTAAGGATCAATTCAAAGGGGCAAGAGTCCGTAGACCACAAGAAACCAGAGCCCATAAAGTACAAGCAGATAGAGTCCACAACATAGTTGATAATATCGTGGTGTTGCCATCTGTGAATATGAAAGTTAAAGATAAGGCATCCATTAGAAGTGCAAATGATCAGGGTAAAGAGAGACTAGATGATGGTCTTTATGAAAGCAGCATGTCGGAGTACATGGATGAGTTTGATGCTAATCCCAAGAAGCCTTTATCGAGAAAGAATAAACATGTTGAAACTGATAGTTCCAAGGCGATGGCTATTTCAAGAAGGTCAGAGAGTAAGGTGAACTCGGAGGCTCATCAGAATGGAAAGGTCAAATTCCAAAGCTTGAACGAACTTGCCGCAGAAAGAGGCACCAGAAATGACAAAAAACCAGCTAGAGATCCGTCAAGACCAATAATGATGCGTTCTCGTGGCGAACATTCATTGAACAACCCTTCTTTCATGAAAATTCTTGACTCTCCCCAAAGACAGAAAATATCCAATAGAAATAACAACCACAAGCCTACATTAGAGCTGGGAAGTTTGCAAAAAATTGCGAATAAACCGGCTGGTAGAAAATTTCTGAATTCAAACATCCTTCAAGGCTTGGCCGATATTGTCGGGCCTGGCTCTGAGCCCGAGCCCGAGCCTGAACAGGAACATGAGCATGAACATGAACATGAACATGAAATAGAATTATTGAGTCCATTGGTTAGTTCAACCCCAATGAAATCTTATGATAACAGGCCAGCGGAAGAACTGGTGAACGCAAGTGGTCTTCTTTTATCGAAACCGAGTTTCCTCCCACCAGTTCCAATAGGTACCGAACCAATGACATCTCCATTAGCAATGTGCACATCACCCATAAGTGAATATGACACCAGAGACTCGATAGATATGAATACGATTCGATCAATGGACCAAATACAACAAGAAAAATCGTCAGATCCTTTAGGACTTCTTACAGATCTTCAGACAACTACAGTTAAGAAATTAAAATCTAATTCGCAACCACCAAAATGGGAAAGAAAGTCGATGCATAAATTTGTGGAAAAAAGAAAATTGTTGGAAGTTAGTGCTAAAGATGCAAAGGAACTAAGTGAGTCACCATATGAGCTTCATAATGATGTAGATGGTGAATTGACCAGATTTATAGCGGAAATGCCTGAAAATGAAGAGAATATGACTATAAAGGAATGGATTGAGTTTTGTGCCCAAAATTGTTATGAGCTTGTTTTGCAATCATGTGCTGAATATAACGAATTTTTAAGAAGCGAATATGACCGAGCTATTGCAATGCTAGAAGAACTTCCTACAGATGACTAGAAAGACAATGAATGTAGAAGGTAGATTAGTGATTATAATTACGCATGTGTATATACAAATTATAATTAGAAATTGTGTGTAATCAATCAATCTAATCCCGGAGATATAAATAGTTGCTTCTATTGTATGTGATTGGATAAGGCATTCCAACAATGGGATAGTTTTCCACAAAACCAAAAAAATTTAATAATCACACACACATATGCGCTACCATGTTTTATCTTTAATTTCTTGGAAAGAGGGTAGGAAGAAAAAAAGTGAGCGAGAAAAAACGGTCAATGGTTACCAAAATTACATCATCAACATCATCAACAACATCATCTCCGTCAATTGGCTATTCATTTCATCAGTAGCATTCCACTGTATATAGAGAGTACACATTGACTCAAGGCTAACCAATCACAATACCAGACTCTAGAGAAAAGAACTTTGGGTATTAGTTGAAGGCAAAATAGACATCACACACCTATATAACAACAAAACCAAAAAGACAACGACACCCATCCAACCAACTAACCAACACAAACCATGTCGTTTTGGCCATTCACCAATACATTGAGTAGCAACAATACGCTACACAAGTTTATTGACTCCATTAAAGATTATAATTCAGTTAATGTTGACGATTTCTTGGCAGATCCAGTTTTACAACAGGAATTGTTAAATGAACTAAATAACTTAAGAGGAAGCTATAACTCCAAGCAAGGTTCGGGCTTGCAATTTCTGCCAGCAAATCAATCAGATAGCAACATTCAAGGCTCAAATAATCTGGGAGCAGCATTGGATTCCATATCCGTTACTTCCTCAAATAATGATACTAGTCATGTATCCTCTAAAGAAAGCAAAGGAGCAAAATTAATTGAATTGTTAATACAACCGCATATTTTGAACGGTTTAATTGAATATTTAGAAAAAGGTGTTGATTACTTTTACGAACAAAGCATCAAAGAAGAAACCAATGTGCAGGCACTTTTAAGGAATGAACATGTATCGGATAATGAGTTGGATATAGATGAACAAGAAGATACCAAAAACGTACAAAAGGACAACGAGGAAGAAGATGCAGAACCAGAAACTGAAACTGAAACTGCAGATGAAAAGTTTCGCCGTTGTGTTCAAGCTGCATCGGACATATTATCTGTTGATTTATGGATTATACTGAATAGAATCATTGAAACCCCAAGTATTATAAATCGATTATGGCTGATTCTTAAAATGGATAATCTATTTGAAAGTTCTCCTGCAGTTGCAGATTTAGTACATATTTTGGATCAATTGATGGATACAAATAGCATAGAACTTTTGAATTTTGTTCGAAGACAAGACGATTTAGTTGATGTATTTTTAGACAAGATAGAGGTACCAATCTTAATGGACTTTTTCTTCAGAATCATTCAAACCGATAAACCAGAATCACCTACCGGCATATTAGAAACTATTTCACAACAAAATCTTATCACCAAATTAATAGACATTTTGAAGCCAAATCCATCACAATTCCAACAGCATTGTAGTATTCCTAATCATCAATTGTTTTTTAAACAAACGGCAGCAACAGATTTTTTAAAGGCCCTTGTAACAATATCCTCAAATGCAGCATTGGCAGTGGTACTAGAAACAAATATAGGCCCGAATCAATTAACGAGAGAATTAGTCTCACCCAAAGTAATCAACACTATGGTTAATGACATTATGTTAGTTAAATTTAAGGACAAAAATGGTAACATCCAAACTAATAAACATGGAATAAACAATTGTGTCAGTATTATTATAGAACTTATTAGAAAAAATAATTCAGATTACGATTTAAATTGTGGTTCATATAGCCCTCTCCTTCAAAATGGTGAAGGTGGACCTGGAGAAATTAATTCGTATGTTATGTTTCAATGGTTGAAGGATTTTGAACAAAACCCACCTGGTCCAAGAGATCCGATATACTTGGGTGATATGCTATACATTTTCTCCGAGAATTTGGAAAAATTTGAAGAATTACTTGAATTGGAACCTATACCTATTTCCACTAATAAATCCAAGATTTTGGGATTCAGTCGTTTCAAAATTGCCGAATTAGTTGCTGAATTATTACATTGTTCAAATATGATATTACTCAATTCAAAACGAATCAGAAAGATTATTCACATAAGAGATCATATCAGATTACAACAGACTAAGAGATTGAGAAAAGCCTTGAACGATACTATGTCATTTCCCGATTCTCCAAATGTTTCAGATGTAACATCGGGACTCGACGATGTATCTTTAGAAGACATTCATTTCGAGCTGAATGGAAACCAATCGATAAATGATTATAAGGTCTTGTTGGAAAATTTGGAAAATGAAGAAGATTCAGAGGATGAAGAACCATCGATTTCTCCTGAAAATCCATTCGTCTGTATTGAAAGAGATGCCAATATTAGACTGAATCCATGTTGTGGTGATTTCTTCAAGATTAAATTAATTGATCTGAAAATCTTGTATGATATTGTTACCATGTTCACCCATTATCCATGGTGTAATTTCTTTCACAATGTAGTATTTGATTTAATTCAACAGATCTTCAATGGGAAGTTAAATTCTTATAATTCATTCCTAATTGTTGAATTATTCAAAGAGGATAGATGTTTTTTAACTGATACAATAGTGAAAGCATACAAAAAGGAACAAATACCAAGACCAGGGTATATGGGACATTTAATTTTGGTAAGTGAGGAAATTGTGAAGTTTTCATCGCTATATAAGCCAGATCTCATTTCTCCAATTATCTTGAAAGCTATCCATTCACAGGATTGGAATTGGTTCGTTAACGAAATTCTATTGAAAACAAGAGAGGTATACAATGTAATCCTTGGTGCTGAACAAGAAGAAGAGCCGGAGGAAGATACCTCCTATGGATTTGATTCTTCTACTGTTGGATATTTAGATATGGAGGAACCAAAGAAGGAACCAATAATTTTAGGTGACAGTTCAAATCACGCTGATTTCATTGAAGATGAAAGTGCAGCAAGTGGGAGTACCGATGTACCTGATCGAAAAGGAGGAAGTTCTCCCAGCAGTGACGTTGATATGGATGCTGGCGATGATGAAGAAGTAGGAACCGCCAATGATAAGAAGGACATAGAAGATTTTGGGTTATTAGAGGATGATGCAGAAGAGGAGAATAATCAGTTAAGGAGGGTACGGAAGCATAACGAATCATGAATGTAATGTCACTGAACAAGATATAATTACACATTTTGAAGCGTGTAGTTTCGTTTAAGAAACAACATTTTGTTAATATGTACATTAATAGTATTTTATTAATACATCTATTTTTATTTCTTTCTACTATAAACAACCTTTCCATTAGGTAATTCAATCCTTTCACCTTGTTTAGCCTTCTTTCTCTGTTTCTTCTTTTCAGCTACTTCATTAGCATGTTTCTCAACCTTCTTTTGGTTTACATATTCGACATTGGTGTCGATAGGAGAACCTAGATGATTCCCAATACTCATATTGTAAAGGTATACTGGAATTCTAAAGAATAAAGATTCTTTAAAGCCAGGATATATATTGATTTCATGTTCATCCAATTCAACCAAATTATCGTTGTCTTCAGTATTTATTAACCAAACAGTACCATCTGGTTTAACAATAAATGCTTTTCCATTCTGTTCATTGACAATTTTACGATCTGAGCCATCAACTGGAGGTAATTGAGATCCACCCCATGCTTGATTCCTAATCTCTCTTTTTAAGTCAAGCAATCTCTTATAATCTTGTTTTCTATTAATTCTAAGCCCGACAAAATGGAAAACACCAACGATTCCATAAACAATGAACAAAGTAAAGATTAAACCAGGACGAAATTTGGAATAATAATAACCTGTGCCTTTCCATCTAGGAAATCCTTTATCATAAAAGTAATCATATCTTCTTTTCAAAGATTTATCTCTCAAGATATTTCCAACCAAAGATAATCTTTGAAATCTTTCATTTGCCTTCTTTCTCTGGTTCTTAGGCTTTGAATTCCATTTATCAGGATGCAATTTACGTGAAAGTTTTCTATAAGCTTTAGTGATCTCTTGTTGTGTTGATTTGGGCCCTTTTTCCAATCCAAGCCAGGAATAGAAAGTTACTTTCTTTCCAAGATCTTCTTGGATTTTGTCATTTAAACTGAAAATTTCATAATCTTCCTTAGACCAATTAGAAGCTGCTACCAATGATACTATGAATAGTATCAAGATGTTAATTGACAGGAATTTCATCACTAGGTTGATTCCGTCAAAAATCTTGACCACTTGTTCTTCACGTTTGACAGATTTTGGTGATCGCGAAAAATTTATTCGCAGAATAATTAGAATGCTTGAACAGTTGGCGCAAGATTTAAAGATTTTTACAATATAATACGCTTACTTCGTTGACCACCAGAGCAGAGTCGATCAAGTAACTAAACGATGCCACATTTGTATCCGCTTCCAACCAATCAACGACTTGTATTCTTCTACAATTCGGTTGCAGCGACATTATGGTTTTGTTGCTTAGGTAGATTTGCCATATTACTTCCATTAGTGGGGAGGAGATTCTTGCCAGGTGGAATAGCAGATTTCTTTCATGTTGTATCCCTAATTCCATTATTCGGATTCCTACTTTTGAAATCAGTACTATATACTAAATTTGACCTTAATGACCTTTGGTCATTTACTAATGGACTTAAAATGACCTGGATTTGTTATGGTGTCATATTCCCACATCCCAAGATCGCAAAACATACTTCATACTCATTATTAATTCTGGCCTGGTGTATTCGATACACGATTAACTACAGTTATCATGCATTCAAAATAAAAACCAAGAGCTCTCCATGGTTCTTATTTTGGTTGCAATATCATAATTTTTACTTGACATATCCCTTGGGAGTAGCTTCAGAAATGATTCTTATTTTTTTGAGTTTGAAGTTTGTTGAAGATGATCTGATTTATGAATATGTTCTCAAGATAGCATTGTTATCATATCTCCCAATTGCATATTGTACTTGGGAACGTTTTCTAACGAGAAGAAATGTCAAATATACTCAAGTAATGCAAAAGAGAAAGATACGTAATTTACAAAATGTTCAAGAACTGACAGGATCTGCATCTGCTGTAGCCACAGAAGAAGAACCAGGAGTTGAATTGAGAGAACTTTAATTAAACATTGAGATAGGTTTTATAGAGGATTTGAAAACTGATTATTTAGTTAGGTGTAATTTGTGTACCGGACAATCGTGTACCTGCTCGTAGTTAATGATATTTTCGTAGTGATGAGATTTACACGGGTAATATGAAGATTTCAAAAAAAAAAATAATTCATCATTGGAAATTTTTCACCTTAGGTCTTTATCTGGTTCCTCCAAAGCCAAGTACCCTACCAGTAATAAATGATAACGAAATATTTTACCAGAGTTCTGATCAAGTTCAGTCCATTCCTTCCTAGTGGTGGTAATGCCAGAGTTTTTCTTTCTCAAGTTCCATCTACTGCTAAATTAGATTGTAAAGTACTAGGCAATGGTTCCAAAGAAAAAGATGAAATAATAGTCACTTTCAAAGATAAGCATGTTATCAACCTTGACCCAGCTTCCATGAACGTTCAAGCTATGGCTGAATCCCTCGACAGACATTCAAGAAAATTGGCTATTAAGGAATCTATTGAAGGATAAATGAGTTTATTTTTTTTGTACAACCCTACCCATGTATATAGAAGTGCTATAATCTAATAAATTAAGATTGATTTTTTACAAATTCCTGAAACCAATTAGGTACCATCAAGTTGAATATCCTGTTTGATTCGTTTTCATCTTTAATGTTTTCAAGATTTAAATATGCATCCATAAGTTCTTCGTCCCTGTCAAAATTTAACTTAAATATTTGGGGTTCGTCAAGATTGTCTAGTTCAGTTTCATGCTTCGCTATCCAAGTAATGACAATTTTATACCATCTGAATAACTTTGTGGTAGTTATCAAACATCCGTGTTTCAAAAATATTGGATCGCTGTTGATCAAATTAGCAATATCGTTAGTTTTATAAACTTTGAGAGATCCCAATTTGAAATCGGCTGTTCGAAAACCCAAGATGAGATGTTGACAATGTATGAACCTATTTTGACAATATGTAGAAAATAGTTTTTTGTTTAACCTGTTTGCTGCCTCTATTTTAGAATCAACCTGTTTGGGATGAGTTTTGAGTTCCACATAATTTTCAGCACCTCCTTCCTTATCCATTGCACAATCTATTTCTGCAGTGTAGGTAACCAGTACATCATTCACGCAATGTTTTTGCACCGTGTAATACCTATAGTCTGTGTCATTATCACCACATAGTATTCTTTCAAATTTCATTCCTGAATATTGCAACAATCGCTCCATTTTAGTGGGTGGAGTTTCCAAATACTTCTTTTCTTCCGGCTCCCAATCATACGAAAAGAATATAAGCCCCTTCCAAAAGATGACATTGAATTGAAGTGGTTGTTTCTTGATTGGAACATTCATCAATATTTGAAGATGTCTTCGCAATGTGAGAACCTTGAAATTTCGAAGAGAATATCCCTTTTCCTTGACTAGATACTCCACTGATTTGTATAGATCAGTCATCAGATATATATCAGCCAAAGCAGGATGCTTATAATCATCAAATCCTTCAGTCAAATGAGACCCGATGAGTTTATAATGATCCATACCAACTTGTTGTCGTTTCTTTTCACGCTTCTTTTTAGTTGTATCTCCTATTTGTAAAGGGAGAAATTTAAGACCAGTGGTATCTCCAAAGCTCGGCTCATCTGATGTTAATTTGGAATAGGATGTAACTTCCTGGGGAGGTTTATTAAGTATATCTTCTTTATTGATGTTGCCAATTAATGCTTCATAGATTAGCGAATCTTCAGTATCTTCAGTATCGGAATTGGGTTCTTCTAAGTAAGCTAAATAGTCCTTATTTAGTTTCTCAAATATTGAGAATCGTATCTTATTAATCATGCCTATTATTATTAACCTAAAAATCGTTGTTTATTAAAAGAATCATTTTAGAGAGCTGTTGCCAAAAAAAATATAGTGAAAAGATTTTGGAAATGAATTTGGTAAAAAATTTGCAGTAATTTAAACGATTTAACCAACTTAGTCAAAAAAGGTATATAATAATTGTTCCCAAAGTTAAGCTTTCATTAGAGTAATTGGCACCAATTGGTTTAATCATGCATATATTTAATAAAATTGTCTAATTAATCTAGGTTAGCTCAATCCAATTCCATCCTCAAGCAAGAGAACTAACGAAATATATTGAGGTAGGAAACACCTGCATTTCAAATGTCGTAAAGTAAGTAAAGAGAGTGATATTTCAATTGAGTGCGTGGTGTAATGATATAGAAAAGTTCACAAGATGTGTGCACATTCAAGGAGCCTCGAGAACTGCCGAGTCAGATCATCTAATCTACGCGAGGTAGAAATACGAGAAGGCCAGACCCGCCAGTTTATCTTGTGTCGACAAGCACACACCTTTTCAATATAATTGTATAAATTATAAATAAATAAATATAAACAAAACAAGAGAATTACTAACAAGCTAGAAAGAATCATCAGTAATTAATGGTTATCTGACAAAAAAACATAACCTCCTCCTTCTTGAGACATAAAAATCCAATTAGTGAATAAATATCATCCTTTTACGGTTTCTCATGCATTAAAAATAAACTCAACAACACAGTTGTTTCATCTAATCGAAAGCTAATTGCTTCTTGATTTCAGCAATGGCCTTACCTGGATTCAAACCCTTTGGACAAGTCTTGGCACAGTTCATAATAGTGTGACATCTGTACAAGGACATTGAGTTTTGTAACATAGCCTTTCTATCCTTGGTAGCTTCATCTCTAGAGTCGATTAACCATCTGTATGCTTGCATCAAAACAGCTGGACCCAAGTATTGTTGTTGATTCCACCAATAAGATGGACAAGAAGTGGAACAACAAGCACACAAGATACATTCATACAAACCATCTAACTTGGCTCTGTCTTCAATACTTTGTAAGTTTTCTCTTCCATCAGCTGGTTGAGTTTCTCTTTGTAAATATGGTTGAATAGATTTATATTGCTTGTAGAAATGAGTCAAATCAGGAACTAAATCTCTGACAACAAACATGTGTGGTAATGGGTAGATTTTAGAGTCCTTGGAAGTATCGGTATCTATACGGCATAAACAAGCCAAGGTGTTTCTACCACCAATGTTCATAGCACAAGAACCACAGATACCTTCACGACAAGATCTTCTGAAAGTCAAAGTGGCATCTTGTTCATTCTTGATCTTTAAAAGAGCATCCAAAACCATAGGACCACACTTGTTTAAATCAACTTCATAAGTTTGCATCTTTGGTTGAACATCTGGAGTATCTGGGTTCCATCTGTAAATTTGAAACTTCTTTATTCTTGGAGCCTTTTCTTCAGCAGCAGTAGCCAAAGTTCTTAATCCAAACTTGAATTGGTTGGTGTTTTGACGAAGGATTGATCTGAACATCGCTGAACGTGAATTGAATAGGTTTCGATTTCTTTAAAGGAAAGCAAAGGAATGGAAAGAAAAGAAGAGTGTTTAGTTCCAAATTTGTGTGTTGAAATTTTTCCTTTATTGCTTGTTACAACAAACCAAAAATTTCTTCTCCGGGACTACTAACAAAAGAAAAGCAAAAAAAAATTGTATTAATTATGGGGGATTTAGGGGAGACTAAAGCTGATTTCAATACACCAGTTACAAATTCCTGCATGATCATTGGCTGGAAAAAAATCAAAACAAATAAAGGGATGAGAGAATCACGTGATGTTAAATTCACAGCTTGTACTTTCACTTGCACTTTATTTTTATTCACACGCGACATTGTCATAAGCTATAACTAATTGAGATGTTGGTTCCAAACGATGAATTACGATTGATGTTATTAACTTTTGACCTCGTTGTGAATATCAATTCATCAATACTAAGTTTTCTCGTTTGAAAATTTTCCTTTAACAATCTCGCGGAATTGGATCAAATTGGGACGCGATGATTTCCGGGGATGCTGCTGGAACTAATGCATCGTCATTTGACGATTATCATAAGTACATAAAATTGCACTGAGTATTCGATAACTGCTTTTGATATACTCTAAAAGAAGTCTTTGCCAACTATTAATTAGCGAGCGCGTAGATTATCAACGGTTTACTGGTGGTTTCAAAAATTCAGCCAATAGGAACAAATCCGGAAAAATTAGGAACAAAATCACGGAAAAGAACTGGGAGCAAACATATTTGAAATTTCCGTGTTTAAGTTTAATTGAGGAGCTATTAATTCTGGAGTTGAAGTCTAAACGGTTTACAATCTTCTACAAATCAACTTCAAAATCTTTTTAAAACACTCTCGAAACATTAATTTCAATTCAAATCTATATAATTAAGTAAGTTACAAAAATTAAATACGACCAAAAAAACAACATGAATTTTCCATTACTATAGTAAAATCAAGCAAACAAACTAAACAAAAAACCAACCTTCGTAAAGCACGTAATTAAGCCATTAACCATTTAATTAGTTGGGAATCTTTGGAGGACAACAGCCTTTCCAGAAAGCTCAACGGTGAAAGTAGCCTTAGCATCGTTGTCAACAAAGAAGGTGTAAGTACCTGGGTAAACCCATCTGTTACCGTTAACATCAGTTTGAAGAAGATCATTCAAAGTAACAGTGAATTTAGCTTGTTGAGTTTGCTTAGGAGCGATTTGATGTAACTTAGTGTAATCGATCAAGACCTTGTTAGGGTGTGGACCTGGACCAGCATCAGTCTTACCATATAATAAAGCAGCATAGTCAGAAATAACATCACCAGTGTTCTTAACATTAGCAGCAAAGTTAGCAACAACAGCCTTGTCAACGTAGTCTTCATCAGAGGAAGCAATGATTTGTTGAAGGTTAGCATAAACCTTGGTGTGACCAGCAGTGGTAGCTTCAAAAGTAGTGTAGTGTAAACCGTGACCGAATTCATAAACTGGTTCCCCGTTGTACCAAACAAAAGTTCTACCTGGGAAGCCTTCTCTTGGTCTAATACTCATATCAGTAACTGCAACTTCATCAGCATAAGAAGCAGGGTATTGGGTAGTAGTTAAACGACCAGCTGGAGCATACTTACCAGTTAAAACATCCCAAACAGCTTTACCACCACTTTGACCTGGGTAACCAGCGTAAACAATGGAATTAACGTTCTTGTTGTTCTTTAATTCAGTGTCATCGACTTGACCACCACCGAATTGTAAAACAACCAATGGCTTGTTCAAGTGAGATAATTGATCAATTAATTCTAATTGGTTTCCTGGCCAAGCAAGCGATAAACGATCTCTACCTTCATCTTCAATAGAGTTATCAATACCACCAAAGTAGACTATAGCATCAGCGTTCTTAGCAGCGGCAATAGCATCATTGAAACCATCAGTAGAGGTGGAGTCAATATAAGTTCCAAGAGCATATTCGACTTCGAATTCATCCTTAGCGGCTTGTAATGGAGAGATTAAGAATGGAGCAATACCTTCGTAGTTACCTTGCATTTGTTTAGTAGCATTAGCCCATGGACCAACAACAGCAACCTTCTTAACCTTCTTGTTGTCAAATGGTAAAGTACCGTCGTTCTTTAATAAGGCAATACCTTCAAGAGCAGCCCTGTAAGCCAAGTCTTGTGCATATTCAGTGTTAACATCCTTCCAACCTAATTTTCTGTATGGTTGCTTTTCTGGATCATCGAAGTAACCTAATCTGATTAAGGAAGCATATTGACGAACAACGGCGTCTTTAATGTGGTTTTCAGTGATAGTATTGTTAGCAAGAGCTTCACCTAAGTGGTTTGGGTAAGTTTCACCACAATTAAGATCAACAGTAGCCTTGATAGCTAAAGCGGCAGCATCAGCTAAGTCTTCAGTGTATAAGCGTGGATTCCAGATAGTATAGATGGCACCACAGTCAGAAACGATAAGACCGTTTTCAAAATCATAGAAGTCTCTTAAGACATCCTTCATCCAGAATTCAGAACCACAAGTTGGAACACCATTAACTGAGTTATAAGAACACATAGCAGAAGCAGCTTTAGCATCACGAACACAAGCTTGGAATGTTGGCATATAAAAATCAGCAAGATCTTGGTTACTGATTTGTGCGTTGAAATTCAATCTGGAGTTTCCATTCCAATTTTCAAGATCATAACCAACAAAGTGCTTACAAGTTGCAGCAATCTTCATGGAGGTATCTTCAAAGTCATCTTTTATTCCACCTTGTATACCATGAACGAAATTGTAAGCATATCTACTGACGTGGTTTGGAGATTCAGAAGGAACTTCTTGACCACGACCCCATCTAGAGTCTCTGAATGGGTTGATATTTGGAGTCCAGAAATCTAAACCAATTCTACCAGCATTGTTGAAAGCTCTACCTTCAGTAGAGATAACATCAGCAACCTTTCTAACCAATTCGTCATCAAACGCACCACCCATTAAGATTGGCATTGGGAAGGAAGTAGCAGAAGTAAAACCACCGTTAGCATCAGGAGTATAGTCAACTCTAGCAACGCCATGAAGAGCTTCAGACCACCATTGGTAAGGTGGAAGATCTAATGATTCAACAGCTGGAGCGGCATTACCAGTGGCCCTGATTAACTCTTCAATGGTGAAGGCATCAACAAGAGCTTTAGCCCTATCCAATGTTTTGGCATTTTCATCACAAACTAAGTTGTTTTTTAAGGGACCATTCTTACAGTCTGGGAATCCAAATGGAAGAT
>JAKTPO010000049.1:0-62947 GCA_030557635.1 Hemisphaericaspora nanyangensis | reverse complement strand
CGGCCCAACCATCATCGTTGGATAAAAGAATGGTCTTAGCGAAGGAACCAGAGGCTAAAAGTAAGGTAGCGACAGAAGTAAGGAATTGCATTTTTAGTAGACTGTTGTTGTAGCTGTTGTTATTGATAGAACAAAGAAATAAAGTTGATAGTTAATAGGTGATATCAATGTCGATTTATACTTCTCGAGAATGAGTAAAGCATCTCAACAACGAATCTATTCGGGGTATAGAGATGCTTCACCTTTGAAATGTTAATGAATACTAGGACCTCGTGTGAGTGGCATCAAACAATTGACTGATTGAATGGGTCGTTGGATCGACACACATGGGTTCATTATTGGCATTATTACACATCGTGGGTTGAATATAAAACGATCTATATACTTTATCAAGAGAGATGAGGTATTTTTTGTGCTAATAAATTTATAATGTGGTGTAATATTTTTTAGTTTAGAACAATCGCTTTAACAGTATGGAACGTGGGATAGTAATATGACTACAAGCAAAAAAATATGGTTTAGCGAACTTTAGGTCTGAATAATAGAATCTTAAATTGTAGTGTGATTGATTGATGTTGTGCATGTTAAACATAGCACAATAAAAAACTATTTCTTAGAGAATTTTGATTAATACCCAAATAAAGTACGGAAATTGATAAAACGGATATGTTCTTCGGATTTCGGTATCCTTTAGTACCGGTTCTTTTCCGTCAACCGATTTCTCTCTTTGCCAACCACCTCAACGTTTAATCTGGTAGAAGTAGTAATTCAAACAAAATACTAACACTTTTAATACAAAAATAATAAGAGGCATTGGTTGTATCTGTCTCTAATAAGTATTTGGCTCTCATTTCGACAACCAAGTACTAGCTGTGCTAAGGCAGTATCTCTTGGATTCCCCGATTTTCATTAGCTTTTGGTGATTACTTTGGTACTAACTACCCATGTGGTTAAATTAATTTAGATACTTTGGGTTGCAGCAAGGCTCTAGCACTGAAAAACAGGGCAAAAATGTTCTTAAAGAAATGTAAACTGAAACTCACTTGTTAAGCAGTGTCTCAAAAAAATCACTTTTTGAATTTGGTTTTGTGGAGAAATGCGATATTAGAGCCACTTTCGAAATAGGAAAATAAAGGATATTCTCAATGCATAAAAAATAATCCGAAAAAGAAAAGCAGTGGACCTCAGTAATGAATATTCTTATTGTTAATCTGAATGTACATTTCCGAACTCAACCAAAGAAATTTTTTTCAAGTACTCTGAAGTCAAAGAAAATTAAAGTCTGAAGTCTATAAGAAAATGCTTTAGTAATTAACTCATATTCTATCTAGTATACATCTAATTTACACAAATCAACCGAAAGAATATAGAACAAGCTAAAGTGTAAGGGTTAGTATTTGATAGATAATTAAAGGAAAAGATCGAGGTCAGGCACACACGGATCTAAAACAATAACATCGATTTAGCGCAATAGCATGACTCAACCATCTTAGAATTTGATAGATACGAATGATACACCTCTGGTTTGCTAAAACGGTGAGTTTTCAACGTTGGTTGGATTGAAAAATGCACAATTACTTTAGAAGAACCAAAATTTCAGAATGGTATAGGTGGACTTAAACCAAGGATTCCTCCTCATGTTATAGATTATATACACGGAGAAACTGAAGATTTAATTGCTTTGATAGATGATCCTAAGAATCATCCACTTGTTGAAATTCAGCTCATCCAGAATTCGACCCTTTGATTAAAGATATGATTCAACTTCCTGGTATAAAGAAAGCTCTTGCAACAGCTCATCCTATAAATCTTGCCCTTCTTAAATATCCAGAAATTGATTATAAGTTTTGTGCCAATGTCTTTACCCAAGATTATTTATCCAAGAATTGGTCTCATGCAAATCATGAGAATTATTTTTAACAAAAGGAATTAGAAAAGCAATCAGTCCAAGATAAGCGCAATATGAATCAGGTAGAATGTTTGTAAATAATGCACCAAAATCGTTGCTTGCAAAAGTTACTAAGAAAGCCTTTAAAAGTCGTCAAAAATAGGAGAGATCCATTTTTTCCCTCCTTTATCTGTCCAATTACATTGCGAAGAAATAGATGGTGCAACTATTCAAGTTTATTTTTCACGACGACTTTATGGTTGACTTACCAAAAGATACTTGGTTCGATTTGATGACAGGTGAAGAAGTGGTTGCTTTTATTAATTTGGTAAATAAACATTTTAGCTGGAATAAAGATCCAAACTTAAGGCATTGTACTTAAAACCGTAAAAGATATTGCTTTGCCAACGTGAGTTTTAAAATTGGTTGCAAAGCTCAAATTAAAATAGCCCACTCGTAAAAGCAAGCTCGTAAGTATTTGGTGGAATATAAATGGAAACATTTGCATTCCTTTTTCAATAGAGATGAAGCTACCAAAGCTAAGGTAAGGGATGCTGCTCGAAAGCTTTTCCATGACTGTGCTGATGCTGATCTTGAATGGAAGACCGTTAAGTCAAAATTGAGCACTATGAATTTTGGAACTAGTATTTTGCCGTTAAACCAGCATTAGCACTGTTAAGTGGTACATACGTTGTGTATTTCCCCACGTACGGTGTAGTAGTAAAATTTTGTCAAGCATTTTCTCTAAGTAATGCGAGGTATTTAAGCATTTCCGTTTGTCAGAGTAAAGTATTTTTATCTTCATGCATCTATTTCCGAAAAAATAAAAACTCACATTGTTTTCCCAAAAGGATACCTCAAATTTGAGACATACCGGAAATTTTGTTTAGAACACAAATTGGAGCTACCGCTGACGATATCATCCGTCTCCAGAATGAGGAAGCTCAGCTACGAGGAATGTTGAAAATCGATGGTCTGAACTGTAAAGACAACAACAAGAACCAAAACACGCCAATCTGGAAGCCCAACGGGCAGAGAGAATGGAGAACGAAAAACAATCATGAAAAGATGAGATGAAAAATCCAGTCAAGGAATTACGACGCGCGGAAGGTATCACAAGTGCACAGGTAAGGAAAATTGTTGCTGAACATCTTAGAATTCCATAACTTCCTTAGACAATAAAAAAGGGTGATTTAAATGAACGAGTTAAAAAAGAATGGAAAGAAACCGGAATTCTCAATGGTTTGGTTTTGTTCGTCTTGATGATGTGATACCTCATCGATTCAAGCCTGCATTCCTGCTAAGGCAATATCCGCAGCATGTTCATCATTAGACATTCTTCTATCAATACTGGCCATTATTCCTGTAAGATTTTGAATGGCTTATCTATCTTCAAGTCGATTGGTTGTGTTTGAACAGTAGTCGCAATACTAGCATTAAAATTCTCTCCTTAATTCGCTTACTTTTATCAATCCCTTTTCAAAGATCATTTCTCAATTGGCTGATTATGTCCCTGAACCCAACTCCAAACTAACTGAATAAACTTGAAAGGTATATCTATGGACAAAATAGATCGTATTCTCATTGCAGAACAATAATAGTGAGACTATTTTTGAGGGAAGTCACATGCCGACAAAAAAAAGCTGCAGCAGAAAAATATACAACCTTCATTTTTTTGCAATTATCTAGAACCAATTCAAATACATGAAAAAAGGAGTGAAAATTAACTCTAAAGGCTCTATAACATTTAAAGTATACGCAATTCGTCTAAAAATAGACGAATAAGGTCGTACCCGGATTCGAACCGGGGTTGTTCGGATCAAAACCGAAAGTGATAACCACTACACTATACAACCACTTAAGTTATTGGAAATTAACGCTCTTTCTATGAAAACTTGTTTCATCTTTGGATCCAGCTACACAGCAAGCCTATAAAAGGTTTTTTGAACCACTAAAGTCATACGGTTCCCCTCTAGACCTAGTCTTGGAGGAATATATATGTACTCTCTATGTAGTATATTCTTACATATAGAGATAGTATATGTGATTTTGCTGAAAAAAAGACGAAGCTGTGTAAAAAAGCACGATATGCCTATTAAAAGTGATATCTTTGGGTATATTTATATAAACAAGGGCAATTCCCGAGATCGTAGAAGTTGTTTTTTCGTTATTATTCATTATTTGTTTTAAATCAACAGCGGGAGTGATGAAGTGGAAATTGAAAATTATTTTGCTGAGTTTAATTGATAGAGTAAAACATAATGTTATATGAATTAGAAAAGGATCTACAGAGGAGGATCTCAAAGAGATATTAACACCATGTTCTATTCTCTTTGGTGAGGATGGAATTAGATATAAACTTGATGTGGAAGAAATGTGGCCTATTGCTACATGAAAAAAATAAGATTACTTACCAAAAAATGGCAAATGAGAGTTGCGTGAAACAAATATACGAAAAGAACAGACATCCTCTTGTATCGAAATCCAAAGATCATACACTAGCAGTCAAAAAGAGCCTAAACCTAGGATTCCTACTATTTGTAGTAAGCGAAATACTAATATTTGCCTCACTATTCTGAGCATATCTACATTCGGCAGTAAACCCAACAGTGGACATAGGACTAGCATGACCACCTCAAGGAATAGAAGTAATATCACCACTAGAACTACTAAACACAGATAACTATCAAAATTATCCAGAATTTTAGTCTTATGATCGCACTATCTTCCAACTAATAACGAAATTTCAATTAGCGCAGGTAGGTAATGGTAAATAAGTCATCACTACTGAACTGTGGAGTTTATCGTGGGAAGCAAGCTTGATCTTAATGCTACTAAACTCACTCAAGTGAATTACATACATTTGGAAAAGGCATAAAATACGGTAACTGAAGACTCCGTCGTGGCTCTAACGAAGGCATTTAGCTGTATTTTTCATGCCCCCCTCGCAAAATCTTAGTGAATTTCTAAATTGGACCTAGAGGTTAATTGTTTGCTTCTGGTGATAATTAGACAACAACACTCCTGTGATTAATTATGACTCGGGAAATTATTTCGGAAAAAACTCTTCGCGTTTTTCCGTGATATTTTGATAATTTATAAGATTTTACATATTATTTCTTTTAGAAATAGAACACTAGCAAGGACTCCTCTAATGGCTACTTAGAATCATCTTCTTATTACAGCATACTAGCTGTGTCTGCTAGTCAGAGTCTGCTTGGTGTTGAGCGCAACCAGTTTCACTCGGATTGCAATTCGTCGTCAAATCTTTTTAGTTCTCAGCTGTGAATATAGAGACTGAGTAGCATTTATATATCACTTAACTACAATATACTCAATATGAGATACAAGTCAACTTAGTAAATTGGATGGAAACTATAGTTCCTTAATTTATTATTGGTTGATAGAATGGTTAATTTCTATGTACTTTACAGTAAAATACTTTTAGTGGTGTGTGTGAAAACGTTTCTATACTCTGGTTTCGTCGAACCTTGTCTTTGGTGTGTTAACCAAATCCTATGATTCGATTACCCGCGTCACAAAATCAACAACTGATCAATTGTAAGGATGAAGTGTTTTCTACCGAGTTTTCTACCGAGTTTTCGAGAAGTATAACTTTATTGAGTCGTGGAAGCGCTATGTCCGACTATAATACCAGAACTAAGCGTGATGTATAATGTAAAGGCCTAAGTAAAGATTAGTTGAATATTGTTCTATCGTCCTATTTCGCAGACTCAGACAAAGGCAAATTCACAAGTATTTATCTTAGCACAATTTGTGAGATTGTTTCAGAAGTGAGCGTCATGTGGGGCCATAACTCAATCCAAAGCCAGTACAAGAACATATAGTCTTGACGAACTCCACAGCTGTCATTCCACGAGCGAAAGTGTCAAGTAAGTATTCATTAGCTTTAGAGAACCTCCGCCAAGGCTTACGCCCATACCACGAACACTGGTTAATACCTAATGCGGAAATATGCAGTATTTTCATAACCACACCTTACATCAATTATACCTCAAAACACGAAAACCGTAAAAATCGTAAGGTTGGTCAAGATTAAGAACATTACAATCAGCTATCGGAGAGAAAGTATGGTTAGTTGTGGGTGCCAAACAATACACTCCTGTTGGCGGTTAACAAATTGTGGTTTCCTAAAGGAATACTGGTTGTGTTTATGTGTCGTTACGTCATGCTCGTGAATTTGCGCGTAAAAATTTGACTAAAAAAATAAATTCCAATTTGTCGATTAAGCTTTTTCTCAGAATTGCTTAAAAACAGGATTATTACTCACACATAAGAAACCACAACACATTAAGGGATAAATCTAAGTTCTGAGAACGCGACAATTGCATGAACATATTTGACGAGAACTGAGCAGGTTTAATTTGATGCCATTCTTCGTCGGCTTTTTTTTGCCTAAAATTAGACGGTTGTAATAAAACAATAATCAACATTTAGCAAATATGAGAATCAGGAAACAGCTTCTGATAAAAAAGTTAATTATTTGATTTTGTGTTGGTTCACCAACCAATCAATTCGCAGAGAAACAATAGACACTCCTTGATTTTTTTACGTTTCACGTGTCAACTTGCACAAAAAATGATCTTCCCAAACCGCCGAAATTTCGGCGAAATTTACAGATTAGTTTTAGGGAAATCGCAATTTTTACAGGTTGAACTTTAACACCCAACAAAATCCGGCGAAATTATTGTTCGCTGTATTACTTTTAAATCCCTCAAAATTTTTGTTACACCTTCACACAAGTCACTTCGAAGAACCCCTATTTCCTTGAAGTATAAATATTCCAATGAACCTCCCTCTGTCCTTTTCAATTTTCTTTGAAATCTTTCTTTTTCTTTTTCTTTTTATTCTTTAGACAACTATAGATTAATCGAAAATGTCAATTAACTTCAAATCTACCAAGACTACCACTAAGGACGGTCACTTATTCACCAAGTTCACCTACGAAAACTCTCTTGTTGAAAAGGATGCTGAAGGTAAATTTCACGTTACTCCAACAGCTGAAGATTACGAATTCAAATTAGACTTAACTGTTCCAAAGGTTGGTTTATTATTAGTTGGTATTGGTGGTAACAACGGTACTACCCTTTGTGGTTCCATCTTAGCTAACAAGCACCAAATTTCTTTTGAAAACAAAGAAGGTGTCGTTAAGCCAAATTATTACGGATCTGTTACTCAATCTTCCACCATTAAGCTTGGTATTGATAAGGAAACTGGTAATGATGTCTATGCTCCATTCAGTTCTTTTGTCCCATTTGTTAACCCAAATGACTTAGTTGTTGATGGTTGGGATATCTCTGGTCTTCCATTAGACAAGGCTATGAAGAGAGCTCAAGTTTTAGATGTCGATTTACAAAAGCAATTATACCCATACTTGGAAGGTAAGAAGCCAATGGAATCTATCTACTACCCAGATTTCATTGCTTTGAACCAAAAGGACCGTGCTGACAATGTTTTCAACAAGACTGCCAGTGGTGAAGTTGATACTTCTAACAAATGGGCTGATGTTGAAAAGGTTAGAAAGGATATCAGAGATTTCAAGGAAAAGAACCAATTAGACAAGGTTATTGTCTTGTGGACTGCTAACACTGAAAGATACGCTGATGTCTTAACCAACGTTAACGATACCGCTGATAACTTGATTGCTTCTATTAAGAGCTCTCATGAAGAAATTGCTCCATCTACCATTTTCGCTGTTGCTTGTATCTTAGAAAAGATCCCATACATTAACGGTTCTCCACAAAACACTTTTGTTCCAGGTGTTATTGAATTAGCTGAAAAGTATGGTTCTTTCATTGGTGGTGATGATTTCAAGTCTGGTCAAACCAAGTTAAAGTCCGTCTTGGCTCAATTCTTAGTTGATGCTGGTATTAAACCATTAAGTATTGCTTCTTACAACCACTTGGGTAACAATGATGGTTACAACTTGTCTGCTCCAAAGCAATTCAGATCTAAGGAAATCTCCAAACAATCAGTTGTTGACGATATGATTGAATCTAACGAAATCTTGTATAATAAGGAAACTGGTGATCACGTTGACCACTGTATTGTTATCAAATACTTACCAGCTGTCGGTGATTCCAAGGTTGCTATGGATGAATACTACTCTGAGTTGATGTTGGGTGGACACAACAAGATTTCTATTCACAATGTCTGTGAAGATTCTTTATTAGCTACTCCATTGATTATTGATTTAGTCATTGTTGCTGAATTCTTACAAAGAGTTCAATATAAGAAGGTTGATGAAGAGAACTACCATGACTTCTACAGTGTTTTAACGTTATTGAGTTACTGGTTAAAGGCTCCATTATCCAGACCAGGATTCAAGCCAATTAACGGTTTAAACAAGCAAAGACAAGCTTTAGAAAACTTGTTAAGATTATTAGTTGGGTTACCAATAAACAATGAATTAAGATTCGAAGAAAGATTATTAGTTTAGAGAGATTGCTTTTTTTTTGTTCGAGGGAAAACTGATGCAGTGCATCATTTGATATGGTATAGAAATTTTTTAATGTAACAAGTGTATATATATACTTTAATAGTTAATAGTAAGAATATAATAATAATAGTTAAATTTAACGATCTGAAGATATGCGAGACAACAAGATGATCCGATTACAAAAAAGCAAAGGGGTTGATACAATTGTCCCACCCATGAGAAGGATGTGGAGGTTGGTTGTTTCAGGATAAGAATCAGACGGTGTTGTCTTACATCTTGGCGCACTGTCGAACATTTTTTGCCAACTAAAAGTTTGTGATTAGCGAGATACATTAAATAAGCCTTTTACCCCACCACTTTCTTGATATTTTTGTTAACATCAAGTTTGTCATTTCATTGTGGGGGGGGAGGTCCCGACCAACCGTATGCTATAAATATAAAACAAGCGACCTTCCTCTTCCCTTATCATTTCCAAAAGATAGATATACATGAGTCAAGTTAAGAAAATTAAATGAGAGAAATCTCAAACAAACAACGCAAACAAAAAGGCAAGGCGGAGAAGGTTGAAAGGCAAGATTTTTGCCAACTTCAAATTTTCTTGGTACACTGAGAGTGGGTGAATGGCTTAATAAAGACACAAGGGGACTGTTAGCCAAGAGGAAGTTAACATTTGGGTGTTCAGAAATTACGGTTTATTATTTTAGTTGGTTGTAATTAGCTGGATTGCCGATTACTAAAAAGAAATTGACTTAATAGTACGATCTTTTAGGCACCGCCGTGCGTAATTGTGCGTGTGAACTTATAGAAGAATTCAATAATTCTTTTCGTTGTAGGGTGACTTTCGTCGCATCAAATCAATAAGAAAATCGATGGACATTTTGTGATGATGAGAAATGGAAAAGCGAATAAGATATCCGAAAAGTTCGGGGGTATATGGTTCCACCCACAGCTGATGTATTTCCAGAAACTGAGCTCAACCAGTAAGAAAATCTGGGCGTGGTCTTATAGCACAAGAAATGTTTTTTTGCTTTAGGAATGATTTACGTTTCAACTGTTCCTTCTTTTTGGTTATAATGACAGTGATGACAAAACTATTTATGATACGATGAAGTCACAAGAATTGGGGGAGGGTCATATTTCATCTGTGATTTCATGATTGCAACCAAAAAAGAAAAAAGATCATAGCCCATGATGAAGTTTTAATTTTTTGTTGGGTAGTTAAGATGAAAATCATATGATACAACAACTGCAAAAACAAAAGTATACTTTCCATTTAATGCATAGAAGACCATCAATTAATACCACGGTAACAGTTGAAACTAAATGGACAATGTCCCTATTATTAATACCCAACAATAGATCAAATGAATAGCAGCCTTCTGTTTGTTTGTGAAATTACTATAATTAGAGCATGTTTTTTGTTTGGTAAAATATCATCAGTTCAATTTATATCACTGGGAATTAAAATAATCACGAAGTAAACTTTACGAAGAAAACAAGAAACAAAGGAAGGAAACAAAACTTTAATTGTTTTTGTCTGTCTATAGAAAATGATTTTTGCAATTTTGGGAACAAGAGTTGCAACTATTTATGTAGCAACCGTCATTCTCTTTGTTAATTATGGCCTTTTCATGTTTCAGACTGGATAGATACCCTAGATTATATGAATATTCTTAGGTGAAGATAATATAATTATAAAAATAGAAGAAACGATCATCAAATCTCTTTAGGAATAACCTCGGGCTTTTTTTTCTTGACCCTCGGTACAAATCAAATCAAACAATTTCTAAGTGAAGTTCTTACAGATGAGCTGCATATTTACATACGGCTGTTCTTGTCCAGAAAGACGCAGTCAGCCAACACTTTATTAATATTACCACATTAAGGAATAACAGTGTGCGTAGACAGCAAGTGATAGAGAGAAAAGAAATGTGGTATATGGCATACACACATAATTTTAAGCATAGTTCCAATATATTCTTGGCCAATATTTTAATTGTATGTTCGGGGGGGGGGGTTATATTTGTATTAACAGAGGGGTTGGGTTAATTTTTATATTGGTTGTTTAACTTTTTGATAATTGACGCCATTGTAAAACGAAATCGTATATGATCACCAATTGGGAGGTGAGTTTCACCGACAATTATCTTTCGAATGATAATCAGAAGTAGGGTATATAAGGGGGTATTTCTGTTGGATATGTGTATATACATAAAGGTAGTGTCCGTATGATGTGGTTGTTGTACTTACTCAACACTGGTTTTTATGGTTGCCCAAAGAACAAGGAAAGGCGACAAATAATTTAATTAGCTTTTATTTTCTATTTTTCTTGATTAACTTTTATTTTTTAAGTTTCCTCAACAAATTATTTTTTATTTCTTTTCTGTATTTTTTAACTTTAATTTTTTTTTTGCTTAAAGTTAAAAAAAACCTGCAGCTGCCAAAAAAAAAATACAGTTTATATTCTCAAATATTTAAAGAACCCAAGTTTCCCATTTATATCCTCCTTTTTCTCTTTATCACTTCTTCTTTTATGGCATATATTAAGTTATATATATAAAAGGTCAAAGAAATACTTAATCAATTACACCTCCAATTCCTTTTACAGTCTAAGTGTACAAATATTTGCTGTTCAGAACTTTTTTCCCCGACATTTTTTCACAACTTTTTTTCTATTTGATCGTGAATTGAATTGCCACTTGCAAACATTGACATTTTTTTTGAGGTCTCACAACCATAACCAAACACATTTATTCCATATAAGCAAAACTATATACATATCAATCCACGTATACAATGGCTC
Source organism: Hemisphaericaspora nanyangensis (assembly GCA_030557635.1). Lineage (NCBI taxonomy): Eukaryota > Fungi > Ascomycota > Pichiomycetes > Serinales > Debaryomycetaceae > Hemisphaericaspora > Hemisphaericaspora nanyangensis. Next base: position 51,796 of record JAKTPO010000049.1, on the reverse strand, counting down.
CATTAACAGTTCCAGTTGGCGAGGCTAAGCCAGGAGAAACTGCTCCAAGAAGAAGACTTGCTCAAAAAGATGCTCCAGTTTTCAGACCACATGACTCGAAAGCAACCACAATGGCTGAATTTATTGATGAATGTTTTAAGAGAAACGGTAATGCCGATGCAATGGCTTATCGTAAATTATTAGATATTCATACTGAAGTCAAAAAGGTCACCAAGATTGTCAATGGTGAGCAAACTCAAGTTGACAAAGAATGGTTATTCTATGAAATGTCCCCCTACAAAACAATTTCATATCCTGCTTTGGAAAAACTTGCCAAGACTTATGGTAGGGGTTTAGTGGAATTGGGTTTAAAGCCAAATCAAGAATCTAAAATGATGCTTTTTGCTGGTACTTCTCATCAATGGATGCAAACCTTTTTAGCTGCTATTTTCCAAAATATCCCAATTGTAACTGCTTATGATACTTTGGGTGAACGCGGTTTAACTCATTCCATCTCTCAAACTGATTCAGAAGCAGTTTTTACTGAAAATCAATTGTTATCCGCTTTGATTAAGCCTTTATCCAAATGTCCAACTGTCAAGTATATCATTCACACTGAACCAATTGACCCTCAAGATAAGAGACATGGTGGCAAATTGTATGAAAATGCCAAGAATGCAATGCAAAAGATTCAAGAATTAAGACCAGATATTAAATTTATTTCTTATGATGAAGTTATTGCTTTGGGTGAAGCTTCAAAACTAGAAACACAATATCCAAAGGCTGATGATTTATGTTGTATTATGTATACTTCTGGTTCTACTGGTGATCCAAAGGGTGTTGTTTTAACCAACCGTAACTTGTTGGCTGCTTTAGGTGGTTTATCTGAAGTTGCCGGAAGAGATTTGGTAAAAACTCATGATAGACTAATTGCATTTTTACCTTTGGCCCATATTTTTGAGATGTTATTTGAATGTATGGCTTTCTGGTGGGGTGTTCCTTTGGGTTATGCCAATGTCAAGACTTTAACTGAGGCTTCTTGTAGAAACTGTAAGGCCGATTTGGTTGAATTTAAACCTACAGTCATGGTTGGTGTTGCTGCCGTTTGGGAATCTGTTCGTAAAGGTGTCTTGACTAAAGTTAAACAAGCATCTCCATTACAACAAAAGGTCTTTTGGGGTGCCTATAAGGCCAAGAATGCTTTTAAGACTTATCACATTCCAGGTGCTGGTATCTTTGATGCTGTTTTCAAGAAGGTTAAACAAGCCACTGGTGGTCATTTAAGAATTGTTTTGAATGGTGGGTCACCAATTTCCAAAGATGCTCAAGTTTTCATTTCTACTTTAATTGCCCCAATGTTGTTGGGTTACGGTTTGACTGAAACTTGTGCTAATGCTACCGTTGTCGAAATGGATCATTTTGATTTTGGATATTTGGGTACTTTAACCGGGGCAATCACATGTAAATTGGTTGATGTTGCCGATGCTGGATATTTTGCTAAAAACAATCAAGGTGAAATCTTATTAAAAGGTGATTGTATAACCAAGGAATATTTCAAGAATGAAGCTGAAACTAAAGAAGCTTTTACTGAAGATGGATGGTTTAGAACTGGTGATATTGGTGAATGGACTGCTAATGGTGGTTTAAGAATTGTTGACCGTAAGAAGAATCTCGTCAAGACCCTTAATGGTGAATATATTGCCTTGGAAAAATTGGAATCAGTATATAGATCTTCCCCACTCGTGCTCAATATTTGTGTTTATGCTGATGAAACTAAGGTTAAACCAATTGGTATTGTTTTACCTATTGAAAATAACTTGAAGGCATATATTGTTGAAGAAGGTATTTATACTCGTGATGAAGTTGATCACAAATCATTAGGTGAATTATGTGAAGATAAAAAGATTGTAGCTATGGTGACAAAATCCTTGAATGGAACTGCCAAGAGTCAAGGTTTGAAGGGTATTGAATTTTTACAAAATGTTGTTTTATTAGAAGATGAATGGACTCCGCAAAATGGGTTTGTTACTAGTGCTCAAAAATTACAACGTAAAACTATCTTGGCTCATTCTAAAGCAAAAGTCGATGCTGCTTATGCAGGTTAGATTACTTGAAGAAGAGAATTAGTTTACTTATTTTGATTTCTTTCTTTCTTTGTTTAGTTTAGTATTTCCGTTTTTATTATCTCTTGTGATTATGTGTATGTGTAGGATTGTTTTAATATTATGAAAAGCTTCATTTACTTGAGTTTGCAATTACAAGCAGAAAATGCTATAATACTATATTACACTCCCTTAAAAACCCGTTTGATATCTTCCAATCCATAACCCTCATTTAAACACAATTGTAATAACAATCTACATTTCTGAGGATTCAAATAACCCCCAGCAACTGCATTCTTTAACGGAACACTCTGTCCATTCACATTTACTTTTGGCAATGATCCAATAGGCACCATCCCATCCATAGATCTCTTACTATAAACCACGGCGAAATTTGGTGGAAGTTTTAAATCAGCTAAGAATTGATTCGTTTTATCTGACATTGATCCAGAACCCATAGTTGCCAAAACTAACCCCTTTGCATCCAATCCGTTAATTGCCATCTCTATAAGTCTATTATTTAACCCTTGGTGTGCATATATGATTGGAACTTCCGGTGGATTCGAAAATTGATCATTTGTGATATGGAAATATGTCAATCCTTGGGGTTTTGAAGCCGGAAAGAAATATCTAATTTCATTATTGACAAAATTTCCAATATATCCTTGTCCAATAGATTTGAAAGTGTCCAAACTGTTTGCATTTGATTTTGTAATATAAAATCCACTACCGATTCTATCATTAAGTGCGATTAATACACCTCGATTTTTTGATTGTTTATGGGCAGCGATTACGATAGCTTGGTATAAATTCATAGGACCATCACTTGAAATAGCTGTAGATGGACGCATTGACCCACAAAAGACAATTGGTTTTTTGGTGTTAATTGTTGCTTGGATGAAAAAAGCCGTTTCTTCCATTGTGTCTGTACCATGAGTGATTACAATCCCATCATATTTCAAAAGATCACTTTGAATCTTTTGATGTAATAATAAAATCTCGGAATGACTCATTTCTTTAGAATCGATATTCATGACTTGTTCATATTCTAATTGACAAGTGTTGGATAAATCCGGAATTGAACTAATTAATTCTTCAATTGTTAAATCGACTTGATAACCAGCAGTTTGATGCGAAGTTAATCCTTTGGAAGCAATTGTTCCACCAGTACCTAGAACTTTGATGTTAGGTAACCCAGTAGGAGTTTCATAGTCTGATAAGTTTGAAGAAACGGAATTGGACCTGTTATAACGAAGTTTAAACGAAAGATGATCAATGTTCAGTGCATCACTTTCGATATCTACAACTGATTGGGCTGCGTGGGCTTCGCTAATGGGAGTGAGTGGGGTGAGACTGGCAAAAGACAAGACCGAGTGAACAGCTTCTGAATTACTCATGATTTTATGTGTGCTATGTTATTAGAATTACATAACAGAAGCGAACTAAGGGTGGGTGCAGTTGCAATGTATTTATAGGCTATGCGAAAGAAGATGATCATCACAAACAGTAGTCCAAAAAAACAAAAATAAAATATCTAGCGATTTCGGTATACGGCTTTCAGCGGAACAATAAGAAATTCTTGTAAGGCAAAAATTACCTGTAATTCAACGGTTCATTATCTTTGAAACTGGCGAAAAGACAGAAAAAAACCTGAATTAACCACTGGTGATACTTTGTTCTGTATGACATTTGTTTATGTTATTTGCATGTCAGTTTTATGTGGGAGATGGGGAAATTAGTTGTATGTCTCCCCATCAGTATTTTATCCAGAGAGAAAGGGAGACACAACAATTATGATAAATATCTCATGTAAAAGTTAGCAGCTTCTGCGATGAATTTATTGAAGGTTGCATTTTGAACACAGTCAAGTATAAATCAAGATTGTTGAAAAAAGTCAAGATCTTTGGAAATTTCCAGTTTTGGTAGTGTGCCAATGTATTTGTGAATGTGTGTGCAATACAAAAAAACATAAGATATGCGTAATAATTATACTATTCAAAGAATCAACAAGCGTGATGGTCGTGCAACAAGCAACAGAAAAAAAAAGTAACGAACAAATTTTTTTTTGCGCTTTTTCAAATTGAACCCCCAATTGCAGATGCAAATGTTTGACAACACAATATGATATAAAACTTAAGTGACAAATTAGTACAACATATTAAGATATTAAAAACAGTGGACGAGTCCGGAGTCGAACCGGAGACCTTTCGCATGCTAAGCGAACGCGCTACCAACTACGCCACACGCCCAACTGATATTTTGATCGAAGGGAACGATAAAAATTAAAACATGAGAGATTAGATTCAGGGTTAGATTTAGACACATTTGTACATTTAGGTATTCTGTTATGACCCAGACAACACAACTTTAAACCATTGAAACAAACCATAAACGGGTTAAGACATTTGATTTAAAGTTCCCCCCTCGCTGATTTAAACGGTTTAATTATTATTCAACTTATCTACTCACATTTCTTTTCAAAACTTTACTATAGAGATTTACACTCACCCATTGAAAAAGGGGATCTAACAACTCTTTATAAGAATATTCGATCCAAATTTCTTCTGAAAGTTAAATAGACAAAGCTCCAAACACCTAAAGATTTAGGCGGTTTCGGTTTACTTCATATCGCTGATCAAGTTTTAGTAAGAAGAGCTAAAGAAATTTATAAATTGTTTATACTGGAAGATTCAAAAGCAGTTCTGGGCTTACGATTTAGTTTACAGACAGTATGTCAAAGAGAAGCAGGTTATTTTTAAAATTGTGAGGATCACGATCGCTTTTTATTTTATCCGTGGTTTTCTTTTTTGTGTCGCCAACCACCCATTCCATATCCAAGCAATCCGGACTTATTTGATTTTGAAGACTGGAAATACCACACCCAATCATCTCACAAAGTTGACCAATGAAAAAAATCAATTTGTTAAATTCCTAATAGTATTCAAAACGATTCCCCCAATAAAAAGGGAATCCACATATAAACACATATCAACCAAAATGGGATTATTCAGCAGACAAGCGGACGACGAAAACGCCCCAAAATTACCTCCAGCGAAAGCAGAGCGTAAATTATGTTGGGAAAAGAGAGATGCATTCTTCCAATGTCTAGATTATAACAACATTGACAATTCATTAAAGGAAACTGAAGCAGTTAGTCAGCATTGTGAACAACAAAAAGAAGAATTCGAACAGAGTTGTGTAAAAAGTTGGATTTCATACTTTCAAGAAAAGAGATATAATGATTTAATTAGAAAGAGATATATTGAAAAATTGGAAGCTGAAGGGGCTGAACCTTTACCTTTTAAACTTGATCCTACTGCTAATAGAAAATAAAAATAAACAGTTACTTGTATATATATAAGGGTTTTAATGTACGTGCATTTTTCTAATTGGTGTTGTTATTCAATGCTAATATATAAATGGGTTCTTTGCTAACAATCGTGGCATCTTTGATATCTAACAATGTTGACCATTCATATTCACCCCTTTCAATTATAACAAAACTTAATTCAAGTTCTAACTTGTCTCCAGGTTGTATATCAGGGACTTTATGCTGTAAGACTCCATTGATTAATATCTTGCGATCAATTGATTTGAAATTCATGGCAACTGGTAATTGTCTAATCATTCCTCCGCTGATAACATCTGGCGACTCATTGATAATCTTTGTCTTTATAGTATAGAATTCATCAATTGATAATTCATATCTCAGAGTTTCTCCAAGCATAGCACCATCGTTTTGGGTAACAACATTTTCAATTCTAGTATTATTAAAACTCATCAATTTACCAATCTTAGGAGTTAGCTTAATCGCACGTAAATCAATTATCCCCAGTCTAACATCTCTCCCACCATCACCACATTGCCAACTACCACTCAATGATTCTAATAATTTATGTCTAATCCAGAACAACTGTTTGATTTTCAATTCTTGTTCGCTCGAAATTTGATAGTTTTTAATAAATTGTCGATTTGGTCTAAGCGAAGGAATCGTCTCAAGTAATTCATCCTTACATACTCTTTTTACGGGGATCAAATATCTTCCTGTCCTAACTGATTCAAGTTCATCCCGAATTTCAAAATTATCATTATAGTTCAAATGGATCAAAAGGGTATTTTGCCAAGAATTCCGTAAATCAAGCACAAATAAACAATAATCATTAATTTCTGATCTTACTCCTTCAATAAATTTCAATACTTGGTTAAGATTCACAGGAATAACTTCTCTATCACACAATTTTTCGATATCACACCCCGCCAAAAACGATGAACTTAAAGGCATGGCATCACATCCAATAACTTCAACTGATGACATCACAGACACACCAATAGGGATGTTTATCGATTTTATAAAGCTTTGACCAGGAGTCAGAGGATCTTTATGTCCATAATCTAACATGATCTTTAATTCTTTCATGGCCCTCCTGGCACAGATTTCATAATGGAACATAACGTTTTCTCCCAGATTTATTTTATGATATTTCTCCATTATTGCTTGTTTGTTTAAGATTCGAATTGGTTTGAATTTGAGTAAATTCCATTCTAATTCGTATACTTCATCAGGAGGAATGTTTCCAAACGAAAGCTTTTGGTTTATAATATCAATTTCGGAATTCCAAAATGAAAATGAAAGATAGTTTATGGTTTCTGGGGATTGATTAGTTAATTCTATTTGGAATCTATAATATTGGCCATCAAGCAACATTACCTGATGGTTGTTTATCAGCGATGATGTAAGTGAAAGGTATGGTTGAGGATTAATGACATGCAAGGATACTTTCTTTGAAATCATTCGAGGAGGGAGTGTTTGTGATTTGGTAATACGTAAGTTATTTATCAACTCTTTTAAGCAATCATCATCACAAACTTTTGCTGCAGGATTAGCTAATTTTACCTCCCATTTGATATTCTGTCCAGATACAATTGGGAAGAATTGAGCTTCACAACATCCAACCGAAATCTCAAATCCAATAATATTCAACGTTCCAACTTCTAAAGCCCGAAATGCTACTATAAACAGCTCAGTTGAGTTTGGAGGCACGATTAAATTAGACCTTGTAGTTCCCTGTTGAAGTGTTCCATTAACAACCGTACTAGTTACCAGCCCCAGTCTAGGCTTCATCCCAACTCTTGCTGTTGCTGTTGTTGTTGACACACCAGGGGATTCCAGAAGAACACTTTGCATAGTGTTCTTTCTACCAGCTAAACCCCTCATTTTACCCACTACTCCTGGTGACTTCGATGGCAGAAATAACTGAACCGGTTGTGTTGAACTTTGAGAATTTTCCACTGGTCTTGTAAGACTGGAAATTGTCTCCACTTCCGCTTTTCCATCAGATATGATTACGATATCATTGATTTCAATCTCAAATGCGAATGGATTTTGTAATGTCACGCAAATTTGATTCACTTCATCTTTGATCAACAACTTATCCCGATTGATTTGTTTCCCGGGAGATGATTCTTTGTTATACGGATCAAAAAACGAATCGGTGGAATCAGAAGTTTGAGCTGGTTGGTCATTTCCATCCTCCAGAAATGGTACTAATTCTTGGCCATGTTTCGAGCTGACAAATTTGGCATTACGGACTAAGTAAGGATCCCAATATGGTAAGCTTATGCGATTGGTCTTTTCATTAAATACAACATGTGTTATTTTTTGTTTAAGTTGGATTTGATCATCGGGCGGGAGGCAATGAGTGTATCGAGTTAATAACAATATACAAATGTTTACCAAGAATTCTGGGTCATGCATATTTTCGGCAATCCTTAGCGAAAGTTTTAAAAGCTGGATTTGAAGTCCGATCCAATCACGAGGATTATTTGCTTGGGTTGATGACAATTCTGGTTGTTTATTTATACCATAGACATTGAATAACTGACTGATGATCTTCTGAATAGGGACAGAGTAGGAATCTTGTAAACTATGCAATTCAAGTTGGGGGAAAATTGCAACTAAAAGGATACGCAATATAAAGGATTGTTTTCTATAAAGCCCGATATCTTGATACAATGAAGCTAATTGGGTATAAATCTGACATTGATGATGTAATGTCAAGTCTTTTAATTGAAAGGTGAGGACTTTGCGTATTTCTTCTATAATATCGATTGCGGAAATATGACGTTCATCAATTGAAGGATCGGTGATTTTATTTTTAAGTATGTTGTCTAATGATTGTGATGTATGCAATCCGACAAATAATTGACATTTACGGAGGATACTCTCTATAAACACAATATCAGGAACTACATCTTCAAATCCATCTGTGGTTAAATTATAATAATAAACAACTCGATGCAAAATAATCGTCAATAAGTCAGGATATGCAACACTGTTCAAGTCTGGAGTTGTAAGATTCAATGAAAATGAGTTTGAAGGGCCCGTTGCACCTGCTCCACCAAAAGAGGTTCTTGGTGACATGATTGGCCTCGAATCAGTTGAAGTTTTGGATGCGGTACCCAATTCATTGTTGAGACTATTCAACTGGCTCTTTGTAATGTGTAAAGTTGGACAAATTGTTTGACTAGGTAATTGATACGGAACTTGAATATATTGTAACAACAAGATACTAATTGCCATTCCCTCCAAGGCATTAGCCAACCATAAATAATCATCACACTTCTTTAGGGTCGGCAAACATTCAATAAAACTTTGCAATGCATCCAAGTATTTCCCGGCTAATAAGTAGAAATTTCCCATTAGTTTGCGTTGTCTTCCAACTTGTCTCAAATGTGTCTTTGATTTTGGGTCTATCGACGGTATCCCTTGAGAATTCTTATTAGGAGAAGAAGCTGAAGATGAAGTTGGGGAAGGTGAGCTACCGTTGAATTTTACGGATTTGGATCCGAGGCTTAGACGTTTTTCTGCTTTGGTAATTGTCTTAGTTAAGACATTACTATCGATGATTGAAACTGGTGAACGTAATGCTATATTAGAATAGGAGGATGAGTATTGATCCAAGGCATTTAAGAAGTTCCCTCCAATATCGCAGAATATAGTTTCTAATGCAGTTAAATGAGATGTTGTTCCGTTATGATAGAATACGTCTTGATTGGTTGTATTCAATTGATCAATCTGTTCATCGGGAGTATCCAATATTAATAAATTCGATACAATCATGCTTGAATATTGTGCACGCAACATGTCCAACGTCTGCTGCACCTTCAATGACTCTTCATATTTCCCAATACCTATAACTATAAATGTCTTTCTATGTGGTTCGAAATCATATAAAAATATTGAATCTGGATCAATTGCTTCAACATCAAATTCAAAAAACAATCTTCCTTGTGGAAATGTAGCAGAATTAAAGTATTGTAAGCTGGCATTTGGTTTTATATCTAATAATCTAATTGCGTTGACATTTGACTCTATCAATTGTTTGTATCGTATGAAGTTGGATTTTTTACATTTGTTTATGGGTACTAATAGCACTTTAACTATTGATGGTGTAATGAAATTGTAATTATTGACCATTGCATTTGATAACACTATCTTACCTCAATATAAGGTGATCTAATTATCTCTATATCAACTGGTGTATCCCTGTACTTATGGGTTCTTGGGTTGGTTGTAAAACAATCTGATCCAGATTTAAATTGGTGTGTTGCTAAAAAAAAATGAAAACACCTTCAACAACAAGTCGTGTACTTGTGTTCAAATTCTTATGAAAAATTATTCCGTTCTGGAGGGCAAAATGAATAGTGATATCAATCATTAACTTTCAGGCGTTACCAAAAGAGCATTAAAGAATTAAATAAATAAAGAACCAATTGATAATAACAAATTACTAATATACATTTACAAAATGCCAGGATTGAATTTTGAAAATTATCAAAGAAACACGTTCTTAGCCACTAAAGGTTTCTCTACCCCAAAGGCAACTTCTACAGGTACAACAATTGTTGGAGTGAAATTCGCCAATGGTGTAGTTATTGCTGCAGATACAAGAGCAACTTCAGGTCCAATAGTAGCTGATAAAAACTGTGAAAAATTACATCGATTATCTCCTAAGATTTGGTGTGCTGGTGCTGGGACTGCTGCTGATACCGAAATGGTTACACAATTGATTGCATCAAATTTGGAATTGCATGCTTTAGCTCAGAATAGAGAACCTAGAGTTATTACTGCTTTGACTATGTTGAAGCAACATTTATTCAAGTACCAAGGTCATTTGGGTGCATATTTGATTGTAGCTGGTGTTGACCCTACTGGTGCTCATTTAATGTCTGTACAAGCACATGGGTCAACCGATATCGGGAAATATCAAAGTTTGGGTTCTGGTTCATTGGCAGCTATGGCTATATTAGAAACTAGATTTAAAGAAGAAATGACTAAGGAGGAAGCTATGAAGTTGGCAAGTGATGCAATTGAAGCTGGTGTTTGGAATGATTTGGGATCAGGGTCAAATGTAGATTTATGCGTGATGGAACTTGGCCAAGAGGCCGTGTTACATAGAAACTATTTGACTCCAAATAAGAGATCAGAAAAGTGTAGATCTTACAAATTCGCAAGGGGTACTACTGGTGTATTGAGACAGAGTGTACGCGATATTTTGGATGTCGAAGAATCAGTCGTGTCGTTTGGTCAGGATACTTCCGATAGAATGGAAGTAGATACCGAGGCATAATCGGTATAAGCTATATCGAATGCATAGTAAAATCATAAAACGTATCATAATATAATAAAATCTAAATATACTGCATATAACCGTTATTCTGGAATTTTCCATTTTTCACCTATTTGCGCAAATATAAAACCCAGTTAACCTTGAAGGTTCTCGGTTGTTCAAACCAAAGCATTTCAAAGAATTAAGCAATAATGGTAGTTAACAATCCAAACAACTGGCACTGGGTAGATAAAAACTGTTTACAATGGTCCAAAGAATACTTTCAACAAAAGTTGGAGCACTTTGATGTCAAAGATGACCATCATTATGTGCATATTTCCGAGGTTTCGTCAGTCGAAGGTGATGTTGATGTTTCCCAACGTAAGGGGAAAGTCATCTCTTTATTTGATTTACGTATTGTTTTGGAATTTCATGGAGATATTGATGATGAAGAAGTTGCTGGTTCCATTACCATTCCCGAATTAGCTTATGATACTGAGAAAGATGAATTACAATTCGATATCAATGTCTATAATGAAAACGCAAAGAATACTGATATTACCAAATTTATCAAGAAGGCATTGGTACCTAAATTAAGAGATATTTGCATTAAATTTGGTCCTGATTTGATCGCAATCAACAGCAGAGATATCCAATTAGGAAGCGACAAGGTGAACTCCACATTAACCAAGGAAAACCAATCTACTTCGGTCAAAGCATCTTCCCCAGCCGCTTCCTCCTCATCGTCATCAAAAACTACTTCTACATCAGCAAAGAAATTCGAAGAAAAGAGAGCAGCAGTCCCAACCTCAAAACCTGCAATTTCAGATAAACCAGCACCATCGTTGGCTGAAACCAACAGCAGCAACATTCCTAAATATAACACTACCACTTTACACATCGAAACCACTTTCAACACCACCGCCGAACAAATTTACATCACATTATTGGACGAATCAAGAATTAGCGCCTGGACTAGATCATACCCAATGATTGAAAAATTCCCACCTTCTCCAGGATCAGAATTTAGATTCTTTGGTGGTGGAGTTTCGGGACAAATTTTGAGTTTGAAACCAAACGAAGAAATTAGTCAATTATGGAGATTGGATGATTGGAAATTAGGTCATTTTGCAGAATTGAATATGAAGTTGGTCCAAACTACTAGTGAAACGAATTTGATTGTAAAGTTCAGTGGTATACCTATTGGAGAAGAAGAAAGAGTTAAGAATAATTTCGAAGAGAGATATATTAGAGCTATCAAGATTACTTTTGGATTTGGGGCTGTTTTGTAAAATATGCAGTAGACGTAGAATAGATAAATATATACAAGTATTATCGTCTATAAGATCTTGTAAGAATCTGAAACCAAAAACATATGTGAAATAATACTAGTTACAGCTAATCAAATATGTCATTCAATTTAAGATCATCGTCTTTCCTTCTCAATCCAATTATATACATCTCTCTCAGTTCAGATCTCGAAGATTCCGGTTTCATTCTCAGAACTTTCTTGAACATCTTATTCATCTTTTCTTCAAGTTTCATATCATCACTCCCGGTATAAAACTTCATCACCAAATTACCTCTTGGTTTTAATAAGTTATATGCAAGGATAAGTGAAGCATCACACAAATCCATGCTTGCATAATGATCATTATCTTTTATTCCTGTAGTGTTCGCCATCATATCGCTTATGATAAGATCAACTGGTGTCTCTATATTCTTCTTTGCTGCTGGAGTTGTCAGTAGAGTCAGTTCAGGGTTGACACCCTCTCGAGCGTTAATTTCATCAACTTGCTCAGTTTCACTATCTTCTTCTTCCTCAACAAGGTCTTTGGGATCTATTGGTTCAGTACTCAAAAAATGATCTCTGATGGCATTATGAGTACTCGTCTTCAAAATATCCCCTTGAATAAATGTACTCCCCTTTGGAGGCATACATTGAATCAAATCAACACCTAAAATATTAAAGGGACTACCAGCTTTCTTCATACATTCAATAGCAACTTGTGTCCATGCTCCAGGGGCGAATCCCAAATCGACAATATTCGTAGAAGATTTACTGAAGAGCTTGAATTTCTTGTTGAGCTCAATGAGCTTGTATGCTGCTCGTGATCGATAGTATTGTTGTTTAGCTTGCTTTGAATGAATGTCCTTGGATTGACGCAAGAGCCATAGTTTGGAGGATTTTGATTTTTGTCGTATGAATATCTTTAATGGTTGATTCAGTGACATATCTGCTTATCAGAGTAACTATTAGATTATTAGTCCTTTAGAGCCCCCTCAATTTTACCTGGTTGAGAAATTTTCGATGGGAACTTTGTGAAAAATTAAACATACTGAGTAGCAATTTATAACATCCTGCTTATTTACAATATAGGGATGGAAACCGTGATACCTATTATTCGTAATTAGAATCGATAATCTATACAAATGGCACAGTAGAATAATTTAGTGTGGGCGAGGAATATGTCTGGAACGTTGTGTCTCCTATTATGACCAAATCCTAAGGTTCGATTACCCGCATCTCAACACAAATGCCACACCACGAGGTTGCAAAGGTTTCATGAGAGTGTATTCTAACTCAAACGATGTCTTGAACTAACACTACCAATAATCGAAGATGGGGTTTCTTTAGGTGAAATTCAGTTTCAAGTAATGTATTAGTTTATTATTCATTTCCTTCAAGTTTTAATTGCCTGTCAGTGACAGTTGGTAAATGCATATATAGGTTCTCACCATCCTTGCCCCTTTCTAATAAATGATTTGATTGGTAAAGCATCAAAAAACTCATGCGCCATAATATGATTGGCATATTCCTATGAATCTTTAATATCCTTTTAGATGAGCACCATTAAATACACTACAACCTTTTGTTTTGCGTGCTGCAAACAAGCGCTTTCGATAATTATTCATAACTTACAGACTAAATTGGGTGATAACTTTGAATTAATCACGAGATGTAGTAACTCCTGTTTGCTGCGTGACTGGGTTCAATGTTAACATGGCCTGATTGTACCACCTAGACTTCAATACTCTAGGAATCTAACCAATAAACCTCTCCTTGCTTTAAATTGATTGCTTCAATCAGATATTTTGTCGCGAAGTAAATAGAATGTAAAGCGATATACCATATATGTTTTCGTTGGCCATCATCTTACAAAAAATTTCGGTTTCCAAGTTAGTAGTTATCAAATTTAGCATCCGACTCATCCAAAAGAAGGGAAAAACTCAACTTTGGAGAAAACTAATTGGAACACAGTTTCAGTGTCATGCGATAGTCAATATTCTCATGTAGGTAGAAAAGGCTATTGGTAGGATTACTTGAAAATGTTTGCCAAATAAGGATCTCGATTCATTCTAGTTACAGAGAAAGACTTAATAACCTGTTACAAAGTTAGTTTATTCATAAAGCTGACCTCTTGGGCAAATCTGTACCTCCCTATCCAAATTCATCCCATTTTGACATCTTATAAAGTAAGCTTGTTCTCTACAAGTCAAATTTAGGCCATATCTACTTGCCGAGATATACTTTGAAGAATTCACTGTTTTTTTAAACAATTAGCACTTTATAGATACTTCCATGTTACTTTGAAAAGTAGCTATGTCAGGTAAACGTTGAGCGGATATCGAAAAGTTGAAATATTCAAACACATCCATCGCAGGATTCACAGCATTAAGAATCAAACCTAAGAAAAACTTAGAGCAACTCTTGACGAAATGATCTGTTAAGCGAGGATCTTGAGTTGTACGAATATGAGTGTAAGATGAGCTAGTGTCGCCTTAGTCAGCATGATTTAGATGAACAAGTGACTTTCCTTATCTGGAAAGTATATCCTTTCGTTGACCAAGAAACCATTTACATTTCTTGGGTGATTTTAATGAAAAGTTGCTTGACAATCTACCTTATCTTATCGATGTGTGCTTATCTCCTAATGATTTAATCGGCTTGGTATGACACATAACCAATTGAATTTAAAAATAACGCGGAATAATATAGCGAACGATGATGCTACCATGTGGTGATTTCATATTTTAGGAAGTAGTTAATAGGATATTTCAACAAATAGGATCTAATGCAAGATGAGATGAGATGATCCAAGGTACTAGTATATTTTAATAGAAGTATATACTAATCTCATGAGCACTTAATTTTAATTGGCTGCTAACTTAATTAACTAACTGTGGCAATCTGTCGCAATCTATTAAGCAGATTTCCTAATTGGGATACATGCGCTTTCGATTTTTTCCAAAATGTAAAATTCTTTCTATTCGCCTATTTGAATTTTTTACAGATTATGTAATTGCGGATTTAAGAACAATTTTTCACTTTTGTATAAATTCCCAATTCATTTTCTCCCATTGAATTCTTCTTCATAATTCGTTCAATTAACGAACTACTATATATATATATCAATGTCTGAATCTACTGTTGGAAAGGTATGTTACAACATCATAGGTAGCGTCTAGATTTAGAAAAGGAAAATAACCAGAAAACAAACTAAGTTTTCAAGGGATGGGCTATCCCCCACAATCTATTTGTTCATCCCCCATTATCATCACTCCCACACCCTAATAGTTATACATAACCGCCACAGTCACTATATTTAATTTTTCCACATTAGCTCTATACAGATATAAATTGACAATGTTTACTAACAAAAGTTTTCTAGCCAATTATTTGTAAAGCTGCTGTTGCTTGGGAAGCCAAGAAACCATTAGTCATTGAAGAAATTGAAGTTGCACCACCAAAAGCCCATGAAGTCCGTATCAAGATCTTAAACACTGGTGTCTGTCATACTGATGCTTACACTTTAAGTGGTGTTGATCCTGAAGGTGCCTTCCCTGTTGTTTTGGGACACGAAGGTTCTGGTATTGTTGAATCTGTTGGTGAAGGTGTTACTAATGTCAAGGTTGGTGATCATGTTGTTGCATTATATACTCCAGAATGTAAGGAATGTAAGTTTTGTAAATCTGGAAAGACCAATTTGTGTGGTAAAATCAGAGCTACTCAAGGTAAAGGGGTTATGCCAGATGGCACCTCTAGATTTAAATGTAAAGGCAAAGAATTGTTACATTTCATGGGATGTTCAACTTTCTCTCAATATACTGTTGTTGCTGATATTTCTGTTGTTGCCGTTAATCCTGAAGCTCCTTATGATAGAACTTGTTTATTAGGTTGCGGAATTACTACTGGTTATGGTGCTGCAACCATCACTGCCAATGTTCAAGAAGGTGACAATGTCGCAATCTTCGGTGCTGGTTGTGTTGGTTTATCTGTTGTTCAAGGTGCTGCTCAACGTAAAGCAGGTAAGATTATTGTTGTTGATATTAACAACAAGAAGAAGGAATGGGCTAGCTTATTCGGAGCTACTGATTTCGTTAACCCAACTGAATTACCAGAAGGAACTACTATTGTCGACAAATTGATTGAATTAACTGATGGTGGATGTGAATTTACTTTTGATTGTACTGGTAATGTCCAAGTCATGAGAAATGCTTTAGAAGCTTGTCATAAGGGATGGGGACAATCTATTATCATTGGTGTTGCTGCTGCTGGTAAGGAAATTTCCACCAGACCATTCCAATTGGTTACTGGTAGAGTCTGGAAAGGTTCGGCTTTTGGTGGTGTTAAAGGTAGAACGCAATTGCCTGGTTTAGTTGACGATTATTTGGCCGGTAAGTTAAAGGTTGATGAATTTATCACTCATAGACATCCTTTGGAAAACATTAATACTGCATTTGAAGATATGCACCATGGTGATTGTATCAGAGCTGTTATTAATATGTAAAAGAAACTGTTTTATATATAAAGTACATAGGGGTAAGTTGTTTGATAAAAAAAACTACGAATGTTTGTTATTTTATTTTACCCATCGATTTCTAAATCACTGTTCCCTTCTTCATCGGCTGATAAATTAGCAGCATCTGGAATATCTTCATCGTCGTCTTCCTCTTCCTCTTCCTCTTCATCGCTATCTATAAAATCATCTTCTTCACCCATGTCCTCCATATCTTCATCTTCAATCTCTCCATTATACTTTGCATCATCTACTTCTTCAATATATTCAACGTCAGTCTCACCATCCGCAAACTCTTCATCCATAGCATCAGTTTTTAAAATCTCCCTTTTTAATTCATTCTGTTCATACAACATATTTAATCTTCCTTGTAACTCCAACAATCTAGGTAAAGTATCAGCTTTCTTAATCATAATTGAATGAATATTCTCCAATTTCCCACCTCTTGATAGATTAGCAATGGTTGCTCCATGAATTACAAGAATCCATTTTAGCCAATATATCAATTGTTCAAATCTATTAGCCTGTCTAGCTATTTTATCACTAATACGATCCAATAAGGTCACCGCCAAATGAGGATCTAATCTTGCAATAGTATTTTGGATAATAGTGGGGTCACGATTAGATAAGACTGTTTCGAGCAAGGTATGATCATTATTCTTAATTGATTGGGCCAAGATTATCGAAAGTGAGATTCCTGATCTTGCGGCAGTGAGTTGTTTCTTCTTGGAAGATACTGCAGGTTGTTGTTGTTTAACTGCAAGACGTTCAAGTTTTTCTGCAAGTGATTCACCTCCTTCCTCTTCTTCGTCAGATTCATGGACAATGTTCGTTCCTTCGCTAATGATTGCATGCCCTTCAGTATAGAGTTTTGCACTGGCTATGTCATGACCGAAAGACGATTTATGTTGAGTGGAGAGCTTCAAATCTGGTTTGGATTTGCGTATGACTTGATTTGAGTCTTGAAGAGTTAGGGTACCTGTTTCATCTATCCATTTGAGCGTATCAAAGAATGGAATGTTTGAGTTTTCTAACCAGGTGAATATTATCGAGTCTTGATCTACACTGATGGAATTGATGATTATGTTTGAATCTTGAGGAGATTTGATTTCTGGCTCTGGACGAGATAATTTGATTGTCGAGTTTGATGGACGCGAGACGGTATGAGTTTGTTGTCTCTTTTTCTTTTTAGATGGAGTTCCTGTGGTGGATGATGGAGCATCCAGTAATGGATTGTTGAATACTTCTAAATTACCAACTTCATTAATTACTGACAACACACTAAAGTCGTCGTCGTCTTTAGTTCCAATACTGAGATCAACGACAGCTGACAGGGCAACAAATACAGCTCTAGGAGATAATTTGGCGACATGATATAAATTTATAAATCTGTCACCCTTTGCACTTGTCAAGAATGAATCCTTACCCACTGAAATAATTGATTTAATGGGATGGATATGTCCAGGAAAAGTCTTGACAATTTGTTTATTCTCAATGTCAAATAAATAAACTGAATGAGATCCCAATAATAAATGAACTTTACCATTATATTCAACACTAGCTATCCGATTTATAGCTTCGATATTTTCCATATATTCCCCAATTTTAAACAGTTGAATTAAACTGTATGAATTCAAATCCCATTCGAATATATTTCCTTCAATATCACTTGCCCATCCAGTAAATTTCCCATCGAAATAAAAATCAGTGATTTCTACATTATAATTGCTATTCAACTCACTGATGATTTCATTAGTCTGCGGGGAATACACAAGTATGCTACCCTTGCTTAAACAAATAGCTAATAATTGTAAAGCTTGTGAAGATGGCATCCAAGTTAAATTGGAGACTTTACAAGATTTATCCAAACTAAATGAAGTATTTAATGATGATTGGGAGGCATTAATTGATTGGACTTTGATTTGATGTGTATCTAAGGCAACGATGGCAGTTGCTAAGTATCTGTTTGAAGGATCAAACTTACTGACAAGTATTGGTCCTGTTGATGTCATGGTTGGTTCGTAGGTGTGGAATCCCAGTAGGTAGATATATACAATTGATTGCTAAAGACCTTTCTAAGAGATGAGCTTCTCGGAAATTTTTTTTTGTAGAAAAAACAATTGTCGCAAAAACGAAATGAAATGTCGCGACATCAATCGCTTGATAAATAACATTGAGAACTACTATACAGAAACTATTATTATTTTTTTCTACGCTTGACATCTGGAGTATTATCATCCGCTACTTCTTCCGAATTCAACTTCAAGTCTTCATTGTCATCACCTTGTTGCACATCATCTTTGTCATCACTTGAAACATTGGCAATATTTATCCCACCACGCGATTGCCGCCTCTTATCTAAATTAGGCAACGAAGTAGTACTTGGATTTGCCGAAATTCCTGACGATACTTCGGAATCTGCATCATCATCATCTCCTTCCAAGAATTGTGGATGTTCAATCTGCTCTTCAGTATCTTTAATTAACTGTTCATATTCTTCTCGTTTCAACTTACCTTCTTTCATTAACTTCTTAAACAATTCACTTTCTGTAGTAAGTTTATGATGATGTCCAGTAGTTGAAATATTTGGTTTGGGGCTTTTGGTTCTCATTAGTGCTATTTCCTGTTTTGTTGGTGTTCGTGACGCCCTTCCTTGTTGATGTATAGGGAGGGATTTGGAACTACTTGAAGTGGTGGGAGTTGAAGCTGGTGTACCAAATGTAATTTCACTAATATTTAAATTTCGACTAGGGTCTATACCTTTTTCATTCAATTTACGTAAACTTTCTTCTCCCTGACTATCTTGTTTAATTTCCGGTAAGATTTCACCACACTTTAATGCAGCGGCATCTTGGGAAGTATATTCTTTAGCATGGGCTATTCTGCTATGATTAAGGAACCCCTGGGCTGATGAGAAATTACTTCGAAGACAATCAGGACATTTCAATCTGACTATAATTCCATCAGTTCTTCTATATAAACATCCTAACGATTTCTGGTAGTTAAATGATGGATATGCCAGTTGTTGTGGAGATGAAGATGATGCGGAAGCTGTTACATGGGATGTGGCAGAAGGTCTTAATGAAGAAGTAGTTGATCTTGTCCTGTATGAATGTCCTCCGGAGGGTGAGGCTACCATTCCAGGAGGATTTATCCCAAGCGGATGAAATTGGTCGTGAATTTGAGATCCTCCAGAATGTATGGCCAGTGGAAATTGATGTTGTTGCTGTTGTTGAAGTTGTTTCATGTTTTCATATGTAGCTGATAAAGATTTATTCAACACATGAAAATATTTAACTGTTAAATCATCTGGTTCATTAGTAATTTTGAGATCATTAGGAATATCAAAGAATTTACGTAATAGTAACATTTGTGATTCAATCTTACCAATTTCTTGATCAGTGAGATTCAATTCTTTATGTTTTAATTGAATTTCTAAATCAAGTTGTGTAGTTATAATCTCCTTTAGTTTCTCAAGTGGTATCTCTCTAAGTCGTTCTAGTATTATCTCTTGTTGAGTAGAAGGTATCGTCATCAATTCTTGTTGGTCATTTGCCACATCTGACGTATTTGTTGTTCTGGTGGCATTTGTGCTTGTTGTTTCTATTGTTGTATTTGGTGAAACACTTCTAGACATAAGGTCAATCAGAGCTTTCAGTTCTGAACCTACAACTATATCATCGGGCAGATTGCTGTGATCCATATCCTTTTCATTCTGTGCTTCATCCATTTGGTTAGTTTATTATGTACAGGAAAGAAACCTGTTGATGGTTTATATAATATCAAAATTATTTCAAAAGTCGTTTCATGACTTAGTTTATATTAAGAAAAAAAGCTCTCCCTATTTGCACGACCTTCTTTTTTTTTGTTGCTCCTCCCATTTATCCCAATCCTTGGTGGTTCACTGTCCCAGCCGGCACTGGAAGAACGTGACAGAACCAAGTATTAAATCCGCATATTGAAAATACGCTAAAGAAAAGCACGATTTTTCAACTTAATACTTTCTCTTTCGTACACTATTACACCAATAATACTCTAAACACTCTCAAATAAGGCACAGAGCTTCAGAAATATCTAAGCATGACAGTGGTAGAACAGTTGCCTTTAAATCCTTTGCAAATTGTACTTGTGTTAAACATCTCTCTGTCGTATACACTGTAAAGAAGGATCAGGGGCCTAATGGCTTTAAATCACTTGCTAGGTCCTCGATACTTAGCAAGACGGCTGATACAGATAACATAATGACATCCTGTTATTCCTCAGGAGTTCAAAAAAGGGGGAGTCTACCGGTATCAAATGAGACCAACGTCGATATTTCGCAACATTTTGTCATAAAAATACCCAAAAGAGTGGACCCTACAGAGCTGTTAAAATTTAAGAAGCTAGCAATTTCTTTCAAGTGTTAACCTAATCTTATTTTTCTCTCAAAGTGGGTCCCGGGAGAGGTACCATTTCTTACATTTTTCTTAATTCAATGCCTCCATGAAGTCCTTGGTGTTTGAATTACCCCTCTACCATCTCTTCAACGTTTATTCAATGATACGTATTCTGCAAGTAAGAAACTCAGAGCTATTATTCTTTGATAGAAGTTGTTTTCGTTTAGTAGTAAAATTATGTATCATCGTACTTATGGGGGTTTGGATCAACTGTTGGAGATTTGGAGCAAGTACAAAGTCATCATTTGCGAAGATCTTGGGAGAAGAATTCCGAAACTCTCAAATTCTTCAGTAGATCGTAGCTTTGATTATGATTCAGTGTTGGACGCCGTATAGGAGGAATTGGAACATCTCCTTGTCTACAGCACCTTCCTTGTAACTCTTTCAACCGTTACAGAATGGGCATTCTCTTTCCATTGATCCCGTTACAGCCTAAGCCAAGACATTAGTTAATCATATTAATCATGTCTGCTGCTTCGTTGTTCCTTGGATTGCTTGCTGTATTTGGATACCTTGGAGACACTTCCTAAACGATCCATCCCAATATCCAGTTCTAATTTGTTTTGTATATTCTTTGATGTAATATGTTGAAATGAATTGATTGGAAAGAGAAACTAGGCCTTTCTTTCAGGAAGTGTGATGTGGTGGTAGTACACGTTTTATACATTAAACGCATTTCATCAAAAGCATTTTGATGTAAATCTCAGATAATTTAACAGCGAAAAGTTTGAAAAGGGTTTGTTTGAAGGCCTGAAGGACATGAAAGTTTCAGCATGTGACTGATTAATAAATCAAAAGGAAAAGTTAACAAAAGGGAAGAAGTATAGTAGAAGAATAAATCGTTTTAATAACACTTCTCAGTAAAAACTAGAGGGGAAGACCAAGATCAGTTAGAATATAGAGAAAATATGTGCATCAATATCTATGGTTGCAATTCAAGAAAACACTGAAATGAGCTTGCAGAGCTCAAAAATTGCAAAATATTTCGGGAATACTAGGATTAATGCTAGTAGGTTTAATGAAATGTGTAAGTTGACTAAAGTCTTGGAGGAAGCAGAGGCTTGGAAGAAGCAGAGGCTTGGAAAAAGCAAAGGTTTGGAAAGATTTGAAAAAAACCCAAGACTTCGGAAAGTTATATTTTTGAAAAACCCCAGCGGATTTCAAGGAAGGGCTCGTTGGCCAGTGAAAGAGTTTGTCAGGACGTTTCCGTGATAGGAAGAACTTTAGTAAGGAACAGAATGAATTGAAAGGAAGAGCAAATAAGGAAAAGAAAGAGAAATGGTCGCTAAAGATGAAAGAAAGAAAGGCATAAATAGAATTTAATCTTAAAAAAATAGTTTAACATCTATAGATTTAAAGTAAAATAAGGAGGCCGTGCAATTAGGGAGGAAGAGTGAAGGCGGTCGCTTTTTTTAATGCAAAGCAAGTGATAAGTAACTCTTCTGTGAGTGTAATGCTCAGTAATTCGTTTCTAACTTCGCAGCGCAGAGTTGAGTATCCATGACCATGCAGATCTGACGAATGGCTCCAAAACCAATAAAGTTTGGTAGAAATTGTCCTGTAAACCACAGACAATTGAATTAATCGTTGGCAATAATAGATCAACTAAGATTTTTCCAACATTTACCAAGTATTTGAAAAGTGTTTTCCACCTTGACAGACTCCGACAAATACATAAAGCGAGTTTTCCTCTTGTGTATTCTTTGTGGGTTTGTTGCAAATACTCGTTGATTTACTAAGATCAAAATAAAGTTCCTAGATTTTTCATTAACTAATTAACACATTTTAAATTTTTATCAACAAGAGGCTATCATAACAATAATACAATGTGGTTTTTAGTAAGCTTTCATCAGCTCACACACTCTTTCTGAGAGTTTTACTCATTTAGTGAATTATTCCAATCCAGTGCGGCTCCGTACTTTGTTTCACAGGAGCTTTTATAATTAGTTCCATATACAATTTAATATTGTTGAAGTAAGGGTAATCGAATCTTAGGATTTGATTAACACACGACAACATTCTAAATACTTCACTTGTCCAACTCCAAAGGGTATACTTGTTAGATAGACATTAACTAAGTAGATATCATAAATGAATACTTTAGCATCTATAACTAACATATTAGGTGAAGTTGCTAATAATCAGACTCCCTCCACTGGCATGCTGGGGGATAGCACTTTCGGTTAGTACTTTATTGGGGGACTGTCCATCTCAACAACTAGATAGTGACTTGCACATAAGAAAAAATTTAGTTATAAGCGTGACACAAAAGAATTCGCTCAATGGCGGATTGCTGACTCCCCCCACACTTTATACCCTCCACCGCCCCTCTACGCAGGCCCCCACCCCACGCTTAGCTCCATCACTGAAAATTTTTTTAAGTTTCTATAAATCAATCATCCAACAACCCTCTTTCCAAAAGACTTCAAGTGATATAAGCCATTGAGGATATCATGTTCAAACGAGCCGCTATCAATTGTCGTCTAGTCACAAGACAAGCAAGGGTAAGGCCATTGAGAAATTACTCGGCCAATTCATCAACAAACTCAGCATCGTTTAATCCTGTCTTTGTATTCATTGGAGGATCACTTTTTGGGGGTTATTTGAGTTATCAATTCTTATCGAATTCCAAATCAACGGAAAATCCAACAGCTCCTGCTGCTGTTTCTGATACTGCATCCACATTGCCATTGAACAAACTTACCTCACCAGTTTACTGTACTAACGACGAATTACAACAAGGTATTTCGGAAATCAGACAATTGTTCAAACGTAATACTCCTGCCGATGAAGCAATTGATGAAAGTTTACTTATCAACGATTCTCAAGAAGAATTAGATTCCCATTCTGACACTTATTTCAACTCCCATCATCCTAAACCTGATGAACGACCAAAATATGTCGTGTTTCCTAGAACAACGGAAGAAGTTTCAGAGATTGTAAAGATTTGTCACAAATATAACATCCCCGTTGTTCCAACTAGTGGAAGATCATCTCTTGAGGGCCATTTTATCCCAACTAGAGGAGGGATCTCACTTGATGTATCTAACTTGAATCAAATTTTAAAATTAAACCAAACTGATTTGGATATTATTGTACAAGCAGGGGTTGGTTGGGAAGAATTAGCTGATTATTTAGATGAATACAATTTATTATTTAGTTCTGACCCTGGACCTGGAGCGACCATTTCTGGTATCTGTGCAAATAATGCCAGTGGAACAAACGCGACAAGATACGGAGAAACCTACAAGAATGTCCTTAATTTAACTGTTGTATTAGCTGATGGCACAATTGTAAAGACAAAACAACGTCCAAGAAAATCCAGTGCTGGATATAATTTGAATTCGTTGTTTGTCGGAAGTGAAGGAACTTTGGGAATTATTACAGAAGCAACTTTACGATTACATGTCAAACCTAAACAAGAATCGGTTATTGTAGTGCCATTTAAGACAATTAGGGATGCAGCTAATGCTGTGAATGAGATTTTGTTGACTGGAATTCAAATGAATGCGATTGAGTTATTGGACGACCAGATGATGAAAGTTGTCAATATCAGTGGCGAAACTACTCGTAAATGGACAGAAATGCCCACATTGTTCTTAAAAGTTGGTGGACCAAATATGAATGTCATAAATGGAACCATTTCCCAATTGAAATCAATCGTATCGCAAAATAACAATCTTGATTTCCAATTTGCTTCTTCAGATGAAGAAAAAACGGAATTATGGTCAGCTAGAAAAGTTGCCCTTTGGTCAACTATAAACCACGGGAAAACATTAGATGAGAATATGCAATTATGGACAACTGATGCAGCAGTGCCTGTTTCTCGCTTACCTCAATTCTTAACTGAAACTAAAGCCGACATTGATTCTCATGGGTTGAAAAACACATTGGTGGCACATATAGGAGACGGGAACGCGCATAGTTTTATATTGTATACCCCTCAAGAACGGGATGTTGCTGAAAAAGTTGTCAACAATATGGTTCAACGTGCTGTGAAATATGAAGGTACTTGTACTGGAGAACATGGCATTGGGTTCGGAAAGAGAGAGTTTTTGTTGGAAGAGGTTGGAACTGTGCCTGTTGATTTAATGAGAAGGATTAAATTGGCTTTGGACCCCAAGAGGATTTTGAATCCTGATAAAGTATTCAAAATTGATCCTAATGAAAGATCGGAGCATTAGAGGTGGGGGTGTTGTTGATTAGATTGTTTATGTAGAGTTGCATCAATGCAAAACTCATACTCTGCCTTCGAAGTATTTGTCTTGGATGAACCCTATTTTTAAATCAAATATTTATTGCGGAAGTCTTTCCCAGTAAGGCTTCTGTGTTCGCTACCATATGTATCTTCTCAGTCTGATTCGAAAAATTTCAAAACGCGCTCTTCACATTCACCAAGTATCATATCCACCAATTATCATACTCACCAATAGAAAACCACAACAGCAGACTATCATGAACACCTCCACCCCGCCAAGTCCCGCTCCAGCTATTCCTTTAGCGACAATTGCAAGAATCTTTCGCGATTTATCCTTCAAAAACTCCTCAACTACAATCACAATGTCAGCATTGGAACTCTCGTCAGAATACATTAAGCTTTTTCTAAATGAAGCAATCTTACGCTCTAACGAAGAGCGAATCAAAGAAGAGCTGGTTGGTACAAGTGCACTTGTACATGGAACGACCATTCCAACAATCGATAAATTGAATATGGACGCAGATAGTGATGAAAATGGCGATGGAGATGACTATGATGATAACGAGGATGAATATATCCTTGGAGAATCAAATACTCAGAGGCAAATAGAACAAGCGAATTTTAATTCTACGAGAAGGAACGATAGTTTGGATTCAACACATTTGGCAAAAGTTGCCGGTGTACTTATATTAGATTTCTAAAGATGTTTTTATTACGACGTTACCTAAATCGGCTACATTCCAATATCCTAATGATAATTTCTTCTTTCCGGTAGGGATGCTCTTTAGACTATCAGGAAGGGCACTGTTCATGGATACGTAAATCGGTAGTCTTAATCTAAATTCGTAAGGTTCTATTTCTTGTGATATTAGTGAATCATTTGATTGGATTTTGAGAAGGATGGGTATGGAATACCAATTGATGCCTCTTTCGATATATGCATTCAAATTTTCTTCAATTTCATCGTTTGGTGGTAATGGTTTATACAAAACATCACCCTTTCTGAGAATCAATTCTGATTTCCCCTTGGGTGTATTCATGCTCAATAATGCAGTTGGGATAGTTTTGATTATATTGGATGTGGTTGGACCTAGTGTGAATTCATTCATTGGTATGGTTGGGGATACTTTCACTTTGCCGTTGATTTCAAATGTACTGGGGATACTTATGTTTAAGTTCATTCTGGTTGACATGGGGTTAATGAAATGAATTAGTAAGATCTCAGTTGATTTCCAACTTTTAGTTTCGCGTTTATTGAACTTGTCAGAGTGGTTGAATAGACTGGATATCTGTATATTTGGTAAATAGTCACTGGCATTGAATTTCACCAATAGTTTATTTAAAGTCGGTGATGTTCCCGTTTCAACCATGGGAGAAAATAGCAAATTATTACAATCTAAACATCGTAGTGTCTTTTTGGTAGTTAATTTCCTAGATACTGGATACTTCTTCACAGGTTCGAGCTCTATTGGAATTTCTTGTTGTTGGTCCTGTGTGATTGGCTTTTTCATTATCAATTCAAGATTCCTTGTGATTTGGGAAACTTCCGGTTTCTTGAACGCAAAAGTTTCCCTATTCAACACACCTTGTTCAATTTGTTTACACAATAGATGAAATGCATCGGGATGTGTACCCATCTCATCTTTGATTATATTCTGCAATGATCTCGGTTTATATATGACTTCAGTAACGTATAAATATGGACAAAAAACACATTTAAATTTAAACGATTTCCCATTGTTATCATGATTAGATACAGTTATGGCTAAATTCAAATCACATTCAGGACAAATAAAGCAATTACGCATACAATGAGTGACTGGCTTGTCTGTATAATTGGTTAAACAATTTGAACAAAATTGATAATCGATGGTGAATGATGTTTGATGGATTGGTTTGGGAAGTTGACATATTGGACAGAAATAGAGCTCTAGTAAGGGATAAACGAAGTTTGTGTTTATGTTGAATCTGTCAAATGGGATTGATGAGCAATAGATGTTGGCATCGTTGTCTATTCGTGACATTGTTCATCGGGAACCCTCAATGATTAAAGTGAACTTTGCATTTTAATTGAAAATCTGTGTTTTGGTGTTCTGGAGATTTGTGGGGAGATGCTACCATATGATTTATTTTAGACAGAACGTGTAAGAATACTTTTGAAGCCCTGATAACATTACGAAAGGTAGTTATAACTTCAGTTTAATACTGATGAAAAGTTGTCCAACCAAACAGAGAAAAATGATTATTAATTTATATTTGCAATAACTCTCAGCAAGAGGTTTGATTTCATTAACAATAAAAATACTATCTTAATTATAATACAGGGGGATTTAAAGAAATGACCTGAACTATGCTGGTTTCATTATTATATGATCTTTATACCTTTCTTGAGTAGCTTTAATTTTAATTAATTTTCCGAAACCAGAACAAGTATCAACTTTATTGAGTGTACTAAACCTCTTATAGCCGTTTAAGAGGATGAATACATTGGATGATTGAATTTTTTCTTTGGTTGATTTCGACCTCTAGGTTTCGGAGTCAGGAGACTCATCCCATAAGGCGATGAGATGAGTAAAGGAGACAACACAACATTGTCATATTATCCGCCTTTAATAAGTTGTATCATCAAATATTTATTTCACGGAAATAAATACAAAACATTAGATGATTCTTGTTGTCCCTCATCAAAAAAGAAAATAACAGTTACTATTTCATTCTTGATTAGTAAGACACAAAACAATCAGCCGTTACCCAGGAACATATTTATGTACCTAGAAAAGCAATCACTATGTAATCACTACTCTTGTGTCCAGAACCATGTATGAATTATTCATCTAGTGATCATGATGATTATATATTACATTGCAGTAGAGGTGGTGCCGTAAATAGTCCATCTCTTTGATGTCGGCAGAAAAATCAAGCAAGCAGTACTGATTCCAGACTGATTTTGTATGCTAACAAACATACCTTACTAGCCGCCTTAGTTTAGTTTCACACTCGGTTATAGTCCGTTATAGTAGCATTAATAAAGAGGAACGTTTAGCGTGTATATTTGTGGTACAGAGTTACATCTTGCAACCTGAAAAATTAATGTTGCAATTTTCAAATTGCACCAAAAAAATGTAACATCATCAATCACGAATTTTGTTTATTGAGAAAAGGACACACACAATTAAAGATAAATAAGGTACCCTCAAGGCTGTAAATATCTTGATCTAAATTTATGGTAAGTGGTTGCATTTATTACTACTACAATGGAAAATGAAGTCGGACTTACAATGCCTTCAGTCTCTTTCATCATAGATTATTTTTTGAATTAAATCACCAATATTTTCTATCAAGTGAAACGGTCGGTCCATGATGATAATCATCATCGCATCACCATATAAGCTACGTTTAGTAAAAAATCTCAATATAATTCCCTAATATCTCCTTCTTTAAAAATGAAAAATACTCTTGCTTGTCAAAAACTCAATTGGTAGATATTCCAACTTCCAAATGAACTACACACAAGACAAAATGGAACTCTCAGGATCAACATCCTCAGGTACCCAAAGATATTCAAAAGATATTTCATATTCTTCAGATTCTGGACCACTCAAAAATAACAAATCAACATGCCAAATATCATTTGCTGGAGAAAATAATGAATACATCATCTTAAATGGATCCATGATCCGTCGAAATGTTATTTCCTGGAAACCACCAAAACGTGAATACGGAAATGCAGCTGCAATAGGATTAGCATCTTTTGGATTGAGTACTGTTGTTCTTGGTCTTTATCTTGCAGAAGTTGGTGGTGTGGAAATTCCAAATGTAGTAATCTCGTTGGCATTTAGTTATGCTGGTATAGTAGAAGCTTTGGCCGGTGTTTGGGAATTATATTATGGTGAAACGCTTAATGGTACTGTGTTTGTTAGTTTTGGAATGTTTTGGGTCTCATTCGCTTCAATTAATATCCCCACTTTTGGAATTATGGACGCTTATCAAGATCATCCTGACCAATTAGGAAATGCAATTGGATTCTTCTTGTTAGCTTGGGGGATTTTTGCAACCATGATGACTACATTTATGTTGAAAGCTACCTGGCCATTATTCATATTGTTTACTACTTTAAGTTCTACATTTTACCTTGTGAGTGCCTTCTATTGCACTGGCAACCATGCCTGCAAGATTGCAGGGGGCATTACGGCACTTATTAGTGGCATTTCTGGTTGGTATGCCTGCTATGCTTCCATTTGTAGTAAGAAGAATACTTATTTTGTTGCGTCACCACTTTCAATCCCTAATTATTCCAGACAATCATGATTCTGATGCGTAACTTATATATATTCTGTAATTAGATTTTGTTCATAGTTGATTTACTAATTTACACAAGTTTTAATTCTAATAGTTTTCGAATCTTGTTGATCTTAGGTTCCTCGTTTTCGAACAGGTAAGTCAGCCTTTCTTGAATCGTTCCCAAATAGATTGTCAACAGGTGCTTCCACGCTAATCCGTTCACTCTAACCAAGCAATTCAAAAGTCGAATCTAGAACTTTGTTTTACACTGCATATGCGGACATCAAGAAACTGAGATTTTTACTAGGGTGGAATCACAACGAGTTTCTTCTTAGTATCATTTATTTATTTTTTAATGCAGCTTATGCGTCTCGGTAAGAAAACAGAAAAATATTATTTTGGGTTTAGCCGAAGTTTAATAGTCTTATTTTTAATGCCGAACACCTGTTTTAAATCAGTTGATTGTAAAGGAATTGTTCTCCTTGAATCAATATCATATGAACGTTTATGTCCGTTAAAGTGGTTTTATATTTGTTGGAGGTAAATTAATATAGATGTTATTGCCGTACCTTACATAATATCCGATAGCTAATTATAATAATATGCCAGGAAATTGATTCATATAGCCAATGACTCGAAATGCTAATCACCTGGTTATTGGAAGAGCGGTTAACTGTATTATCTAAATAATCCAAAGACTCCCAGCGGTTATCGGGAACTTAGAGTATTATCCAAATTTATGCTAGCCTATATGTATGTTTCCCAAACCTGGAGCTGAATTGTATTTTTTTATTTCAATATGGTAAAAGGAAGTGGTTAAGGAATTGGTTCAACAAATTTCTCTACCAGAACTTCCAAGTTCAACATCTCAAAAGCTAATTATCATGGCCAATGTACCATCAATAGAGGAAGTTGTAATTTGAGAGATGAAAAATTGTGAAATGAACAGGGTACTTCATAGCCATTGATGGGGACTTTCAAGAACAATTCTAGCAAATGCTAGTAAACGTCGCTATATTCGTAAGAAATATCTATCGGTTTTCAAGTAGATTCTACAGCCTTTGTAATAAAGGTGGTTCGCTCTAGCTGTTGGCAAATTAGTAAATAATTCCCAAATGGCATCGTAATGACGCATTGTTGTAAACCAAAGATATTAGTTAGTGTTGCTATTTTGTTTATCTTGTGACAATAGGAGGAGTATGGTACTCATGAATGAAACTCGTCTCTAGTTACTAAGTTATTGTTTGAAATAACCACTTCCTTCAAAGTATTGCTTTGTAAGTCTCTCTGGTAATTGTCTCATTCCTTCACTGATTATTGGGCAAGAAATAAACAAAATTATCGTATGAATCACTTCGATTTTGCTCTCTGGAGCAGACTAAATGTGTAAATCTACACGTACCTTAACAATATAAAATGATGCAGAGATAAAGCAAAGCGAAAGCAAGGAATATGTTGGGGACAAATAAGAGAGCAAGCAATTGCAAATTATTATTCCAACAAAACAAAAGCAGAATATTTGTGAACAATGGACCCGGTAAAAAAAGCCTATGGTGTAATCAAAAACGTTCTCAAATTATTAAATCAGATACAAGATCTCTTCTTTCAATACATTAAATGGCATAGCCACTTGTTTTACCTATAAATAAACCAAATATATCTTGGTATGATTCAAAACTAATCGACATGGGTGGAAAGGGGGGGTCAATTTCGGAAGAATGGTAAGTAAGAAAAACGTTATATTCACAACTGGTGGCTTAACAGGATTGTTATAGTGCGTATGACGTCGTTGCAGTTGTTGTTGTCATGTTCCCAGTTGCTGCTTAACTGTAGAAATAAATAACGCTATTGTGAATGAAGAATGAAATGTTTTCGTTTACCAGGAAGATGTAGTGAAAATTTTTTTTTGAGGTCGATTGAGACAAGCCGCGTTCTTTCGGTTGCCTGTTACGGTTTTCAGGCAAAATTTACAATACTCAAAAAACAAAACAAGATACAAGGTATACGCTAGTCGGATAGGAGTAAATCCTTTCACAGCTTTGGAATTTGGTTACTTCATTAAATTGAATAAACATATTCTGAATTGCCGCAATTTATTTCCTGAAAGAGGTTCCAGTAAAGTTCATTACGTCATGACGTAATTCTTTCAAAGAATAATATTTATTATTGGGGTGAAGAAAGGGTTAAAAGTTCTAGATCTTCCAAGACTGAGGTCTATAAAAATATTTTTTAGCATTATCTTAAATAATAATACACAAAAAATATAAAATTGCAATAATTTTTAATTTTTATTGTTGAAAAAAATCTTAAACAATAATATAAATTATTAATACGACTTCAAGAACAAACTCCTAAATTTAGCAAGAACTATAAACAACAATCATCAATGGCTGATTGGTTCTAGAACAAGAATAATATTTTTGGTCGTAAACTTCTCTTTTGTATCTATTAATTAAATATAATTACGATTTCTAGTGTGCAATACGGAGGAATTTAATTGAACTGATTTGTTAACATCGTTTTCTAAGAATAACAATTTCTATTTAGTTGATGTAGTTTTATGTTTGGTAGAAAAAGTTCCAAAAATTTTTAGAAATTTCCCCACCCAAAACGAAGTACAAAAAATATAGTATTCTTAAGTAATGAATTGTGTATTATTTTTTTACCATAAGACAATTAGAAAAGCTGCCATATCAAAAAAATAATTGTAAAAATAATTATTATTTAATCAAAAAGTGCAAGACGTCATCAAAGAAACAATTTTATTTTGCAAAAATAAGAATTAAAATAAAAATGATAAAATTAAAAAATCCGGCTTATATTCTTAATAGGTAGGGTGTAAACTTGTTCTTATTCTTCTACCAATAAACTTCTTGCTTTTAGTTAACTTTATTTAACCCCCTTTTTCTATCATCCAATTTATAAACAGGGTTTATTTTAAATTAAAAAGGACATAAAATAAAACAGTTTCCTCCGCGATATATTTAAAATACATTTATACCACCACACCACACATACACACACAAGAATCCTCCACAAACCGTGTTACATCCTCTCCTTCACGCCCCCCAAAGAAACAGCAAGTGTATCCTCCACACCAGATATATAAGAAGATACTCATTGCTGCATCCCCCACTCAAAGTCACGCATAACAACACCCATAGAAGCTTGTTGAAGTCATACAATATAGGCCCCCACCCACGTACAAATATCTATAAACAGAACACAACACTAACCGCCACTAGATCCCTCTCATAGAACCATTGACAATCTGACCAACCAAAAAGTTTGAAAAGAGATGACACTTATGACTTCGCCCAAGATTTATTCGCATAAGTTTAAGTTTCCGCTTGGATCGACATCATCACCAGTAACGACACCGACATCAGCAAACTCACCACTGCCAACAACCAACAACTGCAACGGAATCACGACCAATAATAACAAACACCCGCCAATGTCTGATTGTGGTAATGGTATAAATTTGCCGTATACTTCAACACCGGCTCTATCACCGACATTCAATTTGCAACACCTGCAACTCCAACAGCAGCCGCATTTTCAACAACCGCTGGTGATGCTGCAACAAACAAGCTGTTTTCCAACACCAGTAGATACTGTTCATCACGCATCAACCAATGAACTGATTAGTTCAATCACATCCAATGCATCTGATTTAACCATTTACGAACATTCATCGAGTTTTGTTGGTAGTACCAAATCGCATTCGTTTGTGTCTACTGAAACATTGGTGGAAGATTCAAGAATGAATTTACCTCCAATTATTTGTGAAAACAGTGCTGGTAAATTGTTTTCATTCAATGAACATGATGAAGATAAAATATCCATTGAAAATGATTGTAATAATGTTAGCGAGAATATGAATCCGTTTTTTAGTAATCATTGTTCATCGAATAATGATAACAAGGCTGGGTTGAATCCTGTATCTCCTCCCGTTCCACAATTAAAGAAACAAATGACCTTACCAACTATTATGAAACCGATGACTATGACAACTTTGAGTCCATTCGTATCGCCTCCAAAGGAATTGTCATTTGACTCTATTAAATCTGAACAATTGAAGAGATTGCATTATATTCCAACTCAAAATTTCAAACCTCAAATTGAAAATCTTTCACCCAAGATTCATTATATGTCACCATTAGATATCAAAAATATATTAAACTCTAATTTGAATCTTGCAATTGATATCCGGCCATTTAATGATTTTGTCAAATCACATTTAAAATCGTCTTTGAATATATGTTTACCTTCTACATTGTTGAAACGACCTAATTTTTCATTGGCAAGATGTATGAGTTCCTTACCTGAATTTGAAATGAATAAGTTTAGTAACTTTTTACAAGATCCAAATGGTGGAAATTTGATAATTTATGATTCAAGTTCAAATTCATCAAACTTATATCATGTTTGTAATAAATTTGTCCAAAGTTCGTTATTTCAAGATTCAAACTGTCAAATTTATTTAATTGATGCCAATTACACTCAATTTCATAATTTATACCCTCAATTATTCGAGTCAGGTACATCGAATGGAATCCAAAATGACGCAGACCAACAAGATCATCAAAATTTAAATAATTACTTGCCCCCAATTATAGTTCCTTCTTCCAGAATGTCTCGTTCACAATCAGTGTCTGAACTTTCATCCTATAGCAGATCCGGATCTTGTCTGTGTAGTTCTTCCCCACATGCTGCAACTATTAAAGATAAATTAAATACCCCAATTTTAACCAATTTCACTCTTCCTACAAAATCGACTATGTTTAAATTACGTCATAATGAAGAATTACGATCACAACAACCACTATCAGGGTCAGTTCGTCCACCTTTGAACAGTTTTTCTTCCAGTGGGAATACAATGACAAAATCACTGCTGTGCAATAGTAGTCAATACGAGGCTAATAATAATGCATTATTTCGATTGGAAAACATTCCGGAAGATTTATCAATCTTACCCAAGTGGATCAAGGATACGATTTTGAATAAGAGTACTCAAGACTTTATGGCTAAGAACTTGAATGATAATTTCTATATTTTGGAAAAACTCGAACAAAAACGATTGATTATGGCATTATCCCTCTCTGAACCAGTTTTATCCCCCATTAATGAAACTCCATTACAGGTAAGTAAAGGAATTGAGTATGGACATAAGAATAGATATAAGGATATTTTCCTTTATGAACATTCACGAGTTAAGTTAGATAACGATGATGATTCAGTTGATAATTATATAAATGCAAGTTATGTGACTCCATCCGATTCGTTTCTTAGCGAGCTTATAGATCGCAGAAAACTTGGCAATCAAGTTAATTATATTGCCACACAAGGTCCATTAGATGAAACAATGGGAGATTTTTGGAAATGTATATATAATCTAAATTCAACCTTGATCATTTCATTAACCGATGAAATTGAGAATGGAGTGATGAAATGTTCACCGTTTTGGAAGAGTGGGATATATCGATCTGGAAGTCATGATTCAATTACGGTTCAAATTTTACAAGAATACAGACATGATGAGAATTTAATCATTAGGACGTTTTCTATTAAGTTCAACCAACAAGAAAAGAAAATTATGCAAATTCAATTAGTTTCTTGGCCTGATATGGGAACAATCATTGATCCTGATTATATTTTGCAAGTTGTGCAATTGAAGGAATATTTGTTGCTGGAAGGTTCTGGTGACAAAACTAACAAGAAGCAAGGATTCTTGGTTGACTATCCAACAGTTGTTCATTGTTCTGCGGGATGTGGTCGTACAGGAACCTTGTGTGTAATTGATACCATGATTAATCTACTCAAGGGCACAGGAGTTCAATTGGCACAGGATCCAATTTTTGAATTGGTTAATGATTTTAGAAAACAACGTATTTCAATGGTTCAGAATTTAAGACAATATTATTTGATTTATGAAATTTTATTGGTTTGGATGAACAATAAAAAAGATGGACAGAGGGTTAAGAAATGGGATGAATTGATTCAATTGGATATTGTACAACAATTCATTAAATCGGGTTAAATAATGCATGGTTTTTGTTTGCAAACGTTAAAGATTGTTATTTTGTTATTAATAAGTATTTATCTGTAAATACATTCTATATAACTAATTTATTTAAAATGGTTTTTTAAACTTGGGATTAATGATGTAAGATTCAGGGGGAATTCTTACATCTTGTCTAACATGTAAGTAAAGTAAGTAATTGCTTTAATACTTGGACGTTTAGGTCAATACGCTATTGTATAAATTGTACGTAATTATCGAAAACTGCTGCTGGTTTACGACAGTGTGCCAAGATGATTTTCTTTTTTTTTGCATCCACCTCGATATCCACACTTTGACTCAATCCAGCTCAAGACTTTATCCAAAACGAGGCAGGTAGCTTTCAAATATGAAGTTTTTAAAGAAGTGGCTAGATGAATTTAAAATTATTGTTGAGTCTTGGGGTGTTGAGCAGAAAAGATCTATAACATGGATGACAGTGCCACGCAACAAGCGGTTTGTGACTACCTCGGTTTCCAAAGCGATTATACAAACGAATCATTAGAAGAAAAGGAACAAATTGCCAACGAAGTTGCTGATCAATCCGAACTGGTTTCCAATGAACCAGTTGTTTGGCGGCGGGGGGGGAGGAGGGGGTGAGGTGGCTCCGAGTCCTTCTCAGAATGGCTAATGTTCCAGTTCAGCAAAGGGAAGAAACTGTATCTGAAATATGTATTGCTATACAGAAAATCTCCGCAACAGGAAAGATTATTCAATCCAAATGTGTGTTAGAAAGTCCTCAGGCAACAGATAAGAAAGATTGCAAATTTTCTTCCTTTTAAATGAACCAAACCAAACCAAACCAGCCAACGAACCATCAGCTTTAGGTATTCCCTTTTCCAGCATCTGTGCGAATTCCTTTAGAAGCAAATTTAATGAAATTTCATTGCAAGCCACCCCTTCTCCAATTTCATCACAGAACCATTTGATATTAATGATGCTAAATTGCCTATAAACGTTATTGTGATATTCTTTCGGGTACCTTGATAAACGTTTCGCTAAGACTATTCGAAACGTAGATACTTGCCCGGGTTGCTGCTGCTTCAAACGTTTATTCTGTCTTAGTAACTAGTCTTGATATTCGAAGAATTGCTTCTACAATGGTTGTGCACTTCTATTCTTATTACATTTGCATAATATTTATAACTGGACAAGATGATTTGGATTTCCGTAAATCCAGGATCACGGGGAAGATATGGGAAGGAAGGTTGGAAGAAATCGATGTATTGTACGCGTTTGATATGACCCAAAATAGCAAGGATTGCTCCTTGCATGATCTTTCGTCAGATTCTTTCGATATAATTCTGATGATGTGTGTTGTGTCCCACATCAAACGGTGAAATCATCGTACTTTGTAGTATAAGTTATTGTATATCTATGTGATTTACCAAAGAAAGAGCAAAACTTTCATTCCTGTTATTCAAAGGTACATAACAGTTTTGGTTGAAATCCAAAAGAACAATGAAATCAATTTGCACCAAACTAATAAACGAAATTTCGCTATCTCAAATTGGCGACTTCTAGAACCTCGGTTAGAAGAAGGGGAACACCCACATATAATGAGAGATAAAGCTACAAGGTGAATATTATCATTTAAAGTATTAAAGTCAAAATTTATTAATTATTATATAAAATAATCTCTGTATCAAAAGTTCATAATTTAAGCATTAGCAACAAGAGCATGCTTTAACGCAGCTGGGTTAGCACCAATAACCCTTTGAACTTCCTTACCATACTTAAAGAAAATAACTGTTGGCATAGAAGTGACTTCATACTTTTGAGCAATTGCACCAAATTGATCAACATCAACCTTAATGAATTTAGCATCAGCATATTCAGCTGAGAATTTGTCCAAGAATGGACTAATCATTCTACATGGGCCACACCAAGTGGCAAAGAAATCAACAACGACTAAAGCACCGGATTGGACTAATTCGTCAAATTGTTCAGCAGTTTCGAGGACAGCGACCATCTCGTATGTATTATATGTATATATGTTATGTGTTTTTGATGTTTATTTCAACAATCCACAAAGAAAGATGATTGGTGATGCATTGGACATTTTATATTTTCATTTTTTTTTGCTTTTTTTCGGATTTAAACGGTTTGGTAACTCAGTCGTGTACTTTTTGCAGAGTGTGGATTTATAATTCAGTTGCTTACACATCAAAATTGCTAATTCCAGAATCTTCCCTCGGAGATGCTCTAACTACACGTGACTTCGCTTATTAATTCCGGATTACAAATTTTATTTATTAACTCACAATTACTAATTGTTGTGCAAGTTATTTACTGATTTGAATGTTGTTTAAAAGGGTACTTTGCAAACTAATAATTTAAGTAGTGGATTGCATCGTATCCATATATAAGTTAATACTGTGGTAGATTACAAGTATGTCTTCATGGAGCAATTACTGTTAATTGGTGCAACACCAAAAAGCAGTGTGAACCTTTATGTTGGACCGTCTTTGACTTTGGCTACCATTTAAGAAAACTTAAATTTAGTTTCCGAACATTGAAAGACGACTTGCTTAGTTTTATCAACCTTAAAATCAATTAAAATATTTACATTGATCGAAAATTCTCTATAAGTCTAAATAAACAACAAACCAGAGGGAGTTACTACACCTATAGACTCTTTGACGTTAAATCTGTGAATACTATAAAGACTGAGTAGAATTTGTATATTGCTTAAACTACAATATACTCAATATGAGATACAAGTTAACTTTAGTAAATTGGATGTAGACTATAATTCCTTCATGTGTTGTTGATTGCTAGAATTTATAAGAAAATTAAATTTGGTGTGTTTGAAAACTTTTCAATAGTTCAATCAGGTATTCGTCGAATCTTGTCTCTCGTGTGATAATCCAATCCTAAGATTCGATTTACCATGATCCAAATACTTGTTTGAATTAATTGCTATAAAAATATTTTTTTGGAGTGTCATTGCATTCTGTTGTAAGTTGTACAGTTTTCCCGATTTGTTGTTATTAAGTCATGGGGTTTGTAACCTTCTTACCTCGTCGTCAGGGAAAATACCAACGTCGGAAGTGAGGTTGTTACGTTTCTGGCAGGCTATGAACCTTTACCATACGAGACTCATTTAGTGTTTGCAAAATATAGTAAGAAAAAATCCTTTGTTAATGGAAGAAGGTATTCCAAACCATTGTTGAAATTGTAACCCTGGTATGTAGCAAAGGTGTAAAGAAACAACAAAGAAAAGGAACGATTTATCAGCTGATCAATTTCTAACCCAGACTCCATTCATTCCTGCCCTCATTTCCCATTGTAGGCTGGATTGTCTCCTATTTGTTTGTATTGCCCACAAACGTTTGGAAAGATTCTCGACTATTATTGAAATACCCACTTGTGTTCAATTAATGAATAAGAATGTACTTTGTTACAACTTTTTGTGTAAATTGAGCAAGTTTCGTCATGACACAAGTTTTAAAATGAAAAAGATCTAGATTTTATGTCGTTTTATTTGAACAGTTTTGTATGTGAAATTTGATAGAGAGACTGTTATTGACTAATTTACGATGAATCACACTAAGTTTGCTAAGGAAACACTTGACGAATACATTAGGAACAGATTCTCCAATTGGTACTTTTAGCTCAACGAATTATTATCACCGTGTGTTGTTTTGCCCATTTTGCACATTATTGAAGCGTATTTTAAGCCCTTTGTTTCCATTATTTGAATTTGTCACAAATTTGACTTTTTACGAAGACAATCTAATTTATTTCTTCCAATATATATTGTCCATTAGACACGCGAGATCAATCAGAAGCAAACGTAACACACAAAGGTACAAAGATAGGAGGAGAGAGAGATATGAGAGTCATAGACTCACAGTTACAACATGATTCATCAAAGCAAGCATTAATTTCAAGATCATTAAAAACATTATACACTGTGTATCTATAACAAACAAAGAAAGAACAATTTAAAGATTATCACAAATGATATCTTTTAGTAAGAAAGGATTAGCACCAGCAGCTCTTTTAATTTCTTTACCACCTTTAAACAAGATAATAGTTGGTGTACTAGCAACTCTATATTCGCGAGATATATGATCAAATTTATCAACATCAATCTTAATAAATTTAGCAGTTGTGTATATGGTTGCGAAACCGTCTAATGTTGGACCAATCAATTTACAACCATCGTGATAATTGTCAAAGAAATTAGCAACAACCAAACGAGGGGATTGGATAAAATCTTCAAATTCTTCTTTGGATTCAATAGCAGGAACCATCTTTAGAGGTATATATGTATTTAGAAAATACTGAACTAAATAGTAAAATAAGAAAAGTTTAATTTTTGAAAATTCTCACAAGTAAGTTTTTCAAAGACCCTTTTATACTTTTTTATCGAAATTATTTTTGCAGACCCTACCTGTTTCATGTCTTCATCAAGTGAAGTTTAAGTATTTATTTTATATACACTGCCACATGTTGTATACACAAATTGTTAATTCGAGAATCTTCGCTCGTAAATGATTGTCTTGAAGGTGAATCCCCATTATTGTTTTGAAAGGTTTATTTTTATTCTTTTTCTTTTGTTTGATTGATTGTTGGTAACATACATATATATAAATATGTTTGATGATTGATGTGTGTGTCTGTGTATGTGGGGGGGACGTTGTTGTTATGTGATATATAAATCTTTCTTGAACCCTTTTCTTTCACTAAATCACATTTTAGTATTATTATTTTATTTACTCGGAGCTTTTTGTGGTTGTGTTGAATATTGTTAAACCTTGTAATAAAGAACAGTTAAAATAGAATAATGTGAACAAACATCCGTAAATCATTTGTTTGCTTTTAATTTGATTCGGGGGGGGGGAGAAGAAAAAGAAGGAAGAATGGATTGTTGTCTTGCAAACACAGAAACAGTTGCAAGTCTTGATTTATTTCTTGGTCAATCTTGTTTAATAAAGCAGAGAGAGTGGTATTAGAGTTCCAGAGGGTAGGATTGAATAAACCAAAAGCATCGTATCCATTCCTTCTAAACTCATAAAAATCAAAAATGTTTTGTAGCACAAGAAGCTTAATGCTCCACAACTCATATTTTTCCATTGGGGCATTAGGGTTTGTTCTTTTATATATGAAGTTGGTTGTCTTGACTATTTGACTGTTGGATCTGACATTAAATCTTTTGTTCGGTATAAAAGAAAATAAATTTAAGTAACGTATGATGATTTTGCAAATTCTAAGGTAGCGTGTGCAGTGGTCACTAAGAATTTTCTCTCACACGGTTTTTGCTCTGCGAGGATAAAGAGAAATAAACAAACCTTTATATATTAGTAATATGTGTTATATTATAGATTAAGGCTTGAACTAGAATATATATATATATCTACATTCTCTGTATTTGTTACACATAATAATATAAGCGAAACATATTTAAGCTTTTCTTTGAAGGTTTAAAGTTTGATAATAAACAGGAAACGCACAATTAGTCATATTTTCCCGCCCATTTTTATCGTCTAATATAGTATTATTCTATTGAAGAATATATATATTAACCTATTCTTTACAGTAATGATAATTCCTTTGCTGGTGATCTATATTGTGTTTCCCAATCACTCTTTGCAATTTCTTGAGGTAATATCAAACTTTCAGGATTCTGATTATATTTGTCAATTATTTTTGAAATACATTCATCTTGGAAAGTTTGATAATCAACAATCATTTGATCAAATGAATTGGTAATAGTAGTAATCTTTGAATCATTGATTAATATTTGTTCATCTTTAAGATATTTAATCAAAAAATCAATTGTTCTAATTACCAATTTATTAAATCCTTCTTCTGTTGCATTTCCTGTGATATCTAATAATTTAGTGACATCATCAATACATGGTTCACCTTTATATAAAACCCCAATTGGATCAATACCATTGATATAATCATAATTCATCTCTTGATATCCAAACAAATTAACTAATTCTTGATGATCAAGATGGGTATCATAATCGGATGGAATATTATTAAATTTTTGGAAATGATCCATCATAATATCTGGCCAATGATCATTATATGTCAAATCTTCAATAAATAATAATGG
This sequence comes from Hemisphaericaspora nanyangensis, assembly GCA_030557635.1. Lineage (NCBI taxonomy): Eukaryota > Fungi > Ascomycota > Pichiomycetes > Serinales > Debaryomycetaceae > Hemisphaericaspora > Hemisphaericaspora nanyangensis. The sequence continues at coordinate 10,250 of JAKTPO010000049.1, read as the reverse complement.
TAATGTACTATTGAAAAAATTGAAATATATTTCATCTTGATTGACAATTAATTGAATTTGAGGTAGGATTCTTAACCATTTACATTTTAATAATCCATCTTCAATATAATTATCCAACATATTTAATTTGATTTCATATAATTGATAATAATCCTTTCTCGATGATATTCTAGGTTGGAAACCATAGGTTAATAAAAACCCATGTACATCATCTTCTGGTGAATAACTAATAGTGACTTCAACTTGGTCATTTTCATTCATTTGATCATATTCATCTCTTTTAAATTTCAATATAATATCATTTGTTTCTCTATCAACATCAAAATATGCATTATTAAAATGATTATGATTAGCAAAATCCAAAATTGGAACTAAAGTAACATCAATAACATAATCATGATTATTTTCAATAACAAGTGTCTTTGTCTTCATATCTAATGCCATTGTAACATCCAACGAATCTCGACGTTGTATATGTTCAGTACTAACAATACTTTCACTCTTGGCACATTCTTGAGTTTCACTTTCTACATCTCGAGGAATTTCCAAAGTTCTTGATTTAATTGCTTGAAAGATTTGATAAAATGAATCAAAGGGTAATAATTTTTCAAAATCAAATTCTAGTTTTAATTGATACAAGATTTTTAATTGTTCAATTAAAGATTCATATTCATCATGAAGATGACGCGCACTTTGAATGTATTTGGAAATGAAAACATCATAATCATGATTAGATTTGTTTGTTGGTGGTGGTGGATATGTTATCGTGGGGGTATTTGTTAAAATTAACAAATATGGATCAAATTTATGTAATGGTGAATTCAAGAAATATTCCGATTTGGGGAATTTTGTTTTATGCATAGTTTGTATAACTTGAAATGCAAGGAAATATGTAGTTAATATACGTGTTTCAGTACTTGGTTCCATTATACTTAAGAAATTAACAATCAATTCCGATTCTCTAATTGGTTTATGACCTAAATAATTTCGATCCCTAATTTTTAATTCATCAAGTATATTTAACAATGACAAGATATCAAATACTCCAGATCTTGGGATTCTTAATATTTCAAAGTCATCTTCTTCTACTTCTTCTTTTTCTTGTTGGTTCGTCATCTTGTGAAAGATTAAACCATTTCCACCTAATTGGCTTTCACCAATTGTTAATCCCAGATGGAATTTAATATTTTGATTCTCAATCCAGGTGGAAAATTGGGAATTGTCGGATATACCAGGAATCTTAACATTTGCAGATTTTATATAATTGGACATTTGTGTGAAGAAATATCTATAAGGCCTTTATCTTACTATCTATTCAAATAATACTCAAAGGGTTTATTGTAAAAAGTTAAAATAAAGTTTTGTTTTTTTGATAAAGAAAAGGGCAGGGTCTTTTAACTCTTATATATAAAAAATGAAAAAATTGAAAAATTGATTATTGTGTCATTTGTTTGCTTCTTAAAATTATTTTATCCCAACTGATAAATAATTAATTCATATTGATTAATCCCATTCAATTCAACTTTTCACCCCTTTTGGTAGCCCTCCCCTTCCCCCCTTCCCTGGCATTCTGAAAGAAGCATATAATATAATAAGTTTTGCGCAAGAGAATTGTTATAACAATAGAAGGAGACTTAAAAAGAATGATATGCATTATCTATAGACTACTCCTAAGATATTAGGAAGCTTTATCAGCTTTCTTCCATGTATCGAGTAAAACTTATATCTTCTACTACATCTTCTCCTTACAAAACCTAGATAAGAATTGGTAACAATATCCTCCATTTCCTTTCTTTTTTTTCATATACCGCTTTTCACCACATAAAGATAATGATCCAGGTCATGAGAATCCCCCCTCGCTAAGATCACAATATGAGATGTACACGAAGGAGCACGAAGGGCTAAACAAAATTAGTTGTGTAGCATGCCATTACTACTTTTCTTTTTTTTTTATACAAAATTTTTTTGATGATTATATGCAGGAAACAAGGTCATGTGAGTTACTGAGTGAGTGATGACATCAACTTTATTAATTTAATATGACTAGTAATCATCTTTTCAATTCTTTCAGTGCTGAAGGTATAAAGTGAGTAATGTCTTATAACTATCATTGAGACCTTTGTCAACTTGTTTATTCATAACAAACTATTTTCTGTTTTGATGATTATTCTGACAGTTAATTTAAATCTTAACAATTTGCTTATTGATTTGATTTTCCACATCTTGCCAGAAAGTTCTCACACCAAAAAAAAATTTCTTTGGAATAATAGAAGTAAAAAAAGGCAAAAGTTGAATTTCACAAGACTCTTAACATTTCCAACATCTTCATTTCAATTTTGCACACAAAGCTAACCATGTCTTGGGACGACGAAGATTTTGACATTCCAACAAAGTCAGCTCCAGCTCCAGCTGCCGCTGCCTCTTGGGAAGACGAAGAAGACGATGATGCCCCAGTCTTAGAATCTTGGGATATCGATGAAGAAGAAGAAGCCAAAAAGAAAAAGGAAGCTCAAGAGAAAATAGCAAAAGAAAAGGCAGAATTAAAGAAAAAAGAAGAAGAAGCTAAAAAGAAAAAGGATGTCAAGAGAGCAGAAATGGAAGCTTTTGATAGTTTGGATCCTGAAGTAAGAAAAGAATTATTAAGAAAGGCTGAATTGTCTGCCGATTTAAATAATGCTGCTGATTTATTTGGTGGATTAGGTGTAGCTGGTGATGATGACAATGATGATGATTTTGATATCAATGCTCACCCAAGAGAAAGAGCTAATAAATTAGCTGCTCTTAAAGCTGCTAATGAACCAAGAAGACCAGTTTTAACTAAAGATACTCCCTTAGAAGAACATCCATTATTTTTACCTACTAATAAACAAGAATTTGAAAAATTGAGAAAAGCAGTGGGTGCTTCATTAACCAACTTAGCTGAAGATTCTTCATTATTATATGCATCTAGTTTAGCCATTGATTTGATTAGAGATTTATCTCAACCATTATCTGTTGAAAACCTTAGAAAAGTCATTTCCACATTAAACGTTGTCATTAAAGATAAAGAAAAACAAGAAAGATTAGCCAGATTGAAGAAGGCCGGTGGTACTGCTACTGGTGGTGCTGGTAAAAAGAAGGCCAAGCCAGCTGCTAGACCTAATGTTGGATCATTCAAGAAGAATGATCTCGATGATATGGATGGAGGAGATTTTGACGATTTCGGTGATGATGACTTCATGTAATAACAAGTAATTATTATTATTATTGTTAGTAGTAGTAGTACTAACACAACTAATAAGTGAACAATATTAGAGGCTTGTCGTAGCTTAATAGGTTAATTGGATCGTGTGTAGGTTTCTTGTTCTCGTAATCAGCAAGAAAACTTTTAGTCAAATCACGATTTTCTATAATATCTGTTGATTCTTCTAATACTATACCTTCACTCATCTCTTGATTATCATCTGCGGCTATTATTTCAGTATCGAATGATTCTACATGGTAATTTGGTAAGTCAAGTTCTGGGTCACACAGCATTCGGAATAATGGTCTTTTGGGAAGTTTTCTACTTCTAATTTCTAGCTGAATATCACTTACTCTTCGAGATTGAGATCCTTCTTGCGGTTGTTCTATTTTAGTACTAATTGACGTTCTTCTGGTAGAAAAGTCCACCATGAAAGAAGTTTGGTCAGGTTGAGCTTCAGTGCTTTGATCAAGTTGAGGATCAGTGGTTTGATCAACACCGCCTTCGACTTCGGACTTGTATGAATCTTGAGGTTGAATCAATTTCTCGTGTAAGGTATTATTTATGGATATGGTACTCTTCTGGGGGCGAACATTCGACTGGTTGGCGGTTATAGGGTTTATCATCTCTATATCCAGATTCGTGATGACACCCATGGATCTAGCCTCATTCTCAATCGAAAATTCACTAGTCTCACTTTGGTCGGTTTTTGAGTTTCTTCTATTTGTATTCCTGTTTCGTTTACCCCCGTGGTTATCTTTAGATAATGTTTTCTTACTTTTATTCAGTGTCATCCGCTTTTCTTTCGCCTTACTCAACTTTGAATTTGCTTCTTTATTGTTGGGAGATGTATTACCTAGTTTTCGCGATTGAATATCCAGATTCTGATTTTTATCTGTTAAGTTCAGTTTATTATAATTATCAAAGATGATCGATTCAGTACTTCCATATAATGCAGTAGGTGAGAGTCGCTTTCCTTTGGTGATATTCAGTTTCATTCTCTTTTGTCGTTTAGACACTTCTTCCATCAGTTCCCTATCTTGTTCCAACCCCTCTTCGTTTACTGACACTTCATTACCAAACAAGACCGAGTCATTGCTTGCATATAATGCTCTCTTTGGAACAACATCGGGTATAATGTTCGATTGGTTCTTAACGCGGTTATTTCTCTTTATACTATCGTTGACTGGTAGTAAAGAAAGAAAATTGCACGGTTGTATCAGAGGGAAATCGCTACTGGAATCAAAGAAGCTATTGCTTAATCCATCGATTTTCATAAATAAACTTCCATCCGTGTGTTCTGATGTTTGACAATCAACTATTTCATTCCGTGATGAATCAATTCTCGGATCATTAGCTCTTGAGAAATCGTTCTTCTGAAACTTAAGAGCTAAGGTTTGCAGTATGTCATATTGAATATAAGGATCTGCGTTGATGTCTTGCATATCCTGATCCAAAATGTCATCGTTTAAATTCAGTTCATTATGATTATCAAACAAGATTGAATCCTCACTTGCATATAGTGCAACTCTATTTGGAAGCACCAGAGGTACAATTTTTGATTGGTTATCTCTGTTGACTGGTATGGAATTACATGGTTGCGGCAGATGAAGATCACTCGTTGAATCAAAGAAACTACAACGTAGTCCATCAAGATTCTTAAATACATTTGAATCTGTTTGTTTTGTTGTTTGACATTTAGGGCTTTCATTCTGGAAAGTTTGAGTTCTATGATCATTCAAACTAGCTCTTGAGAGAGCACTCTCCTCAAATGTAAAATCTGACGAATGAAGTATTCCATCTATGCTTTTCTGAAATGTAAAATCTGAGGTATTAAGTATGTCATTCAAACAAGCTCTTGAGTAGGTTTTCTTCTCAACTGTATAATCTGAGGTATGAAGTAAGTCATCCTGAACCCTTGAATCCTCGATATTTTGAAAATATTGTCTAATGGAATCGTCAACCCTATTAATGTTGTCATTTTTAACATACTGGTTGGCCTTTTGCGATTCATAGAACTTTGTTTGCAATGGTGAGCCCGTAACCAGATCAACGCTAGATCTCGATACAACATCATTCTTGGCAAGGGATGACTTTCGAGATGATATATAACGCAAATGTGTTTGGTACCATAAACCCGTTGGATTCAATCTTGGCTCGGTTGATGTCCTCCAATTCTCACCATTCATTTTTGGAAGAATCTGGTTGGGGGAGTTATCCAAGTTATCATATCTATCAGCTGGGTCATTCACCGGATTCCCTTCAGATTGTATCACCTCTGGGTCGATTTCTAGCATGTGAACCGAGTTTATATTATTTGGTTTACCGCGCAACAAAACAGACACACCAACCTGCCGCGACTCTTGATCACCTCTCGCACTACAAGTACTTGTGTTGAATATATAAGGTATATCTTTGATTGAGCTTCTGTATGTCACAAGTCCATCTGAGGTTGACAGGAAAGTCTCGTGACTTTGATCGCTTACATTGGTTGGTTGGCCCGCTGGAATAGTTGGATTTGTTTCGGGTATGTCTATGAGTGATTTTGTTGTCACGTAAATACTTGGATTTGAGTTTACTTCCTTGAAAATGTGTTTTTCGCTATTAAATATCTCTGACTCCTCAAAAGAGGAAACTTTCAACAGGACTCCTCTTGAATTTTGCAGATGCGATAAGTTAACATCACGATTCTGATTGGGCAAAGAATTTTCATGATTAATTTGGTTCAGTCTAGAGTCATTCCCTGAAAATATCTTGCTTGACTGACTGTTCAAGATCTTTTCAATAAGAGACCTTGCTGGTTTAATCAAACTATCTGTTGGGTGTCTGCTTTTATCTCTCAATTCAGTAATCGTTCCTCTGTCTACATCGCAACCAACGGGGTTTGACTGAACTAGTTTGCCCGTCCTATTTCCACCCTTTTCCGTTCTACTTGCGGAACATTGGTAATGTCCGAACTGTTGAGGAGTTGAAGTAGCCAAGATCAAACTGACACAGGGAGTTTCTAATCTTGGACTACTTGTGAATATTGCCGCAAGTTCCTTTTGAGCATTTGTCGTCTTATAATTGGTCCTGTTGCTATTATCAGGTTCTGGTTTCTTCGTGTTTGATTTGTAATTTGAAGGAACATGTTCTTCAGGTGGTTTCTTTCCTTTGGTGTTTATTGATTTTTTTGATACTTGTGGTCCTGATATTGATGGTTCTGTTAGTATGATGTTGCACAAAATAGGGAAAGGTATTTCAATACCCTGAATCTATTTGAAATTTGAAAAAAAGTAAAAGACATTTACCATATAGGTATAACAATCTGAACCATAAGCTAATTTGTTTGTAATAAAGGATACATACCGTTGCTTGGCTTACGCATTTGTTGAATAATCTTAAGCTTTGAAAAGTTGGAAACCAATACCACATTAACAAACAACTACTAATGGGGTTAAAGAAACTGCTTGTAAATAATTGAAAACAATAAGGTAATCTTTGTAAATATCTAAGAAATCCTTCTATATAAGTAGCAGAAAATACAATTCTTGCTTATATTGGTATAACACTGGAAGGTACAATTGGTTGCAATTCATGTCGCGACACAAATATTGTTGTAATTCTGAATCAATGTTTTTCTGGCTCACCAAAACTGAATTTGAACAACACTAAAAACCTCAATATGACGGATAAGATCTGTTGCCAATACACACCACACATACAACCAATGTCTCATGACGATATAATACTTCCCTCGATATCTTCGATATCAAAACTCACGATTTCCGATGTTTCAAAGTCAGGATTTGGGTATAATCCATCTGTGGGCACTGCATCCAACCCCATAACTCAAGAAACTGCAGGTGTTTTACTCAACAAACGAACAGTCTCACTCACATCGACTCCATCGATTTATGATAGAAATATAACCAACAAAAAGCCACATGAGATCAATTTATCTTCGCTTTCATTTTTATTTTGTGAGATTGTTAATTGGTCACATCGAAATTCAAAGGGGATTCATGATTTAGAAGCGAGGTTGAATGGATTAGGATATCAAGTAGGACAACGATATCTTGAATTAATCAAATTGAGAGAAGGATTCAAGACAGCAAAAAGAGAAATTAAGATTATTGACATGTTACACTTCATTCATGGAACATTTTGGAGAACTATATTTGGAAGACTGGCACATGAATTGGAAAAATCTCAAGATATAGCCAATGAATATATGATTACTGATAATGTTCCTATGTTGGCTAGATTTATTAGCATACCGAAAGATTATGGAAATTTGAATTGTTCAGCATTCGTAGCTGGGATTATTGAAGGTGCGTTGGATAGTTCAGGGTTTTATGCTGAAGTTACAGCTCATTCAGTCCCTGTTGATGGATATCCTTCGAGAACGGTGTTTTTGATTAAGTTTGACGAACTGTTGTTGATAAGAGAGAGTTTAAGGTTCTAAATATAGAGTATAAAATTACACAGCAGATGGTGTAAGACCAATGGAAGCAATTTTTTTAGATGATTCTTCATTCGTTGAAGCCTGTTTGATGTACCAGCCTATCTTTATAGATATTGAAGTTCATTGTAATAGAATTGACCATCAATGTAGGAAAAAGAATTTCAACTGACTAAGTAATTGAGTGTATAGGTTGATCTCCACTGTTTCTGGAAGAATGGTCAAACCACCAGAATAGAAAAAAAAAGAAAAATTTCTTTCCTTTTCGAGATTTACTGAAATGAAAAATTTCAAAATTTAAGCACAATAGAAATTACCTTCGAGCAGCTGCTTTTGGTTATCACCCTTTTGGTTTTGAACAAACAAAACACCATCCACGAGATATATCAGACAAAGCTAACTACTCAAACTTTAGCCTTCCACTTTGTCCCTTTTTCGTGCTTTTTCTTTTGGCATTTCCTCGAAAACTCAATCTGCATAATTAATCATTTTTTTAACCATGGGTATCACCATCAGACAAGCGACTATAAATGATATACAGGCGATGCAAAATGCTAATTTGCACAATTTACCAGAAAACTATCAATTAAAGTATTATATGTATCATATTTTATCCTGGCCTCAAGCATCCTTCGTAGCAACAACCTATGATGAAATTGTGAATATCAATGATCAAGAAATAGAATTGGAATCTTTTGCAGCTGATACCAAGGGAGATACCGCGTATATTAACAAAGGAGAAAAGATTGTTGGATATGTGTTGGGTAAGATGGAAGATGACCCTGAAGCAGCTGATAAAACACCACATGGACATATTACGTCACTTTCTGTCATGAGAACATATCGTAGAATGGGTATAGCAGAGAAATTAATGCGACAATCTCTCTATGCTATGTGTGAAAGTTTTGGGGCTAAATATGTTAGTCTTCATGTTAGAAAATCAAATAGAGCTGCTTTGCATTTGTATCGAGATTCATTAAATTTCGAAGTCATGTCAATTGAAAAGTCATATTATCAAGATGGAGAAGATGCATATGCCATGAGATTGGATTTGGATTTGGAAAAGTTATTGCCTTCCAGTTCTCATGGTGCTCAAGAAGTTGATAATATAACAAAGGATTTGTTGGAAGATTTATAGATGTATTTCGTTTATTTAAAAACAAAATGTACAATAAAAGACTTCTTAAACAGGTGGAATATGTTATACTGTTTGAAAGTACAAAGGTTACAACAGTAATGTGTAGGATGCATAATTAGTGAAAATTTGTTTTTGTTCATGCATTCCTCCATTTCTTTGTATTTCCACAATCTTGAGAGAAACCACTGTTGCGAAACTTTAACAAAGGGGTTTACCCAAAAGGGTTATACAGCACGAGCTTTAGTGAATACCACTCATCAGGTCAGATTAAGAAAATGAAATTCCATATAGAATACGGCTAACAAAGAGGGAACAGTTGTGAATATAAGCCCATCTTAATTTAAAGGCATTAATTAAACCTTGTTATGCAAAAATCTCTTTCAAATTATTAATAATATACAATAGTATTATACATTTTTATATTCACGCTCCTCCCCGCCCACTTAATAACGTTCCTTCATTCTAGACGCAACAGTACGTAAATTACCGTAAACTTTACCTGGAGGAGAACCCAAAATCAAACTAACTACAGCTTCTCTAGCCATTCTAATATGAGTAAACCCACCTAATATATGAATCTTTGAATCAGCCAATACTATTCTAGTTCTCGTTGCGTTTTCAATTGCAAATTTTGTTTTACCATCCTTACCAGCAATTCTACCAATTGCTCTTGATAAATGATCACCTGTCAATGTTTTCACATCCTTAATTTCGAAAGTTTCGATATATAAATCATCTAATCGTAATAATGCAATAGCATCATCTACATCAAATCCTAAAGTAAAAGCCTTAACGAAATCAGCACCCTTTTGTAATGCTCCAACATCAGTAGTATTTTTATTTGTTCTTAATTCAACCGTTTTGGTCTTTAAGTTCATTCTAACTTGTAATTTCAAATGATCCACTAATGGAGGATATATTTTAGTCCAAACACTCTTGAGAGGAGTCATTCTATGTGGTGGAACAGGAACTTTTCTAGATTCTAATTTAACCTTCATTTTCGATTGAGATGCAGCGGAGAATTTTGGTTTTCCTGATTCATCAAGAACTAATTCTGTAGATTCCACTGATTTATTGGTTGAAGAAGAAGCTTCGGTTGGAACGTTGGTGGTATCTATTAACATTTCTTCATCTTCTTCTTGAATATCGTTTGAATGTTCTACCGCTTTGGTAGCGACGGTAGTAGTTTCTGGTAAAGAATTTTTAATTGCTGTTGGTGCTGCCATATCCTAACTATTACTATGTATATTCTAAAGGGTGTGAGAAAGGTATCAGGGTCAAGTTTAAGGGTAAATATGTACTGGTATCAAGCTGAAGAGCGATGCATATAAACTCAAAAAAAAATTCTCATCAACATTAGTTGATGCAATTGCTGGGATAATATTCTTCACAACCCCCAACGTCAACAGTTTAGTAACTCCTGATATATCAAATTCTTTCGCTCT
>JAKTPO010000048.1:0-66420 GCA_030557635.1 Hemisphaericaspora nanyangensis | reverse complement strand
TAAAGAAGGCAGACCAAATATCGAAAACATCGTAACCGAAGAAATTAAACAATCTCCTGGTTCTATTTCTTTTGTTGCTTGTGGTCATCCAATTATGGTTGATGAGGTTAGATATTGCTGCGTCCAGAATATCAGCAACGAAAACCTGAACCGCGTTGATTTCTATGAACAAATTCAAGTTTGGGCATAAGTTTTACCATATGAGTTTATAGTATTGATTTTATTAGACTAAAGCTAATTCAGTATAGTTTAAAGTATAGCAGGAATATCTGACTTTCACTTCTGCCATGAGGAAATGTAGAAAATATGGGATTTACTCCCCGCAACATAACCACTAATTTGGAGAAAAGATATTTTTCCACAGCATTACTGAACACCGAAATCGATCATCATAGGAACAACTACAACCAATCATGTAGGAGAAGTTTCGTTTTATTCATTTTGATTGACTGAGAGTGATTGTTTTTGATAATAATTAAAAAAATAATCTAAATTATTATTTTCAGGGTGTCAAAAAATAATTTAGGTTAATTTCAGAATGTCAAAGAATAATCAACTTGGAAGCACAAATTAAACAGCGGACTTTGAAGATTCAGATCACAATTCGTTTAGAGATGTTTATAATTAAATCATTCAATTGCTACTTTGAAACCAAATTTTCAACCGTTAATAAATGAGCGATGTAAATAAAACGGGCTAACATGGTACTGGGTGTTTAACGCATGACTCAGTGTATGCCAGTTGCAGATCGTAAAGACTTATTGTTCGATACAATAGGATGTGCACCACACCAGTAGTCAAGAAAGCCCCTTTAATGAATTATTGTTTAAGGGGGCGACATGAACGTTGATTGGCTCCTTTAAAGGGTTACCATGAACGTTGATTGGCTTCTTCGCAGATACAGCAACTCCGTAACTTGATTCCGAGTAACTTTTATCGAGTTTTTATTTTATGCAAAGACGGTTAAAATTTCTTCGTTTACAAGAATTAATTTCGGAAATTGCCGTGATTGGATCTTATAAATATTAGTTTGGGGGATCCATTTTGGCTGGTAGCTATGACAATTTTTTGTCTTTTAATTGGACAACAAGATCCTTGGGAGCGGAAAATACGTCAAGAACTTTGAAGAATAATTGTGCACAATACGAAAGAATACAGGGCCCAGAGCTTGGTGAATGTATCATGCGCGGGTCTAATTAAGAACTGTTGCATGTAGTCGAAGATTATCGCTAATACAAGAGGGCAACTGAATGCATTTCAGCCACTATTAGAAATCTCTAAACTTTAGCCTATCTGAAATGATATTTTTGGATTCCCTTATTGCCAGTAAAAAGTAAACGAATAAGTTTCATGTCCAGATAGAGAAGTTTCTTTTAAGTGCTCACTTTCAAATAATGATTTACCTCGCCAATTCTACATGTTCTGTTGAATATTTTTGTAAACCCTCGGTAGGTAGCCCAATGCCAAGAATTGCAACAAAAAACATTATTTTTTTTATCGGCAAAAAAGAACCCTGAGAGAAAATTTTATGTTCTAGATGTAATTTGCAGCAATTCAAATACGAGATTCGACAATGTCAGCTACAAATAAATTTTCTAAAGCGCAATTTGGGAGCAGACTAGTCTAAGGTACGGGAATCACCCTTTATAAATACTTGTAAGTTTCCATACAACTCTTCTTTGATATTTTCTTGTTAGTTAACCTCAAAATGCGCTATAACAAGATCGGGACGCTTTTCCTTGTTTATGCAGCATTGTGTTTGGCCCACAGTGGGTACCACGAACACAAATTTGCAATTATTGGGTGGAGAAAGTACGGATATGCCTGTTGGAGGTTATTCAATGACAAGGTTTTATACTGTGACGCTCCCTATGATTTGAATTGCACCTGTAGGAACGAGAATGCTCTTGCAACATGGGCTGGTTGTTTAGTTTCAATGAATAAGAATAGTTCTTCCTCTGTTGGTCAAATGGCAGAATTTTGTGAAGAAAATGGTATAGAATTGCCAAGTGATTGGGCTCAAACTGGATATAACCTATTCAGAACAGAAGGAAAGAGAGCATCTGAGATCCAAGGGTTCAATTCTTCTGAGGCTATTAATGTACCATTTATATTCGAAAAAGATGATTTGAAATTGTATTCGGTTACTCACGATCGTGTTATTGGTAACTGGGATGATTCTTTCTATTATTCAATTGGTGCTTTTGGTTATTGGATATTCATCGTGATTATTGGAGCAATGACACATTGGGGAAAGTTGTTGTTTCCAAATTTCTTCAAGAAATGTACAGGACCATTTACCAATGCTTGGAGGAAATATGTTTCAATGCCAGCTTGTATTGGAAAGAGAAAGAATCAAGAAGTAGGGTATGGGCCTTTTTTCATTGGATTGATGCCTACTAGATTCGAGTCGATTGTGATTGCCTTGTTTTATATCTATATTATTGTTGTCCATCTTCCAAAGACTCTGTATATCGATGGCGATCCTATGTTTGGGGATAACAAATATTGGAGTCAAACAAAGTATGTTGCTGATAAGACTGGAATTATTTCCACAATTTTAACACCCTTAGTGGTTCTATTTGGGGGACGTAATAACTTTTTGCAATGGGTTAGTGGTTATAATTTTGCTACTTTCATGTCATTTCATCGTCATATTGCAAGAATAATGTTTGTATTGGTTGTGATTCACGCTGTTCTTTTCAGTATTGGAATGGAGGATTCCTACAATGAAGGTATGACTGAGAGGTATCTTCTTTGGGGAACAGTGGCTACTGTTGCAGGAGGAATTAGTCTATTCCAGGCAATGTTATTCTTTAGAAGAAGATGGTATGAAATTTTCTTATTGATTCATATTTTGATGGCAGTCTTCTGGATATGGGGAACATGGTGGCATGTTGTTGATTATTCCTATCACGAATTCCTTTACCCGGCCTGTGCTATATGGGGGTTAGATAGATTCGTCAGGATCGGTAGATTAATTGCTTTTGGATTCCCTAATGCGGAGGTTATCTTGTTAGAAGGAGAAACAATAAAAGTCATTGTCCCCAAGCCAAACTATTGGCATTCCATTCCTGGAGGTCATGCTTTTATTCACTTTTTGAAGCCTACGTTTTTCTGGCAATCACATCCGTTTACTTTTACTGATTCAGTGCAAGAAGGAAATAGCATAGTTTTGTACCTCAAAGTCAAGGGAGGAATTACTCATAGTTTGTACCAAATGTTATCGGTTTCTCCTGGAAGAACCTTAAAGATGAGAGTTGGTGTAGAGGGACCATATGGTGAAGCAACTCCTGCCAGGAAATCGGACACAGCTATTTTTGTTGCTGGTGGTAATGGGATTCCTGGAATTTATTCCGAGATTCTCGATATCGCCTTAAAAGCAGGAAAAGATTCAAAGAAAATGTTGAAATTAGTATGGATTGAGAAGGAGTACTCTGGGTTATACTGGTTCTATGAAGAACTCGTCAATTTGAAAAACATCAATATCGAAACAATTGTTTATATCACAAGACCTGAAAAGCGTGTGTCTAAAACAGTAAGTTCTAGTTTCAATTCATCCTCCTCGTCCTCGCTTCCAACAGAGCCAAAGGATAAATCTTCTGATGACAAAATAAGCAACAAGCTGACCGAGGAAGATCATATGTCTTTGGTTGCCAAGATCAAAGAGGAGTTGTCTCATATCGAAATTAGGGAAGGCAGACCTGATGTCGATGCCTTTGTTCAAGAACAGATCAAACAATCCCCTGGATCAATTTCATTTGTTGTATGTGGTCCACCAGTAATGGTTGATTATTTTAGATATGCATGTGTTCATAATATCGACAACCCTGACAAGAAGAGAGTGGATTTTTATGAACAGATACAAGTCTGGGCTTGACGAGGGTTCTTTGTCCTCTCAAAGATAATAATTTAAACTACTTCGTTGCTTATCCCGAGTCGTTGTTCTTCATCCACTTTCCGAAATCGAACCGTCTTTTATTAGTTTAGTTGTATAAATTTGTTTTTTACTTATTAAGTTATCACAATATAATATTATATTTTCTAATTGATAGCATATGATTGTTTTTTTAGTTTGCTTGTAGTTAAAATGAATAATGCATATACATGACATATAGAAAACGCCACTGTAATTCTTGTAAATCACACGAGGAGAAACAAAATTACCTGCTATCACCATTTTCCAATATTCTTGCAAGAGTTTTTAATGAGATGATCAACTTCGCTCTGTTGACCTCAGAAATATCTTTTGATATCGTTTACCTTGCATAGATAAGGGTACTATATTCCTCCTACCAAGGATCATAATCCATTTTTTTATAGAGTACTTACACTACCTCTGACTTCCTCTATATAGATTTTAGAAAAGAATAATCTTTTATAACTATTGGCTAAACATTTCGTCTACTGAGGCACCTAGATATACTTGTAAAGTCTTTCTAGTGGCAGGCAAGATTTTGCACTTGACCATTGGAACATTCTTGTTGTCTATTGCTAAACGATCATAAGCTTGAAATCGATGACATCCTCCAAAGGCAAAATAATAATTCTTTCCCAGTTCTCTGACCTTAAAAACGTCAATTGGAGGTAATTCCCCTGGAGTTATTTCACCGATAGTGCACGTTGCTGAAGCTTTGGGAACTCCTTTTAATGTCGAAACCATTGAGTTAATCTTTTCATAATCTAGAACTGGGGGAATGGGCCTTCTAATTTGATCTAATGGAACATATTCTACTTTTAAATGAGTTGATTGTAAAGACATGTTGAGAGTATGCTGATCTTTAGATTATTAGAAATCTTTCTCTCTTTAATCGTTTTGTGGGCCAAAAAAAATAAGTTAAGCTCTAGATTTATATCATTAATAAATTGAATAAAATTTGGTCATTAATATTCGCAATAATTGGATTCTTCAAACACAGCAGTGAGAATACACACTTCAATGATTGTTCAATTTTTATAATGTAATTAACAGGTAATAAATTGTGATTTATGAGGAAGGACCAGCCTTTAAACCAAGATTATGGAGCAATAAAAAATGGGTAGAGTAAGATTCTTCAACTGAAAGGGGTCCTTCATTATGAATAGCAAAAGTCAGCAAAGCAAAAAACCAAAAAAAGAGACAATAATCACGTGACATGTCATTTCCTCTTTTTTTATCTTTTTCATCTCTGTTGAATGTTCAAAAAATTTCTTTTGTCTGAGATCTAATTGTTTTCCGTTTTAAGGAAAGTTTCCGGATTCCTTACATTACAATTGGTTAATTAAAAAAGAAAAAGTAGTGGGAAAAATAAAAAACGTCCGAAAAAATTTTTTTTTATTTTTCTTTTCTTTGTGTTTGAATGATGTAAAAGATAAAAATTTAAATTAATTAATTACTTAACAACCACCAATAATTCCCAATATTTCCTCCCTATTTAAAATACCACAGTTGGCCCATACTTTAACTTCCCTCCTTCTTCTTTAGATAGTCACTACAACGAAAGATGTACTACCCACTAGTATATATTTCAGCAGTATTAGTACTATTGCTAACACTACTACTGGCTTCCATCATTAATAAGAACAAGATTTTTTACAAGACCAGGACTTATTTGGCAGTCTGCCTAGTTATAACAACATTACTTTCATTCACTCCCAAATCTGCTCAAGAGAGGGCCCCATTTTATAAATATGATCAGGCTAAGATTGCTTTTTTCAGTTGTAATTATCAAATTTTGACAACAGCTAGGTTTTGCAATGATTCAAGTGAAAGTCTATCATGTTATTGTCATAATGAAAATGCATTTTCTACAATTCTTTACTGCTATGATTATGGACATCCAAAGCAAGTGGGATCACTCTTATCAATGTGTCAAGATCAATACAAAATGGCAATATCGCCAGAGGACCTTCAGCAGAGTCGGCAATATTATCGATCCAGCGCTAAATCAATAAATGAAATAGTGGACTACTCGCCTTCTAATATAGTAGACTTCCCAGTTAGATTAGAAGAATCCAAAATAGACATCTTCAAGGGATCATATGAACAGTTTTTGGGAACGTATAATAAATCAGTGGATTTTGGAAATTATTTGGTAATTTACTGGTTTGTCGTCTTTATGACAGCAGCTTTGGGAAATTGGTCCAAAATTATATTCCCTGGAATAAATAAGAGATTAACAGATCCTATCACTAATTGGTTTAGAAAGACTATTTCTTTGCCTGCAACTTGGAACAAAAATAAAACCGTGGAATTGCCATTCGCAAACATATTGGACATGTTAGTGCCAACTAGAGCAGAAACTTTAATCATAACTACCTTTTTGACATTATGCTTATTTTTTATGTTTTATGACATCCATTATTTTGATAAAGATATCCTTTTCTCATCGAAAGCGCAAGCTTTATTGAGGTTTTACGGAGCTAGAAGTGGAATGCTTGCATCACTGGTGATGCCCTTGTTAGTACTTTTCGCTGGTCGGAATAACATATTACAGAATATAACAAGATGGGACTATTCCACCTTCATAACTTTGCATCGTTGGCTCTCAAGAATAGTATTTTTTATGATTGTTGTTCATAGCGTGCTGTATTCCCTATATTTTGAATCATACATGCAGAACATAAAGGAAACGTATGTTATTTTTGGTGTTGTTGCCACAATTGCTGGTGGATTCATTATGATTCAAGGATTGTTGATTCTCCGGAGAAAATGGTATGAAGTATTTTTATTGATCCACATTGTTCTAGCGCTTATATTTGTGTTTGCATCTTGGCTTCATGTCAAGGATTTATTTTCAGTTTGGTTTTATTATTTTACAGCCATGGTGTGGCTATATGATAGAATTATTAGAATTGGTCGCCTTTGGTCCTTTGGATTCCCAGATGCTAAAATTTATTTAGTTGCTGATGAAACCCTAAAGATAGTGGTACCTAAACCAGGTCATTGGGATGCTATTCCAGGTGGACATGCATTTATTCATTTTCTTAAGCTTGGCAGTTTTTGGCAATCACATCCATTCACCTACACAGTTTCCCCTACAAACGATGAAATTGTTTTGTTTATTAAAGTAAAGAAAGGAATCACGAATTCTTTGTATAATGATTTAAGGGCTCAACTGGGTAAAAAAATTGCCAAGATTAAGGTTGCAATTGAAGGTTCTTATGGGGAAAAGACTTCCGCCAGTCGTTATGACAGTAGTGTATTTGTTGCAGGAGGAAATGGTATTCCAGGAATATTTGCAGAAGCAAAAGATTTAGTTGAAAAATCACAAGGTTCTAAGTTGGTGAAGTTAATATGGGTTATCAAAGAATACAGGAGCCTTTGTTGGTTTTACCAAGAGTTGTTGGAATTAAAGGGTAAACAAATCGACGTAACTGTGTATGTTACGCGACCACAAAATCCTGCAACTAGCAGCCACTTTGACATGAGTCACTTGTGTTTAGATACTTCTTCTGCATATAAAGCATATGAGGACTTGGCAATTGTAAACAAAGGGTTAGAGGAAGAAGGGAATATGGATTCTTCAAATGTGGACATAACACATGAGGCGGCAAAGAAAAATGGAAAGGAACACATTAATAATAGATCCCACAATCAGTTAAAGCCGCTTATATCCCCATCCAAGAAAATATTTGGATACAGTTCCACATCTGAGTGTTACCAGGATATTAATCTTGAAATGCAAGGCGACGACACAACAAGTCAGAACTTCAAATATTTACAGCTGGAACAACTCACACGTATAATTAACAACATCAAAAAAGACTTGTCGCACATTAGCTTCCGAGAAGGGAAGCCAAGCATAAACTTATTGGTTAAATCCAGCATTGCCGAATCACCAGGGACTACGTGTTTTGTGACATGTGGTCATCCAGCAATGGTTGATGAGATACGAGCACTGGTTGTCGATAATATAGATAATGTTGAGAAGAAAAGAGTAGACTACTTTGAACAACTTCAAATATGGGCTTAAGGGTTTATAGATTTTTATAGATGTAATTAAATTTCGTCAATGGTCCAACTCCAAAGATGAAAATTATTTTGTATTCTATATGTAAACTCTTTTGTGGTTAGTTTCCCACCATATTGGTGACAAACCTGGTGACTTGGGCCTCCCCCATGATTCGTTTCTGCTGAGTTTATCAGCCGTTCATATGTAGTTCGAATTATGTTTTTTTTGGTCCAAGAGGCAAAGTTGGTTGATCTGTGTCGGTTGAATGTGGTTTTTTTTCTTGGCTTATTGAACGAAAATCTTTGATGAGGCATTCCACTTTTTCAATTGTAAATGTAACATCAACGTAAGGGTAAGAAAATTCAATTGTTCTTTTCCTGTCTAAAAACTAGAATGGCTGAAACTTTGATCTGGGCAGTCCACCCAAAAAGAAAGCATCAACTGAATCTTTGACTTTTCCGAATAACTCGTAGTCAGTTCTTTTTCAAAAATGCTGATCCTTATGCTAATTAGGAAGAGTCGGAACAATATACCATCTACCGTCAAGGATCATTTCTTTTGTGTCAAACAGATTTGTGATTGTGAAGACAAATAATTCGAATAAATTATTTTTTATTTTCGGAAAAACTTCCTTCGCTGTAAATTAACAAACTTTTCTATAAACACGCAATAAAACTGTTACAGATTCGAAATTGTAACAAGGTAGAAAAAATATATGTGGAAGTAGTTTAAAAGTTACACATATAAATCATCAGGTGCTTTGGATCTGGTTTATTTGATTATTTGAGAAGTATACGATGGAACACCCCCAAGTTGTGCAGATGTTACATTTTATTTGCGTTGCTTTAGCAAAGAAAAATGCGCAGTTTCTTTTTTTTTTTTTTATAATAATTATTCTAGGTTTTGTGTTTTTAATTTTAATAGTTGCACTTTTTCATATAAATCACATATACTATAAGTTATGAGTTCAATAGTTATAATACAGTCTATCTCAATAATTCCTCTTTAATGACTTCTATAATGGAGCAAGAAAATACTATAATGATTATATGTCCCGAAGATACTACAATTAATTATGATATTAAGTAACGTCTAGAGTGAATATTGGTGATTAAAGATATAAAGTAATTATACCCTTTTCAATTAATTATAAACAAATTGCAAACGGCTCTCGTGATTATTTTTTTAAAGTTTTTCCGGTTGGAAAAATAATTTATTTTTACAACTTTTGTTCTACGGATTTTGTGTCAGGAAATATGGAACTAAATTTTCCGTGGTCTCATGGACAGGCAACTCCCCACCGGGTTTCATTTGATACGTGGGTGTTGTAGCATGACATCAGTAGCCTCATACTAAAAATTTTATGATTTGGGGGAGGGGGGACACCTAAAATGAATTCATCGGAAGATTTCATTAGAAAATAATCTTTTTCATGCAGGCTTGCTATTTTCCTTTCCAGTGGTAACACCCCGATTTGTGTGACTTTGATATGCTTGAAGAAAAAGGTAACATCGGAGGATGGTCTTCTCCATCCTTTGTATAAATATGATCGGAAATTCCCCCAGGGGCACCAGTTTTGTTTATGTATTCTCTCTCCACTCTCATTATTAATACAATAACAAACAATTTAATAATGTCTTCTCGTGAACAATTAGCTGGGGACCAAACTCCAGAACTCAACTCCGTCGTCGAAAAGGAAAGCAAGTCTGACGACATCAACCAAATTGTTGCTGATAGTCTTGCAAACAAGACTTTTAAGGATTATTTCTTAATCTCTTGTTTATGTTTCTTGGTTGCCTTTGGTGGTTTCGTCTTTGGTTATGATACCGGTACAATTTCTGGTTTTGTTAACATGACTGATTTCATTCAAAGATTTGGTGCCAAAGGTGCTGATGGTGTTGCTGTTTTATCATCTATTAGAATTGGTTTAATGATTTCTATTTTCAACATTGGTTGTGCTATCGGTGGTCTTGTATTCGCCAAGGTTGGTGATCTTAAAGGTAGAAGAATTGGTTTAATGTTTTCTATGTCTATTTATGTTGCTGGTATTGCTGTTCAAATTTCTGCCACTAACAAATGGTATCAAATTATGATTGGTCGTTTTATTACTGGTTTATCCGTTGGTACTGTTTCTGTCATTTCTCCAATGTTTATTGGTGAAACTTCTCCAAAGGCTGTCAGAGGTACTTTAGTTTGTTGTTTCCAATTATGTATTACCCTCGGTATCTTTATTGGTTACTGTTGTACTTATGGTACTAAGCAATTACCAGACTCTAGACAATGGAGAATCCCATTAGGTTTATGTTTCCTTTGGGCTATCTTCCTTACTGTTGGTATGCTTTTCATGCCAGAATCTCCAAGATTCTTGGTTGAAAAGAAGAGAATCGAAGATGCTAAACAATCCATTGCTAAGGTTAACAAGTTATCTCCAGAAGATCCAATCGTTTACGCCGAATTGCAATTAATTCAAGCTGGTGTTGACAGAGAACAATTAGCTGGTAATGCATCCTGGGGTGAATTGATCACTGGTAAGCCAGCTGTTTTCAGAAGAGTCGTTATGGGTGTCTGTTTAGCTACTTTACAACAATTGACTGGTAACAACTACTTCTTCTACTTTGCTACTACCATTTTCAAGTCTGTTGGTTTACAAGATTCTTTCCAAACCTCTATTATCTTAGGTGCTGTCAATTTCCTTTCTACTTTTGTTAACATTTGGGCTATTGAAAGATTCGGTAGAAGACTTTGTTTATTAGTTGGTGCTGCTGGTATGTTTGTTTGTTTCATTATCTATTCTATCCTTGGTTCTAAAGCATTGTACATTACTGATGCCTTTGGTAATCAAACTTCCAACTATGCTGCTGGTAGAGCTATGATTTTCGTTACATGTTTATACATCTTCTTCTTTGCTTCTACTTGGGCTGGTGGTGTTTACTGTATTCTTTCCGAAACTTACCCATTACGTGTCAGATCAAAGGCTATGGCTGTTGCTATTGGTTCCAATTGGTTATTAGGTTTCGCTATTTCCCTTACATCTTCATACATCATTAATGCTATTCACTTCTACTACGGTTTCGTCTTTACTGGTTTCATTGCTGTTGCTTTCTGTTTCGTTTACTTCTGTCTTATGGAAACTAAGGGTTTGAGTTTGGAAGAAGTTGATGAAATCTATGCTCAAAAGATTCTTCCATGGAAGTCTGCTGGTTGGGTTCCACCTTCCGCTGAACACATGGCTCACTCCACTGGTTATGCTAAGCCATCTCAAGAACATGTATAAGGGTCATTCTTCCCATTTGAGGTATCCTCACTCCAGAATCATTCTTTTGAAGATTATGAAAAATTTAACATGAATACGAATTTAATGATTTTGACAATCAAAAATTTTGGGACGACTTTCTTTTCTTATGCATATCCTTCATTTCTCATATTTTAGGTTGTACATTCCATAGAGAGTTTATGATAGTTTTAATATTAATAAATAATATAAATTGAGTTTTTTGTTTAATTCTATGAAATTGTAATACAAAAATTGTTTCGTAGTGATCCAGAATACATATTCTTCTTGGGGAATTTGACTAGTTTACTTGTTTGTTTACCATTCCAATCAAAGAGCCAATATGCTACTTTTTTGGCTTCATAATAACGAGTTTGTTCAAATCCTAATGAGCTCATAATTTCAAGTAATCTTTTATTGTCAAAATATCTGGAATTGGATATGCATGGAAGGGGCAACACCAAGAATAAACAGCTTATAGATCCTTTCTTTGGCTTCCTGAGAAATTTTGTAATTCTGATCAACATTTCTCCTCTTTCTTGATGAGTAGGAACGAAATTTATAACTAAAGAACATGAAATTAGATTGAATCGTTCATTGTCGTTTTGTGGTAACGGTCTTTCCATAAAGTTTTGTTCGATGATTAAAGGATCTTGTGAATTTAAATCGATTCTAACAATATCTTTAAATATCCCACATGTTGAAATTACGTTATGGGGACTTAAACATCCAATTTCCAAAGCATTGATATTTGTGAGTTTTCTTGAATATGGTTCGCCCTGTAACCATTCAATTAATTTCTTTGAGGAATCGCCACCCCTTTTTGATGTTTGACCTTGTGTAGAAGCTGATTGATATGCTTCTATCCCACCACGTAATTTAATTTCGGCATCTATACTAGCCAATGTTTTTATAAGATCTTGTTTTGTAAAAGTATCATCTATTCTATATACTTCAAGATCAGAATAAATCTTGGGAAGCAGAAACTTTTCAAAAGCTTCTGTATAGTTCAATTGTTCATCAGTAGTGAAAAATTCCTTATAAGTTTCAATTCCAATCTCTTTATTATAACTTTTAAGTTTATTTATTATGGAATAACGATTCTTTTGAAGAACATGAAATCTTCGTATAATTTGTCTTGTTTGTTGAGGTTTTAAGCTTTTTGGTATATTCGCTAGTCCCTTTCCTGTTATTGTTCTGGGTCTCTTCAACAATCCCGCTGATTTAACCTTTCTCTTGGCCATATTTCTACTTAATACTCTATGGATCCAACTTTTCATTCTTTTGACCTCATCGCAAATTATTTTTTTTCTCTGCTTGGATTCTATACAAAACTTTCCCGATGAGGTTTGATATTTATGTTGAAATTTTCTTTAAGTTCATCGCTTGCAGTTCCTAAACCAAACAAAGAGTAGAAATGGCAGCTGATAAAGGAAAGCTCAAGAAGAAAACTGCAAAGAAACAGTTCAAACCAAAGAAAGTCCCTTCTTTGAAACAGAAATTACAGAAAGAATCCAAGGTAGTTAGAGTAGATAACTTGAAATGGAAACCAGTCGAAATACCTGATAATTTGGGTGATTATGAAGGGTTTTATGGATTGGAAGAAATTGATGGGGTTGATGTGCAGATAGTGGATGGTAAGGCTGAGTTTATAGTGAAGGATACATCTAAAATAAAGCAAGATGGTGAAAAAGAGAAATCAGATGAAATTGAAGAAGAAGAAGTTGATGATGAGGAAGAATTTACCGGGTTTGATGATGATGTCAATGTCGAAGAAGATCAGGAAATCAAAGGTAACTTGTTAGAAGCAGACGAGGAAGAAGAACAAGATGTCGAAGAAGAAGATGATGATGCTGATGATGAACCAATGGGAGAAGTGATTGCTGAACAATCTGATACCTCAGAAAAGAAACAAGTGGAGAAAGATGAATTATCTTTAGGATCATTTGCAAATCTCGATTTGCCATTACCAGATGATGAAGAAATTGATTTACCTAACTGGCAAGAAGGTCAAATTGATTGTTCCTTAAGTCCATATACATTACATGGATTATCAGTTTTGAAATTTGACAAACCAACTCCAATTCAAAGAAGAACAATTCCTTTGGCATTACAGGGTAAAGATGTAGTTGGTAAAGCTACAACAGGGTCTGGTAAGACTTTGGCATATGGTATCCCAATTTTAGAGAGATATTTACAATCTATAACCAAGATTAAACAGAATCATAAAGATAAAAAAATTAATCCTCCACTGGGTATTGTTTTCACTCCAACCAGAGAATTAGCTCATCAGGTTGTTAATCATTTAAATCAATTGGCAAATTATTCTCCCTTATCAACTAAAGGTATAGTAAGTGTTACTGGTGGGTTATCTATTCAAAAACAAGAAAGATTATTGGAACATGGACCAGGTATTATCGTTGCCACTCCTGGGCGTCTATTAGAATTGATTCAAAAGGATGTTGAATTAAATAAAAGATTAGCAAGTACTGATATTTTAGTATTGGACGAAGCTGATAGATTATTGCAAGATGGTCATTTTGAAGAATTTGAAAAGATTTTGGAATTATTTGGAAAATATAGACCAAAGAATAAATCAATGGAATGGAAATGGCAAACCTTGGTTTTCAGTGCTACTTTCTCTAAAGATTTATTTGGTAAATTAGATAAGAATCAAAAACCTAACAAATTAAAGGGTGGTGAATCATTATTACAAAATGATGAAATTATAACTTTATTAAACAACAAATTGAAGTTTAAAGATCTGAAACCGGTGTTAATTGATGCTAATCCAAAAGAAATTGTTTCTGGTCAAATTACGGAAGCATTAGTCGAATGTGGAGCCACAGAGAGAGATTTGTACTTGTATTATTTCTTATTAATGTATAAAGGTTCTACCTTAGTTTTTGCCAATTCCATTGATTCAGTGAAAAGATTGGTTCCATTTTTGAATAACTTAAATATCCCTGCATTTTCAATCCATTCATCTATGATCCAAAAGCAAAGATTAAGAGCATTGGAAAGATTCAAAGAAGCTAGTGAAAAGAATGAGACGGCAGTGTTGGTTGCTTCTGATGTTGCTGCGAGAGGTCTTGATATTCCAAGAATCGATCATGTTGCCCATTATCATTTACCTAGATCCGCCGATATCTATATTCATAGATCTGGTAGAACTGCGAGAGCTGGAAGAGAAGGTGTTTCAGTCATGTTCTGTTCTCCCAAGGAAGCATCTGGTCCTTTAAGAAAATTACGTAAGTTGGTTGCAAGTAGTGCTTCGAAGAATTCTAAATTCAGTATGCATACTGATCTTAAATTACTACCTATTGAGATGGATTTGGTATCACAATTAAGGGAAAGAGTCATTATTGCCTCTAAACTTGCCGATGCTTCAATTTCTACCACTTCAACGAGAAAGGAAGATTCTTGGGTTAAACAAGCTGCTGAAGATTTGGGGGTAGAGGATTTATCTGACTTGGAAAATTTTGAGGATGATATTATTAAGAAGCAAAGAAAGAGAAAGGAGGGTAAAATGTTGGATAAGAATGAGATGAAAGCACTTCGGTTTGAATTAAAGGAGTTGTTATCTCATCCAATTAGAAAGAATACTAGGAGATCTTATATTACGAGTGGATTGGATAACTTGGCACATCAAATGGTTACTGGTGCACATCATGAAGATGTCTTGGGGCATGAACGGGTCAATGCATTAGAAGACATTAAAGATAGTAAATCAAAGAAGCAAAAGAAGAAGGCTAACAAAGTCACCAAACCTAAGCATACTAAATAGGTCCGGTCACTTTATAGAAATTCAATAAAAAAATAGGGTACATTAAGTGTATACACGTTTATAAATTACTTAGCCTTTAGTCTAGAATGTAAATAATAGAATTTAGATACCAAAGCCCATGTGAAGTATTTTTTATGTTGGATCTTTTCCAAGTAGAATTAGATAAAATCGTCATCATCATCGTCATAATATTCATCTTCATCAGATTCGTCAGCCAATTGTTCAAAGTTGACTTTATATCTCAAAAGGGCACCAATACCACCGAAACCTTGAACGAATTGAGCACCTTCGGAAGACTTATCAGTGACGAATTCTAATTCAGCACCAAAATTCTTATAGTTTTCAGCCAACCATTCCAAGAAAGATTCTTCTTTAATGATTTCCATTTCAGTACCAGTTTTTTTGTCCAATTTCCATGATTTATCAGGTAATTCTGGGTTAGCGTTTACTACTACTTCTTCACCTTCAATATCTTTCAATGTGTATCTAACAATGTTTAAGTTTTCGTAAACAATGATTGTTTCACATGCACCTAAATCTAAAGCCTTCAAAGTATCTTCAATTCCATAACAGAATTTACCAGTATCTTGAGAAATTTCATCGAAATATTCATTCAATAATTTCTTTTCTTGGACAAACTTAACATTTGCTAAGGTTTCAGCAGATAATTCAATTGCTTGATTAAAACCATTTTCACCACCATAAGAAATATCAACAATTTTAATAACTTTTGCTTGTAATCTACCATCGAATAAATCAGATTTAGATAATTCAGTCTTGAAATCGGCGGAACCGGCCAAGATTAAACCTTTAACATTGACTTTATCACCAGTAATGAAGTTTTGAACTGCTACTTCTGCGACTTTTCTAACATAATTGTGTCTCTTTTCTTCTCTTAAACGAGAGAAACGAACAGCTGACTGACCACCTCTACCGTGCTTCTTTGGTAAATCGACAGTGAATTTATGCAAAACTTCTCTAGTATTCCCACTAACAGCACCGAATAATGCACCATTACCATCCATAATAATGAACCCGAATCTATCATCATTTTCTAATAATTCGTTTAAAGCTTCAACGTGGAATTTATTATCACACAAATAAAGAGAAGTGTTGATTGGTTTGAAAGGTTCGAAATCGATATTTAATTTCTTTTCCTTACCTTCATCAGTTATAACATCACCACAATAGACCACTAACCCATTCTTTGGAACACTATTATATAATTTC
This sequence comes from Hemisphaericaspora nanyangensis, assembly GCA_030557635.1. Taxonomy (NCBI): domain Eukaryota; kingdom Fungi; phylum Ascomycota; class Pichiomycetes; order Serinales; family Debaryomycetaceae; genus Hemisphaericaspora; species Hemisphaericaspora nanyangensis. The sequence continues at coordinate 50,198 of JAKTPO010000048.1, read as the reverse complement.
AATTTTTGTTGAGTTGAAGTAATTGCAGATAAGACGGATAATCTGTTAACACGAGATTTAATGTTAGAAGCAGTACCGTATTCATCTGTTAACATCTTTTGAATCAAAGAGATTTGACCCTTTGGTGGGATCACCAATGAAATCATGGAAGTACCATTACCTCTTGCTGCTTCCAAAGATTTGATTAACTTCTTAACCTTCCAAATCTCAATATTTTTTTCAGCTGTTTCGTGTGATGACGACATTGTATTATCCCTTTTTCTATTGACTTAGTATATGGATTTCTTCTATAAGTATGAAGTTACAAGGGGAAAGTCCTATATATATATATCTATATCTATATATATTAGTTATTCAAGTAGTAAGGCTTTTTGTTAATTGTTAAATTTTTTTCTCTTTGAAGAATTGAAGAAGAAAAAAAAAAAATTTACAAGGGTGGTAGAACATCCATTCTTCAATACTTTAATCTTTTAAAAAAAAGAAATTTTTTTCAAATTGCGATGTTCAAAAAATGAAAAAAAAAATTTTATTGATTCAGTCATGTGATTATTGCCGTATGTCTCATATCATGTGATGTATGTCGTATGTTGGATGTCATGTGATTTATGTCGTATCTGGATTAATCGGAATTATCCAAAAAGAATGAAAGACTTTCCCTCCATTAATCAAGAATCGATAAAACTGTACATAGTTATATCCTCAGCCCAGTTCTTGAATTAATAACACACTATATAAGCAAACACCAAATAAAAACACTTAGTTATCCTTTCTTTCTTTTTCTCCTATACAAAGTGTACTATGGCTTTACAAGATATAGCTGAGAATAATACTACTGAACCTGATCACCACCTTCAGGTACCACCAGCATCTATGAGTGTCAACAACAGCATTCAATCACAATACGATGATGATCATGATGACTCAGACACAGATTCTGTTTCAGATGATCTTCCATTTGATGATGGTAAAAAATCACAATCGAAAAGACCAAGTTCGAGTGCATTCAGACAACAAAGGCTAAAGGCTTATAATCCTGTATTGACAGCAAAGACGGTTATCCCCCTTTTAATAGCAATAGCTATTATATTCGTACCCTTGGGTGCTGCTATGTGGTACGCGTCTCAACAAATTCAAGATATTGCTATCGATTATAGTCAATGTGAATTACTTGCTTCCAAAGATCATTGGTCAGAGATTCCCCGAAATTTTACTGAATATCATTTTGATACAGTTTCACAAGATATTATTCCAAAGTTCTCTTGGAAATTGGCTAGTGATGATTCTCAACAATTTGAAGATGAAAGAAATGTATGTCTTGTTCAATTTGAAGTAATGAATGATATGAAAGGTCCAATTTATTTATATTATAGATTACATAACTTTTATGCCAATCATCGTCGATTTGTTAAATCATTTAGTGAAGATCAGTTGAATGGTAAAGCCGCTTCTTTAGATACCATTAAGAACACGGTTGGACAAAACTGTGAACCATTATCAACTGATCTGGAAGGGAAGAAAATCTATCCTTGTGGATTGATTGCCAATAGTTTATTCAATGACACCTACACTAGCCAATTTACTGCTGTCAATGGCACTAACTCTGATAATGATTACCCATTGACTGATCAAGGAATCGCTTGGGCTACTGATAAAAATAGATTCAAAAAGACAACTTATAATCATACCGAAGTTGTTCCACCTCCAAATTGGTTCAAAATGTTTCCTAATGGTTATAACGAAACAAATATCCCTGATATTTCAACCTGGTATCAATTCCAAAATTGGATGAAACCATCTGCATTGCCTACTTTCAATAAATTGGCTTTACGTAACGATGATGATACATTGAACAAAGGGATTTATCAAATTAATATTGGTTTACATTTCCCGGTCTTACCATATGATGGTAAGAAGTTCATCTACATCTCACAAAGATCAGTCATTGGTGGAAAGAATGACTTTTTGGGAATCAGTTGGATGGTTGGTGGAGGAGTATGTTTCATATTAGGTCTTGTATTGTTAGTGATTAACTTCATTAAACCAAGAAAAACTGGAGATGTTAATATGTTGAGTTGGAATCAAGAAAGAGTTCAACGCGATGAAAAAAGCGCAGCTCTTGCCGATGGCAATGCAGAGAGTGTTAGTGGTTTCGAAAGAAGTGAGAGTTGATAGATGTATGCAAGTATTTCTTTTTTTTGAATGATTTGTTGTAGTTTTGACTGTATAATATAATATATAAACCCTTGATTGTTCTAGAAATTGGAGAAATTATATCAAGTTATTCTAAAAAGTTTACTAGATAAGAAAGTTATGAATGATTTCAATTACTAGCCAGAGCTCTACACATTGAATATGAACTACAAGAATGCTGCAAGCATGTCGTACGTGGAGTTACATCTAATCGGACAATCCAATGGAACTACTACTGAAGGCTCGTGTGATTTGTGTTTTTCTTTCACTAAGCTTTTCGAAACAGCATTCAAATAGCAAATTGACATCACGTCCATTGTTAACAAGAGCCATAATACGTTTAACTCTGCGAATAATCTTCTCAACGTCACAAGTAGCAAGGCAGTCCTTTCTTCTGAAAGTTTCAATGATATTCTGAGAAGTATTGTTTAGAAAAACATAATAGGAACGCAGGCAAAGATACTACAGCATGTGATGTATAGAGGCATTCTGGAAGTGAAGTATTTTTAATACCAAAGAGACATTTTTGGTCAATCAAATGTCTCTTCATTATACGACAAATGTCGTTTCTTCTTCAAGTGTTATAAATGATTTAACTAATGTATAAAAACTCAAATTTTAAACACATCAATTTTATATGGTTAGCCAATGCTCAAATCAATAAGTATCATAATTGGTTCGATTAAGACCAGACCAGTCAGAGGAACACCTAAACTGATTATTAGATCATTGAGCGTTTCTACAACTGAGCCTGCTGTGAGTGATGACATCCAAAGAAGAGTAGAAGAAATTAAGCTGAAATTTCCAGAAGCAGTCACGAAGAAACTAGAAATAAAACAGTATACTTCGTTTGCTGGAATAAGGATCGCACAACGTAAAGGGGTAGAAGTCGATGATAGAACGTTAAAAGCAGCCAAATTTCAGGAAGAGGTATATGGGACTTTTAGTAAAGGTAAAAGATTGAGCGAAGCAGTTTTCCGTGAACGTTATTGCACGAAGCGACCTTTTGAAACTATCCCTCCTGATGAATATGAACATTATAAAAGAATGTATGAAGAATATCTCAAACTTTATGATATTTTTACTCCAAAACCTAAACATCCAATTGATCCACTAGTGAGATTTCGTTTAGATAAATTCCCTGATTGTAAAATCCCTGCTCACAAGTTTAGTCGTATCTTGAAAGAAAAATGGGAAAAGTTGTCTAAAGAAGAACAAGAGCCTTACAAATTGGCAACTGCAAATGAACAAGCTAAATATAAACCAGATCTCGAGAAATGGAAACAGAAAAGATTAATTGAATATGCAATTTTCTCGAAGAAACTAGAGGAACTTATTCCGCGATGCCCCTACAAGAAATAGATCTAGTTTCAGGCCTTGCCTTGATATTATGATTTGAATTGGAGTTATCAAGCGAAAATTTGTTCAACATTTTAAATAACGTGGGTTTTGGGGATATAACTTAATAGAAACTATGCAAAGATATTTATACCAATTTTTGTAGAAAAGTTACCACAATCAAAGTTAAGGAATTGTTGCAAACCTTCTCATACGTGGAACAGTTTAAACTCTCGATTTGCTTACAGTTATTATGACTTTGACACTATTAATTCATTAAAGTAGTTAGTAATTTAGAATTTCACAGTTTATTCGTGATTGGTATCATCGAACTAGTGATTTTTATCACCAAATCTTACAATTTACCGTTGCTATCGTTAATAGTCGCAAAATTTACAAAATACCCAATGTACATATATTTATCTCTATAATACCTATCAATCTAAAATAAGGGGAACTGGCAAGACAATATTTACCAAAAAATTGTCTTTAAAAGGCCTACCTTTAATGAATCAAATGAAAACAGAAGGAAGATACTTTTTATCTATGTTTGTTAAAACGGAAAAAGGTGGTGAAATCACTTTTAGTTTTTAACATCTTGTGCAGCAGCTTCAGCAACATCACCAACACCGTCAGCAATATCACCAGCACCTTCAGCAACACCAGCAGCACCTTGAACAATACCGTTAACACCATTGACACTTCCAATGGCACTACCAACAGGGTAAAAGACACCGTTAACAACTAACCCGTTAAGTGTAGCAGCAACACCATGAGCAATATCACCTACACCATAAGCAACTTGTCCGACACCATTAAGAACATTGTAAGCAGCTTCGTTTCCGCCAACACCAGTAAGAACACCTTCAGCAGCACCAAGAACTCCAGCACCTGCAGCACCTGCTAAGGCACCAGCACCAGCAACAGCACTACCAGCGACAGCACCAGCACCTGCAGCGGCTCCGCCTGCAACAGTATCGACGGCACCGACGACACCAGTAGCGACACCAGTAGCTGCTTCAGCGGCATCAGCAACGGCGGCACCAGCAGCACTACCAGCCGTGTTGCTGATAGTATTCACGACATCTGAGGTATCTGGGATTGGAGCAGCGGAAGCGATGGCTAATAATAAAGCGGAAATGGTTAAGAACTTCATTTTTTAAGTGTTACTATATATTGTTAGTTGACTTGAGTTGTTTTATTGATATTGGATAAGTAAAAATATATTGATTGAAGTGGCACTCACTGGTCTTTATATACTCAAATCTGGCTAAACCTTTTGGCTAATAATAGTATAACAGTGTGGTTTTCCATCATAATAGGTGTTCGCCTTGATAATTGATAAAGAAAAGCCATGGCATATTGAGAGTAAAATAATCAAACTCTCTCAAAAGTAAAAGTGAAAATTGAATATTTAGAGAATTTCACTTTGCTTGGTTTGTTGTCCGTCTTGTGTTACCTTTCTGGCAAAAAGGCGTTTTCAAATTATTCTACAAAAATATTCATTTAATGAAATTGTATTATATTCTAAGCATCATTTATTAACTGCCAAATGGTTAGGAATTTTATGGTGAGCTGCTTGGATTCTGTTGGCTCTGTAAGAATAGGTGGCAATCTTACCAATCCTTGCTTTTCCTCGTCAACAAATCTCTAATCAGTTTGCGTTATCGATGCCTCATAAAAGAACTTCAAATCTGTTACAATAGCCGAATTCCATATATTACAAGTTGATGGATTCATGGGGTATTGTTCTTAAAAGGTGTGATTTCTGTTTTTGTGACTCAATTCATCAAGATTTTTGAAATTTCAGTGGTTTTAGGGCTCTCTTATACAATAATGAGACCCTGTTATACCATCTAATTGATTTTAACTATGATTAGTCTCATTGTCTGACATTCGTCTATTGGGTTTAAGTGTGTGTTTCACAGGTGATGAAGATTAAATATTATTGCCCAATTTTGATAATTTTGTTGTTTATATCTTTCTCTCTTTTAGCCAAGATGTAATTATTTCCCTTTGCTTCCTATTGCTATAATATAAATTAAATAAGTTAAACAATTCAATTCCAGAATTACAACTTGATTCATAGAATTACTAACTCCAAAGGCATAATGGAAGTCTTCTTCTGTTGCTTGCATGTCATTTAGTAGCGCCGGTATTGCTTATCGGAACACATATCATTAGCAAACAGAGTAAATTAGTAGTCTTCCCCATAACCAAGTATAATAATGATCTATTGCAGATAATTCTAGTGGTGTTGTATATAATAGCATTGTATCAATTTGAAAAACAGGGGGCTAATGATAAATCCGGTTTTTTTCCATATAAATCCGTTTTTTCCGTAGCTCCACATTTTTAGGAACTATTAAGGCAGAATCGGGAACACTTCAAAATTCATATCCAATCTCTTCAACAGCCATCAACAATCGATTTATCTCTAAAGACATGCCAGTTCCAGAAGTTTCAACAAAAATCCGCTTGAAAACAGCCCCATTAAAAGACGTTAATCTTAACTTTGGCAATGACGATTCAACTTTTGAAATTAAACAAGAACCCTTACCCACTGAATTGAAAAGTGGCGAATTATTGGTTCAGACCTTATACCTTTCCAACGATCCTACTCAACGTACTTGGATTCAAAAGGGTCTGAATCCAGCCAGAGCATATATACCACCAATCTTAGAAGGACAGGTCATGTTGGCTGCAGGTATTGCCAAAGTTGTGAAATCCAATTCCGAAAAATATAAAGTTGGTGATATTATTACTTCTCGCCTTGAATGGGCAGATTATACAATTTTGAGTGAAGATAAAGTGAATTCAGTTGTAGACCCTAACGCGGGATTTCCATTGCCTTATTATTTATCACTATTTGGTCTTACTTCATTGACTGCATTTTTTGGATGGACTCAAGCTGGAAAACTTGATTATCTTTTGGAAAATCCTGAAAAGGGTAAAGATCTCACTGTCTGTGTTTCAGCTGCTTCTGGTGCAACTGGTTCAATGGCTATTCAAATTGCAAAGAAATTATTAGGAATTGGTAAGGTGATTGGTATCACTGGTTCAGATGAAAAATGTAAGGTGGTTGAAAGTTTTGGAGCAGATTTATGTGTCAATTATAATGATCCAAAGTATAAAGATAAGATTTCAGAATATGTTGGCAATAACTTTATTGATGTTTATTTTGATAATGTGGGTGGAGAAATATTGAGTTTCCTTTTGACTAAGATGAAAAGATTTGGAAGAGTTGTTGCATGTGGTGCTATTTCTGGTTATCATGATAGAGAATTATTAACTGTTAAAAATTGGAGTGAAATTATTACTAGCAGTTTAACTGTGGAAGGGTTTATTGTTTTGAATTATAGAGAAAAGTTCCAAGAAGCCATCAAGACTCTTATTGGAGCAATTCAATCAGGTAAGATTACCGTTGAAGGATCTTATATTGTTGAAGAATTGAATGGTGATGATGCAATTGAACGTTTGAAACAAATTCCTCAAATTTGGAGACAATTGTTTACTGGTAAACCAGCAGGTAAGTTACTTACAAAAGTTGCATAAACAATAGAAGATATATATATATATATGCGTATATAACCCACCAAAGGAATTGGGTATATTATCCAATTAATATGTAGGTATCTAACATAAAAGATTGTCTTACCAATCTCTCTCTTGTTTTGGCGCATAATTAATTAATTGTTCGCTTAAATAAAAGTAAACAATGAAAATTCTGATTTTTATTGTACAATTTAACCGCTTTATTGACAAGAAAAGCAATAGCCTTAACATAAACAGAGAATGAACATTTAAGAAAGGTATCATTATGTCACTGGTACCGTATAATAAATTCTCACAATTACAAGATGTCGGTGATTTACAAGTATCCACTCAATTGCTGGCTGCTGAAACCATCCTTCCAAATGAGTTGACCAAGCAAGCAACATTAGCCAGATATCAAGAGAGTAGTGTACATATGGACTTAGAAGGGCTTGATATTAACGAAGATTTATCATTCTCAAAGTTTTCTCACATTTCTACAGATTCTGGTATATTGAAAGGAATTGTTGCTACTTCTTCTTCAACACCAAATTCAACAAATGAATCACCATTCTTACAAAGAATTCGTAACACAATGGAAGTTAAGTTCGATGAGAACTTCGATAATAAACATAATGAATACCCAAATGATAGAGTGGTATATCCTATTAATGAGGTTAGCAAGAATGAAGAAAACGAGAATCGCCAATCGAATTCTCCCTTCTTGGTCCAGGTTGGCTGCAACGGACAACAAGGAAATCATCAAAAAATCAATAGTAATAAACTTCGAAATAAACCAATTTCAAATGATATACCACCTCGAACTAATAAATTAATAACAACTCCAAGACATCAAAGAACTTCATCTGTCAAAGTTAGTTTAACGCCAGCTCAAAAATTCGAGAAAAAGAGCAATACAAGACTGGAAAATGCATTGGAAAACTTTGAGTTTGCTGAACTTGTTGGGAATGGAGCTTTTGCAAGTGTATATCGAGCAATCAATTTAAAAACTAATCAAGTCATAGCCATAAAACAAATCATGTTAGAAAGGGATCAAGATGTCGGAATTCTAATGAGAGAAATCGATCTATTAAAGATATTAAAGCATGAAAATATAGTAAAATACCATGGATTCGTTAAAACATCTACATCATTGAATGTATTGTTGGAGTATTGTGCTGGTGGATCTTTGAGACAACTTTATAAGAAACTAAAAAGGGGCCTTCCTGAAGCTCAAATCATCAACTATGTCAGGCAAATCCTAAAGGGGTTAACATATTTACATGACCAAGGGGTAGTGCATAGAGATGTCAAAGCAGCAAATGTTCTTTTAACCGAAAGCGGTGATGTGAAATTAGCCGATTTTGGTGTCGCTACTCAAATAAATTCCCTGCATTACACAGTTGTTGGAACTCCCAATTGGATGGCTCCCGAAACTGTGTTGGGTGGTGAAGGTTTATGTACAGCATCTGATATTTGGTCTTTGGGAGCAACCATAATAGAATTGTTTACCACCAATCCTCCATATCATGATCTAAATCCAATGGCAACTTTGCATGCCATCGGAACTGATGAACATCCTCCATTACCAAAGAATATTTCGTCAGTTGCAAAGGATTTCTTGTTAGAATGCTTTCAGAAACAACCAAATCTTCGTATCAGCGGGAAACTATTATTGAAACATAAATGGTTGGCACAAGGTGTATCTAAAACTGTTTCTAAATCTAAATTGCTACATCTGAATTTTCTCGAAACTGGCAACAAACCAAGTATAGAATTAAAGTCTATTAGAATGTATTCAGAATCAAATGGAGAAAATTGGGATAATGACTTTGCAGAAGTTAAAATACCTAAAATCCAAATGGCAATGGCACCAGATCTACTACATATCGATAACATTGAAACTGAGCTTTCCGAATCAGTGGCACCTCCTCCACCACGCCCGATAGTATCTAAATCTGAACTTTTAATCAAATTTTCCGAAGCTAACGATGAATTTGAAGCTGACACCTCCTCAATATTTCCAAATTTGAAGGAAGTTGAGAATAAATTAATGATTCTTCGGGATAAAAATGAAGCTGAACAAGAAGAGGAAGAAGAATCGGATCCTTTTCTTAATATTGATATCGAAAATTTCAATACCAATGAATTGGAAGTTCAAAGTAAAATGGAATATTTGGTTGACAGATTTGCAAGAAAATTGGATCAAGCACATCGGGGAAATGAAGAAGCGATTGCTTCATTGGTGAAAATTACGGGAAGAATGTTGCATCTTATTAAGAAATATCCAATTCTGCATGATATATTTATCCGCGATCATGGAGTGTTGTCATTACTAGAATTGTTAGATAGTCATCAAGAGATACCTCGCCAACAAGAATTATGGTATCATGTTCTTTCAATCTTGAATTATGTATTTGAGAATAATGTCAATTTATTTGAGAATTTTTGCTTTCTTGGTGGTATACCGGCAATAGCCCAATTCAGAAATGTCATGTATGATTTACAAGTTCGACTACAGGTGGCTCGATTTGTTGGACTTTTGAGTACATCAGACAAGGCCTTATCGATGTTTGTTGCTTGTGGTGGTGTCCGATTAGTGTCGAAATTTGTTGAAGAAGATCTTGATTCTATGCCGACTTTCCCATTAGTTGCAATTGAATGTATTCATAATGTTCTATCTAAAGACTTAACCAGATCCAAATCTGATATTTGTCGTATTTTATCAAAATATGGTGTTATATTTTGGTGTGCAGTTTTGTTGAATAGATTGTTGAAGTGTAAGACAAAACCATTAGGAAAACAAATCTCTACGGAACAAATTCAAAAGGCGATTGAAAGAATACTTGATATTATTAAGTATTTTGAGTTATCCGAGGCTAGAGTGCGTGCTTCAATTGCAAGTGCTGATTTGTTTAAGTTAATGATTAGAATCCATGATCAATTAGAATTTAATCAACAATTGATAATCTTAAAATTCTTCAAGTCTGTCTCTTGTGTTCCAGAAATATTAAAATACTTATACAAAGCTGACTTATTAGAATTCCTTGTGAGACAACTTGAGATTTATACCCCAGCAAAGAAAAGCTATAAGGAAGTTATAAATATTGTGTCACCCATTTTGTACAATTGTATTTCATTAAACCAAGTAAGAGCTGCAGAATTAGTTGAATTGGGAGCTGTTCAATATCTAAAAAGTTTATCCATTATCAATCTTCCATTCAGACAGTTTATATTACCTTTAATTTGTGAATTTGCGTATTGTGATACCAAAGTAAGAATTGAATTAAGGAAGAATGATATTCTCAGTGTTTATTTCAATCTCATGTTGGATCCATATTGGCAATCAAATGCCTTAGATTCAATTCGTCAATGGCATCAAAGTGACCCTCGTCAAGTAAGGCTTGATACATCCAAGGCTTCTGAATGTCTTGTGGCGGGGTTTTTACTACCCAAACCTTCAAATATTGAATCTACATTAGATTCCTATTTACAATTAATGACTACTAATCATAAAGTGACTCAATTTATGCTGAATATCACCATAATTAACAATATACTTATGAAGCTTAGCATATACAGCAAGACTCCTGTTATTCAATTACAACTTTTAAAAATATTAAAGTGGATTGTCCAATTTTTAAATGATTCTAATCAACTTATTTCATTAACTGTATCGAATCCTATTAGAGATACATTGTCTTCACTTTGGTCTAGAAATTCTTCTGTGCTTATTGAAGAACTTGCACTTGAGATTATAGATTTGCTTAGGAATTAGAATATATACGTATATACATATTTAATAACTATATAATCCTACTTGATGAGAAACTCTGCTGTATTTATTTCTTGTAAGATTAGCTATAACTAAGTCTTTACATACACTGATGTCTGCCTGAAAGTTTTAAACCTCGGTTAAATCAGTATGTGTAACAATAAAGAAAAAAAAATATAAGGATTCACTGGGTGTGTGGGGGATCACTTAATTTACATAAGGGATTTAAGTAATTGCTACCAATTTTGCTATTCAAACTTGGCAGAAAAAGAGGTGTATAACCAATAAGAGAATAACTGAGTATGATCCCAATATCCTATCCTTCGCCTAGAGTGTCTCAGCTAGACGCTGGAATCTTAGATGGTGAATTATTTACTCTTTTAAAGGAACAATTATCATCGATTTTTCAATTTCATAATAACAAGAAATATAGCTTTAGTCAACATCCAGAGTTATATTCTCTCTTACTTAGCTTGATCATCTTTAGACAAACTATTTGGAAATCGGGATCTTCATATGGTTTATCATTGCAGAATTTAAGATTAACTGATATCAAGAATGGCAAGATTATTGGATTTTCTAAACGAGGATTATTGTTGGCAGTATTAATATTAGAATATTTATATGGCAGATTACAAACATATCTATATGGACTTGATGAAACAAGTGAAAGTAGTTATGGTGGATCAAACTATATGTCTAATAGACTAAAGGATATCTTGATTAAATATCGATCTTCCATATTAAATAAAATTGATAATACGTTGAAAATTGCAAACTTGGTAAACTTTACGATATTCTTGATTAATGGGAAGTATCCTTCTATTGTCCATAGATTATGCGGAATAAGTATGTTACCAATACTGTCTGCCTTGTTGAAATTAACTGGAGATAGTGTCAATTATGAATTTCAAAATCGACAATTAGTTTGGAATGTAATGACAGAATTTTTGGTGTTTATATTACCTTTATTACAACTTAGAAAGTTAGGAAGAAGGGCAAAAAAATTGTTAGGTACAGACAAGGATTCACATCTCGATATTCAAGTAGTACATGCTCCGGTACTCACACCGTATTCCAATTTACCTGTACACGAATGTGCAATTTGTCATGATAATAACAATCAGGCAGCAGCTTCTGGGGGGAGAACATTCCCTTCAGCTGGGCCCATAACTAATCCGTATATTACTAATTGTGGTCATATTTACTGTTATGTCTGTATTGCAGCTCGTTTCAATATGATTAGTAAAGGTGGGGAAGATTTACCTTGTCTTAGATGTGGTCAGAGACTTGAGTGGTTCCATGAATTAGATTCAGATGAACAAGCAATTGATAAGGATGCGATCACAATATTTAATGAAGAGGATGATGAAGAAAGTGATGTGGGTGATGTTAATGATGACAACGAAAGTATAGTGAGTGATGACGAAATCGTAGCTTATGATCCAGGTCATCTGACCACAAAAATTAATAGGCAAATGAGTTCAGTATCTGCTGTTTTTAATGTTGACAGCCATGAATCAGGGTCCAGTGAGAGCGAGTTTAGTGAAACAGAAGATTATGAAGAAGAAGAAGCGTTCATGTAGGAGGGATGTTTCCTTTTCTATCTTTTTTATTTATTATTGCAATAAATGTACTTATACTAATATACAAAAAAAGAAAATCAATGGCAATTTGAAGCCCGACTCTAAAGAAGTTCCAATAAAAGTTTAGCACCCTTGTCATCCTTTGACAAGAGCTTCTTATTTTTCTTTAAAGCCTTTTGAATGTCTTGGAACTTTGAAGATTTTGCCAATTGCAATACTTCAGAAATAGAAACAAGCACAAATGCCGGTTGACCACTTGTCCAATCCTTCAACTTGTCATTACTCAAAATTTCTTCAGCAGCTCTTTCAGCAAACTCGCTACCTATACCACTTATACTTTGAGAATCAGTAGAAACTAATTTCTTAGCTTCATTATCCCATTTGAATTCATGACCTTGAATTAATGCCTTTAATAATCTGGAGACAAATGGAGCCTTGTTAAGCAAGTGGTAATCTTCAAGGACGTCACCCTGAACAGTTCGTTCAAAGATGGCAGTTACTAATTCTGGTCTTAATGTTTCATTAACTTCTTTGTCATCACTTGAAGTAAGAATCAATTCTGTGATGAATTGAGCAGCCATATTGTTGGATAATAACTTATCTAATGTATTTTCAGGATCTTGAGAATCCTTAGTTGACAAAATTGATTTATAAATTAATGGGATTGCTCTGTTAAGTAATTCTGATCTTTTTTGTTCTTGGTCCTTCTTGGAAGTCTTCTTATAAGCCAACTCCTGGTATTTCAAAAGAGTCTTCTTAACAATTGGAGAGAAGTACTTTCCATCTAATCCTTTGAATAAGTATAACATTGGTCTTCTTGAAAATTTATCTTGAATGAGACCAGGAAGTAATTCATTAGTGAAGATGTCTGCACCAAATGACTTGTGAACTAAAACAGTATCATCAACACTCATGAACAATACGATCAAGACACTGTTACCATATTCATTCTTTATTAATTCTTGAGTGTGATTTTTCAAAGATCTTATGATTATCTTACGTTCTTTAGCATTAGCCATGGCAATTAAGTAACAAGCAACTTCGGAACCTTCCAGAGTGTGTACTAATTCGGCAAATTGTTCGGCAAGAAGATCTATAAACTCTCTAATTTGTGAATCATTGGTTTCAATATCATCTACCAAAATGGTAGTATATTCTCTCATGGCAGCGTGCAAGATTTGGAAACCAGTAGACCCTTTTTCAACAGATGCTTTGATAGTTCCATATAAGTTGGCCATTATTAATTGTTTCTTTTCTGACAGTTCTTTGGTAACTTCCAAAACGGTCTTTCCTTTTCCAGAATCAGTAAAGACGGCATATTCAGAACCCCAGAATTCTCTAATCATTTGTTGTCTTTGTTCACCAGTAGAATATAAGACAAATAAATCTTCAACGACATAAGCACCTTCTCTGTGTCTCATTAATTTACGTAACTTTCCATGTAATTCATTGATGATAAGAGCTCTTGATTCTTTGGATCCATAATGCAAAAGTTTAATTAATAAATATTTACCATATGCAGAAGTTGCCAATAAATAAAAGTTTCCCTTTAGAGCTTGAACAATCTTGTCTCTTCTTTCTTTACTTGAGTATTTAACTAAAGTTTGGACAATACGGGAAGCATCATGCTTTAAGACTAGATCATTTATCACATCCTTGGATAATTCCCAAATCTCGTTACACAATTTTTCACGAACTTCTTTTGGTGGAGTTGGTTTTGAAACTCTTAATTTTTCCCATAAGTTCTTGATTTGCTGGACTTGAACTCCTGACTTTCTTTGTAACTTACGTTCAGCTAATAACTTTCTTTGTTCGGCATGTTGTTCTCTCGAAGTCTTCTTATTAGGGTCAACTGGCTTTTCAGATCCATCTTCGTTCTCATCTTCATCTTCCAATTCTTCATCTTCTTCTTGATCTTTGGCATCATCTAAGTCGTCTAACTCGTCTTCTTCTTCTTCGGCATTGTCGCTATCTAAATCGTCTAATCCATCTTCTTCCTCAGAACTGATCGAAATATCACTTTCTTGAGAATTGACTTCTTCAGATTCAGAATCAGATTCAGAAGGTGGAGAGGGAAGCTTGGCTTTCTTATTTGTCTTTTCAAGCTTATCAGCGGAACGCTTAACACCTTTAGTCTTGGCTGCCATTGTTCTAACTAGTTTGTAAATGGAGTATACTAAGTACAAGAAGTTTATCTGAATTTATATTAAAATCACCTTAAAAGAAAAATTTATGAAATGAGCATCGCAAAGGTCACGTGATAACTTAATTTTTCGGTTTGTTAGGACACGACCAAATTTATTTCTTGAACATTCACATCAAAGTAAACCCCCCCCCCACACACATCAAACGGTTTGATTCATATAGGGAAAATTATTTCCATACACGGGGTTTAACCATCATAATATGTTTAAAGGTTTGGTTAGAAAGACTGTGCCATTGGTTGCATTGGGTGTAGGCATAGCGGGATTTCCCCGTGAATGGAGAGCTGGACATCAGCCAGATTCAAAATTACTACATATAAATGAAGACATAGTTAAAAAGATACAAGATACAGCAGAATACAAAAGACTTGAATCAAACAAATCTCTTAAGCAATATAATTCAAGTCATGCATTCCCTGGTCAACATCACAAGAATTATGTGGGGACTGGGCTCTTATTTGGTCCAGATTTATTTGAAATCGATCCTATAGTATTTATTGATGAAGAAAAGGGGGAATTGACTAGTTTCTATCATTTGGGGGAAAAATTAATAAGTCAAGATGGACAAATCCATAATGGAGTTGTATCTACAATTTTGGATGAAGGTTTATGTTCTGCTGGATTTCCCTTGCTTCCCGCCAAAAAGGGTGTGACGGCGAAATTACTGATTGATTTCAAGAATCAAGCGCCACCGCAAAGTACTGTTGTATTAAGAGCAAAAGTCACGCAAGCTAAAGGAAGAAAGGTTGTTATTGAAGGTTATTTGGAAACATTGCCGCTCAATCCCAAAGAAAAGCCGTTGTTAATTGCCGAATCAAATTGTGTGCTCGTGCAACCAAAATGGTTCAAGTATTTCAAATGGCTTCAAATTTAAATTCTATACGTAAGATTACATAACAATAGTACATAGTAATATACCTCCGATAGCAGCCTGTCACTTGCTGATGTTTCACATGTCATTCATAGTTTAAAAGACTAAGATAGAACAATTAACCGAGCAATCATTTCCGTGCACAACTTCCGTTTTGGGAAATTCCGCGCCAATATTTTTGAACCATAAATTGCTAACAGCAATCAACAGTGCCACAACTTTTATTCAAACGTCATCAAAAGCAACCATTGCTTCTCATGATTGATTAAGTCATGATTGAGGAAACAGTGCTCAACAAGTATAAATATGGCAGAAATGTCATTCAGAAAGTCTCACATTCAAAAGTAATTCTTTATCAAAAACAAACACAATAAAAATGGCCCTCAAAACACAAAACCAATACGACGTACTTTCCAGCAGTGCTCCTTCTGACAATTTTAAGGATGATGCTATTGATGCTGCAGAAGAAAGAGAAGAAACTGTAGCTGATAAAAAGGCAAGATTTGCAGAAGAGACAAAACAAACAGCTCAAGCAACAAGCGAAGATATCAAAGATAAGGCAAACCAAGCCAAGGATGTTGCCAAAGATAAGTATCAAGATGCATCTGAAACGTTGCAAGAAGAGTCAGAGGAAGCTAAACAAAAAGCCGGTGATATCAAGGAGAAGGCTTCTGACAAGGCTTCTGAGGCATATGATCAAGGTGTAGAATATAAGGAACAAGCTAAAGAGAAAGCCAATGAAGCATATGATCAAGGTGTAGAATATAAGGAACAAGCTAAAGAGAAAGCCAACGAAGCATATGATCAGAGTGAAGATAAAGCCAATGAAGCATATGATAAGGGTGTAGAGTATAAGGAACAAGCTAAAGATAAAGCCAATGAAGCATATGATCAGGGTTTAGATTATAAGGAGCAAGCTAAAGCTACAACCACTGAAGCTATTGGTCAGGTTCAGCAAAAGGGAGTAGATGCGAATGAAAAATTAAAAGAAACTGGAAATGCCGCGTATGAAAAGGCTAATGAAGTTAAAGAACAAGTCGTTGATACATCTACTGAATTGTATGATCAAGCTGCAATTACCGCTGAAACAGTGGCTGAAACAATCAAGGATTACGCCCAACTGGCTAGTGAGACAATCAAGGATTATGCCAATCTGGCATCTGAAACTGTCTTTGGTACTGGCAAAGCTCCTGGTACTGGTCCTGAAGGAACAGGAACTTCTGACAATGCATGCTAAGACTTCTTCTACTCAGTTGTTTGATACTTTTTAAATATTTTTGTATTTAAAGTTATATAGTTAAATTATGCTTATTTGTTAATGAATAAAAAATTGTGTGTCAAAAATTCAACGAAACGCGTCTTCATCGTGCACGCGAAAAGCAAAATTTCTCTTCCCGATCTTATTTCATTCTTCTTTTGGCTACCAACAAGGAAGATTTCATAAAACTTACACAACATGACTGTATCTATAAACACTGGTGAACAAGCATATCTTGACTTATGTGAGAGAATTATCAACGAAGGTGAATTTCGTCCAGATAGAACTGGAACTGGAACAAAAGCACTCTTTGCACCACCACAATTAAGATTTGATTTATCCAATGACACATTCCCACTTTTAACCACCAAGAGAGTGTTTTCCAAAGGTATCATTCATGAACTCTTATGGTTCATTGCTGGTTCAACTGATGCCAAAATTTTAAGTGATAAAGGTGTGAAGATTTGGGAAGGTAATGGATCGCGTGAATATTTGGATAAATTGGGATTGACTCATCGTCGTGAAGGTGATTTAGGTCCAGTCTATGGGTTTCAATGGAGACATTTTGGTGCTGAATATGTGGATTGTGATACCGATTATACCGGACAAGGTTACGATCAATTGCAAGATGTTATAAAGAAATTAAAGACAAATCCATACGATAGAAGAATTATTATGTCTGCCTGGAATCCCCCTGATTTTGCAAAAATGGCTCTTCCACCATGTCATGTCTTTTGTCAATTTTATGTCAGCTTCCCACTGGCTTCCGGCCCAGAATCAAATTCTGAAAAGCAAGCTAAAACTACAAGTGGAAGACCAAAGTTATCTTGTTTATTATATCAAAGATCATGTGACATGGGTTTAGGTGTTCCATTCAACATTGCTTCATATGCGTTATTAACAAAAATGATCGCTCATGTGGTCGACATGGACTGTGGTGAATTTATTCATACTATGGGTGACGCACATGTGTATTTAGACCATTTTGATGCACTAAAAGAACAAATTTTAAGAACACCTAAACAGTTCCCCAAGTTGGTAATCAAAGAAGAAAGAAAAGGTCAAATTAAGACAATTGATGATTTTAAATTCGAAGATTTTGAAATTGTCGGCTATGAGCCACTTCTGGCAATCAAGATGAAGATGAGTGTTTAGAGGTTATTTCTTATTTTTTATTTGTTTAACTCTATGTATAATTTATATAATCTAATAATGCTACACCGGTTTCTTTTTCGATAGATGGGCTTTTCGTTACTTTGTTATATTTCGAAGTCAAAAACTGAATTTGGTTGCGAATTTTCTTTGCCAACTTCATTTGGCAAGTTAGAAAGCTCCGATTTCATAGTGGGGTTGGATTGCTTTGCAAGTTTCACATCTACTCTATGCGAATTGTTGGTACGATTAGCTAAGGGTTTTCTCTTTGTAGTCCTTCCCAATTCTGGGGAAGAAGATTTTCTTTTCTGAGAACTCGTAGAAGACTTGCTTATGGTAAAATTATACATGTTTTCACCTACTGCATCAGTCAATTTAACCGATTCTCTCCGTAGCTTTGCGCTTAATGGTATCGGCTTGTAATCAATCTCCTTCCTGCTTCTTCGTGGTCGTCTAGTCCCCTGAGAAAGCGATTCCACTTCGGTTTCCACTTTGAGGTCATTGAATACTTCCACTTTTGGGTCTTTTGCTTTGTGGGTTTTATCGTTGACTCCTTCCATATTCTGTTCAGGATCAGTTTTCAGCTTTGTTTTCTTATTTTTCTTTTTTGTGGAAGGCAATGTTGACAAGGCTTCTTCAGAAGCTTGCGTTATTTTGCTTGATTCGCAAGATTTCTTTTGATCCTGTTTTGTTACCTTCTTCTGCTCTCTCGAAGCCTTGGGCTTTGCTTCTTGAGACTCTCCTCTCTTCTTAGTTAACTTGAACTTGACTATAACTTGAGGAGTAGGTGTGATGGGCCTAACTGATGTATCTGTTTTGCTCTCGTTTTTCTTTAAGTTATCTCTCTGTGATCTGACTTCTTCCATCAGTTCCCTTTCTTCCATTATGGTAGAAACTTTGTTTTCTTCTTCTTCTCCTCCTTCCCGCTCTTCTTTTTCCCGCTCTCCTTCTTCGCCTTCTTCTTCTTCTTCGTCTTCCTCTTCTTCACCTTCTCCTTCTTCTCCTACTCCTCCTCTTTCGTCGCCTCTGTCACTCTCTGAATGGAAAAAATCATCCACTGGATTATCCATTCTCGTCATTTGGTTAAGGTAACCTAACACATCATCCTCATGGGGATTAGATAAACCAACTGCAGGAAATGATGATCTACCACATTCAATTGGAGTTGAAGTAGCTGGTCGGCAAAGTAAATTTGAAATTGTAATTAGCTCTTCATTTGCAGATAACCCTTCTTCAGATCTAAATCGACAAAATTTATTCATCACTTCACCAATTCCAAACAAAAATCGTGATTCAATAGTTCGTAGCTTTTCATTCAATAGTGATTTGTGGTCTATTTGAGTTGATTTCCGTTTCAACAGTAGTATCTCTTTCTCGAGTTCTACGTTCTTTGCCTGTAGTTCTTGGACCTTTGATAAATATATAGCATTACGTTTAGCTAGTTCTCTATTCTGTTCTGCATAAATCATCGCAAGGTTGTTGTTGTCGTTGTTTTCATCCTTGGCTTTTGCTGATTGCTGGTGTTCTTCTTGCGGTAAAGTTCCAATTCCACCAGTTGAATATCTGGAGTTACCTTGTGGTAGTGATCGTGAACCAAACCCTTCTGTAGCTGCTCTGGCCATCTCTTCCTATTAATCAATTGGTGTTGTTGATGTTGTTGTTGTGGTTGGTAATGATGATCAATTTGGTTGTAAAAAAAAGTTCAAAATGTAAACAAACCAAAACCAAAACAAAATGCGCGCTAACAAAAAAAGGTTCAAGCCATGTATTAACACACCTTTTATACCAACTGGATTTTCCATCTGATCAAAAGACAGCAAAGGAATATACAATTAAACGAAGATGAATAGGACTAAATATGAAGAAATAAATGCACAAAAGAGAGAGAATCTAGAGAAACTACGTGCATTTCGTGATTTAATGGATGAAATAGGTGACAGTTTGAATTCAATGGCCAATCAAATGACTGAAATGAAATCAGGAACAGAAAGCGTTGGTGATATATTGGCAACTTGGCAAAGTGTTACACAATGTATATCACTTGGGTCCTTAGGGTTTTTGAAGTATACTGAGAATAGTGGTGAATTATTATATCCTGAACGATTGGCAAGGATTCGATTGGAAGAGAAACGTAGCAAGGACGATGAACAAGATGTGGGAGAGGCTGATCTGTCTCAATGAGATGAATATTGGCTGCGGGCTAAGTGTATGTGTTTGTACGTGGGCGGGGATTTACTGTATAATAATGTATCATCTTAGACTAAATGAATAATGTACAAATTTATCTTAAAACTACAAAAGTCATAGTAAGGAGAGTTTAGCTTCTGCTTTAACTGCCTCCACCCATAATTTAAAGCTCTTATTCTTATTCTTCTTGTTATTGTTGAGGTAGCTTTGAAGAACAGTAGATAGTGATTCGTTAAATTGATTAATGGTGATGTTATCCTCGTGTTCTTCACCAACCGCAGGGTTAGCTAATAAAGAATCAAGTTTTTCAATCAAATTCGATTCCATTTTGATTTCGTTCAAAGTGTTAAATAAAGTTGATTCAACAATCTTCTTTTTATTTATCTCATCGCTGACATTTTTATGATCCCATTGCAAGAATAACTGCTGACCCTCTCCGATTGCCAATAAACGTAACCAAATAACTCTTATATAAAAATCGGCTATAGCTTCATTTTGGAAAGATTGAGCAACTCTTAAAGCATTGACAAATCCCATTTTGTTAAGAAATGACGGTTTCAACGTAGTTAATAAATCAATCAACCTTTCCGTTGATAATTGGGTACCTTCAACAAACGATTGGAAATATTGTTCAACTATAGAATCAACCAATTTATCGTCTATTTCACCATTTACGTATGCTTTTATAAATTCTTCACTTTTTAACAGCTCGAGTTTTATCTGTCCAGATATGATATTATAAGTCTCCTTTTGGTATCTGATTATTGATAATTGTGATTCGATTTCTGAAACTTTTTCAGCGGTAATTTCAGGTGATAAATTAGCAGCAATAGTGGCCAATTTTGCAATAGAATATTTAATTTCTCGGTTCAGTACCTTATCCTTGGACTTCAAATGTGCGGATTTGACAAGAGCATCAGCAGCTCTTGTAAATTCCTTATCCAATAATGATCTGATCCATGATACATGAGCAGTCTCATCTGGATTCTTTTCAAAATATTCAACAAGATAGCGTTTATAATTCATAAAATCCAATAATAATGGTTGGATCCTCCCTGTTTTCAAGTAATAGGTATATACACTAGATGCAAACAGGTAGCCAAACAACTCAAAGTATTTTCCATAAAGTTGGTTAACCTCTTCAGTATCACCTTCTTGCGATAACTCTCTTTGTGCTTCAAGTATAATCACTATTGAAGAACAGGCATGATATTCCTCTGCAAGGAAAAGTGCTTCTTTATTCAAGTTTAATCGTAATAACACTTTAATCCAGTCAGTTTCCATGATACGGTACCAGCGCTTATAATCTCTGAGTGTTTTTGAATTGGGTTCTTTCGTTTCCATAACCTCGATGGCTAAGTTAATGAAATAGTATAATACTTGTACTATATGATGAGCGTTTTCTTTGGCTTGTTGGCTAAACGTCAGTTGGAAAGTTTGTTTGGAAATGAAATGGACTCTAAAGACTTCTTCTACACGGAAATATAACTGAGTTTCAAAAATCCAAGACTTAATTGCCTTTAATTCCTGGAATTTGGTCATGTACTTCATTTCATTAAGGTAGACGGCGTCATAAAATATCTTAACTATCAAGGAATCGATGAAAGAAGTAGATACATTTTGTTGAACGATTTCATCAATAAAAGAATAAAGGATATTATTGATATTATCAATTCGACTTGAGAAAAACTCTCTTAATGTATTTTCACCGGTTATTCCTAATCCTGAATTCCTAATCACAGTTTCCAAGATTTGTTTTAACTTTATTCTATTTTCATCTGTATCTATACTAATCCATAAATTCAATGCCGCATTCACTTTTTCCAACTTCTCAACTAGAGTGGGGATTATTTGCACTGCAAGTAAGGGGAAATTTCTATCTGTGTATTGAATTAATTCCTCAAATAAGTTAACTTTGCCTCTAGTTAAATCACTGATGGTCGGGAGAACTTTTGGCATATATTCTGACTTTGAATTCATTAATTCATCAGTTATCAATTTAATAGCATCCAAAATCACCTTTTTATCAAATTGTTGTGCTAAATCAAATTCAATCTCTTGAGAATGAGAATAAAATATCCCTTGCTCAATATGAGACTTGACAATCAATAATGGGTCAGAAATATCTGCCTCATCAGTATCCATTGCATCTTCATCTTCATTTCGAGGAAATTTTTCCAATCTTAAAATACCAAAGTTCTTAGTAATCAATATTACTGAACAGTTTGTATTAGAAGACTGGCTCTCGTATCCACTACCAATTATTTCAACACTTGATCTCAATCTGACCATATCTTCCCATCTTGGTCTATAATAAGATATAGAAGTTGTTCTAGCTTCGATATAGGAAGTATTCAAATCAGTTATGATTACGGAATTGTCAATGATTACAAATGCCGTCTTACCTGGTTGTGGTAAGTATAATTTTGGACTTGTGGAAAATTTAGACCCAGGGTCAAATCGGGTCAATTTGTGACAACCATAAAGCAATGCTCCTGAAGGGTCAATTTTAAGGGTTAATAAAAACAAATTCTTTCCTTGAGTCTTATAGGGATCATCAACGTGACAAAGGGCAAGATAAACATTACTATTTTGTAATAAAGGCCAAATATCCAAGAATCGTAAGTTCAAATTAGCACCAGCCAAGAAACCTTCGATATTACTTTCCACATATGTAAATAAATTCTGATAGAAGGATCTTTTTTTGTCAACATATGGTGAAACATTGGCAGAAAGTAAATTGTAATTGAACAAATAGAAATTTCCAATTGAATCTTGAATGATAATTTCTTGAGTAGTTCCATGATTGGAAATATTTCCTGATCTGATACATACAATCTCATTAGAATCCTCACTTGCCGATTTAAATATCTTTGAAAAAAACAGCAAAGAACTTGGGGGAGACAATAATTCCATTGTTGATAATTGTGCTTTGCTTTTGTAATCTCTCAACTGAATCAAAATACATCTTTTCCAAGAAGTGGCCACTACAATACCAGCTGGCTCGACGTTTTCTGCGAGAGTTATATATTCACCCTTGGCGGTGTTAATTGGAATATTCAATTCTAAAGATCGATCGTTAATTAAACCTAAGGTTGGTGCATGTTGAACACTTTCATAGAACTTAATCAACCCAGAAATTGAATCAAGAATAACCAAACCAGGATCTTGGCCAGTTCCACTTGATGGTTTTGTTAAAATAGCCAATGGTAATTCAAATTTGGTTTTGTCAATTGGGAATTCAATCGATAAGGGAGATGAATCAGTAGATTTATAATCCCACACAAAAATTGAATCGTCATTTATGACAATTGCGTAGTTGGATTCGTGATCAGAATATGCATTGGAAAACGTATTCTGCTTTTGATCTGATGATTTGTGCCTAAAGACCTTGGGAAGTGCAGGTAATCTGGACACACAGTAATGTTTATTTTTGGTCAATTCAAAACAACCTGCTTTTCTAGTCTCTTGTACTGCAGAATCTAGCAGAAGCTGGACTTCTGTTATAGTCGGTGATTGACTCTGACGTGCTCTGAATATACTTCCTGTCATTGTCTTTATGGTCTTGATGGAGAGTGTGTTTGTACAGAGCTTCGATGAATTGATTGATTGATTGTAGGTGGTAAAATTTTGGAAGTGCTGCCAAAAGTTTTTTTTCCCTTCCCAAGTGAGATGGGAATTTTGCGCATCACCGATTTCACCACAATATTAACGACTGAACACACAGCTTGACAGAAGAGAGAGAATGAGAATGTATTACCATTCCAATTATATTTACTAATATACACTTTTACTTACTTACTTACTTCTTTGCTTCTTTGGTTGAGGTTCTTGATCTTCTTCATCACTTTCAATAACATCAGCAAAGTCATCATATACTTCATCCCCAGAACCTTCTCCTTCTCCTTCTTCATCATCTTCACTTAATTGATCATATTTAGATTTCAAACCCTTCATCTTTCTAGTTTGCAACTTGGCTAAATCTTGCTTACCGACATGGATTTGAGCCACCTTGTCACCCATGAAATCAGTAGAGACATTCTTCTTTTCTTTAGGTTGTAATTGTTTTGGTTTTCTATAAGCTTCCTTTTCAACTTCTGGAGCTGGAGTTATTCTTCTACCAATCTTAAAGTCAAATCTTGGTCCAATTTCATCTAATTCAACTCTTGGTAATTTTTGTCCTGATCTATAAGTCTTTAATTTATATACTCTAAAGTGTAATAATGGTAAGGATTTTTCATTATTTAAATCTTCAATTTCTCCAGCTGATAATGCAATGACATATTGTAACCCGGCAACATCTTGCAAATCTGTTTCTTCTCCACGGTAAAAGTCCAAGAAGAGTGATTTTAACTGTTGAAACACAGGATGCGAATCAAATGCTGGACCATTAAATACAAACATCGGTTTTAAACCAATACTAAAAGTCAACTTCTTAAAATCTTGTAATAATTTATAATTCTGTTGAATAGATAATTCAATCATGTCAAATACTTTATGATTAAAAAATCTAGTAAAGACTAAAGTATTTGGACGTTTCTTATTATGAGTTGAGAATACCATTAATGAACTATCATTCTTTTCAGAAAAGAATTCTAATTGTGCAGCATCTTCAAAAGGACGTATTTCATTCTTACGTGAAAACTTCTTTGCTTCAGGTTTCTTAAGAGCCATTAAATCACACATGGCATCATGTAAAAGTTTATTACTAGTTGCTCCTGGAACAAAAAGTGCACTCTTTGTATTTTCCACTAATTTAGCTTCTTTCTTTGCAAGTGCTCTCTTGGAACGAGCGTTCTTTGGTTTACTATTATCATAATTTGTTAGTATTTGTTATTGAATTAAATGACCCTCTTCTAACAACATACATTGTTCTAATCATATTTAGTATAAGACAACCTCTGTTCTTAAACTCTCAATTTATCAGTAAATGAAAAAAAAATTCCAATGCTCATCTTAATATTTTTTTGAAGGCTCTTCGCAAAATATTGATTTCACTTTTTTTTTCCTCCAAGTCACATGATCAAAAAAATTGGCTTGGTCGCTCCATTTTATTTATATACTTTAGAAACAACACTCAAAAAAACGCTATAAATTCATGTGATTAGCTCCATACCACTATTAGAATGATCAGGAAGTGAAAAAAATCTAAAAAGGAAGGTCGTACCCGGATTCGAACCGGGGTTGTTCGGATCAAAACCGAAAGTGATAACCACTACACTATACAACCATACAAGAAAAGGTCGTACCCGGATTCGAACCGGGGTTGTTCGGATCAAAACCGAAAGTGATAACCACTACACTATACAACCATGCAAGAAAAGGTCGTACCCGGATTCGAACCGGGGTTGTTCGGATCAAAACCGAAAGTGATAACCACTACACTATACAACCAATTTCTGTTTCCTTGGAAAATAGATATTTTTCTGCTGATCACGTGATTCGGTTTTTTGATCAGTAAAATTTTGCCACTATTGTTCATTTCCCAAGTCTATTTCTAATGCTAATTTATTTAGAATCGGGATTTCTAGTATATCACCTGCTTGAATTTATAATTCAAGCTATTTAGTGTTTCTTTAGAAACCGTTTAAATTATCTTCAAATTTTGGGGGGAAAATAAAAAAAATTGCAGCAAAGAAATAATGTTGCATAATGCGAAAAATAGGCACCGAACAGGATAACTAAGACATATTTTAGAAGGTTGTTCTTATTAAAGCGTCAATTTTAGAAAAGAATTAGTACAAAATAAACTGATTTCAATGTTTGCGGTTTTACTTTAGAAATGTTTATGTTTTGTTTAATTAGAAGCACTGGTTTCATTCGCTCGTTATATCACATGAAGCTAGGTCAGTTTCCAGATACTCCAGCAGAAGTAGTCATTGTTGTCGTTTTTCAGCGATCGGTAATAGTAACTTGACTATATGAGTTTTAATTATGCTTTTTTAGTTTTTTGTAGTGTCCCCAAGAACCCTTGAAAACTATTGGTATTTTATGTCTGTATGTAAAAACACGTATATGAAGTATGTGGGTTTATACAACAAAAAAGAAACTCCTGGTTCAATTATACTTGTTAATTGAACTAATCCCAATCATCTTATCCGAGGTTTTTTTAATTTTCCTTTCCTCTAATGTTTATCTGTTTATTTCAGCATGTTATTATGTATAAGGATTAAATAAATGGACTGTTTATGAAAAAAAGAGAAGTTCAGATTAGAATACAATCTATACTCAAATGTTCTAATAACATGAGTACATTTAAGAATTTTCTAAAATGGTTTATCTAGGATCTGGAACAAAACTTACGTTCCGTAAATTCCCAATAATACAGGTAGTATATCTTAAGTTTTAAAAAAGCCTACCAGTGGGTGGTGTAATTAGTGCATCAAAAATCAAGTGTTTAAGAAATACTTGTAGAAGATCAAACGTACAAGAAAGACTATTATTCCGCCAATTTAGCGCTAACGAGACAGAGAGGAAAATAAAACACCGAATCGGCAGTAGAATTAGGTTTCATCGATTAACCGATGCCGAATAGTTCGATGCCACATCATTTTGTGCTGAACAGTGGTACAGTAGTATTATGCCCAACAGTAGTAGTATTGCGCTCCCAAAACCTGGGAAGTTTTTTTTTTGGAGGTGGGGTTCTTATTGTTTTGAAGGGTCTTGCGCCTTGAACAGACTGAAAATAAAAAAATCCAACATGCATACAAAAGTTTGCAACCAAGCAAAAAAAAGTAGTAGAATTTTACGAGCAAATGGTGGCCAAACAACCGAGGACTATTATGGAGGGAGGATGCGAGCGGAAAATGCATCAACATTAGAATATTCTACAACTCGAGATTGGTTGGCTTTTTTTATTTCTATCAGTGTGTTTCAGGTAGAAAGAAACCGTGGGAAATTATCCTGCGCATGTGTGTCGATTTTCATGTGAGAGGCAAATTTCAGAGAGAGAGAAAAAAAGAGGGGCGGCGGATAGCAGAATCATTATCCATTCAAATAACTAATTCGAACTATTTAACACAATTGAGTTTTACTTGAATATTTCTATGGATAAGTTAAGTATATAGCTGTGTTAATAGTGGTTATGTTAGTATACTCAATGTTGATATTCTTTGAAAAACTGCTTTATAATTATGGGGGGTTTACCAGATTTTTGAACCAATATGAATCACAGGATCCTAAAGTCCGAAATATGGATATTCAATTTGCAAAAAGAAAAAGAAAAAGAAAAATTATTTTATTTTTTGTTTGTTGTTCTCTCCTACGGATAAATTCGGACATCCTGAAAAAAAATAAAAAATAAAAAAATATTCCTCGTGAGTTTGCAAGCGCATTCAGCTCCAATTGGGTTAACAAAAACCGAAATACTTGTAATTCAGCAACCAATAGTTGGGTCATGAAGAAAGGTGACACATTCTGGCGATCATAAGAAAAGTTATCAACCCCCAATCCTAGTGTAGATTAATGAGAATAAAAGCATTTCCTATTGCGGGACCTTTTGATAATAGTAGAGAAGCTGATGATGATGATGAGATGGCATTGAAATATGATTCAATTGAGTCATATTGAGATAAGTAGATCAAGAAAGCGAATCAGAAATGAGATTCAATAATTTTTGTGTTATTTTAAATCACTCATCTCTCACATTCTGTCGTCTTGTCCCCATTAAACCGAATGTGGCACAAAAAAGCTACAATTTTTCACCAATAATCACCAGCAGAAGAAGTAAGTAAAGTAAAAGTCAGATATATAAATATAAATATATATAGAAAACATAGTACGATTTTTTCACCAATTGGGTGGTTGAATTGTGTTACAGTTGTACAATTAATGTAGAAGTTGTTAGATAGTTTGCATATGTGTGTGTTTATATATTTGTCTATATGTATCTCATAGGTCTAGACAAACATATAATACATGAAACACGTCACCCACTGATTCTCCTCGGTATAATAATAAGACGTAAAAGATGAAGTAGTAGTTATTGTGTTTTTTATGGCCGTAATTAATGAAATTAAATAAAACAAACAATTAGTATTAATTTTTTTTTATATTGGAGGGGTAATTTATAATTTATTCTTTTTTTTTTTTGACTCAAGCTTCTTTCTCTCTCTTCCTCACTGTCTCTCTGATTTCCTCGACTGAACAATGAATCATTTTTTGAATTGAAAAATTTTTTTTTTAATTCTTATATATAAACATACTTATTCTTTTGTAATAAAAATCTTTTTCTTCTCTTTTTTCATTTTCCTTTTTCTTTCTTCTTTTATATTGCCCCCTTTTTCTTCTTACTACTTTAGCATATATCACCTCAATTGTATAATAATGTACAGATCTCAATTGATTAAGCAAACTAGTTCCAAGAGAGTCTTGAACTTAAAATATTTTTCCACCTTAAACTCTCGTTTATCCGACTGGAAAGAAGTTCCTTTAGCTCCACCTGATAAGATTTTAGGTATTAGTGAAGCTTATAACAAGGATTCTAACCCTCAAAAGATCAACTTAGGTGTTGGAGCTTATAGAAATGCCAATGGTCAACCAATCATTTTCCCAAGTGTTAAAAAGGCTGAAGAAATCTTATTGAAAACTGAAACTCAAAAGGAATATACTGCTATTATTGGTTCTAAAAACTTCCAAAACATTGTTAAGGAATTCATCTTTAACAACTCTGGTAAAGATCCAAATGGTAAACAATTAATTGAAGATGGTAGAATTGTTACTTCTCAAACCATTTCCGGTACTGGTTCTTTAAGAGTCATTGCTGATTTCTTAAAGAGATTCTATTCTCAAACTAAAATCATTGTCCCAAAACCAACTTGGGCTAATCATGTTGCTGTTTTTAAAGATGCTGGATTAGAACCAGATTTCTATGCTTATTATGATGTTTCCAAGAATGATTTAGATTATGAAAACTTGAAGAAATCTTTATTATCTCAACCAGAAAAATCAATTATCTTATTACACGCTTGTTGTCATAACCCAACTGGTATGGATTTGACTTCTGAACAAATGGATGAAGTTTTGGAAATTGTTCAACAAAAACAATTCTTCCCATTAATCGATATGGCTTATCAAGGTTTTGCCTCTGGTAAACCATATGAAGATATTGTTTTCATTAGAAAGATTACTAAATTAGCTAACGAAAACAAGATCCCATCCTTTGCATTATGTCAATCTTTTGCCAAGAACATGGGTCTTTATGGTGAAAGAACCGGTTCTTTATCCATCATTACTCCATCTGCTGAAGCTTCCAAGGCTGTTGAATCCCAATTAAAGAAATTGATTAGACCAATGTATTCTTCCCCACCAATTCATGGTTCCAAGATTGTTGAAACCATCTTTGACAAGGAACATGACCTCTTAAACTCCTGGTTGGAAGATTTAAACAACGTTGTTGGTCGTCTTAACACTGTTAGACAAGCTTTATATGACCGTTTGGACAAGTCTAACTACAATTGGGACCATTTGTTAAAACAAAGAGGTATGTTTGTTTACACTGGTTTAAGTGCTGAACAAGTTATCAGATTAAGAAACGAATTCAGTGTGTATTGTACCGAAGATGGTAGATTCAGTATTTCTGGTATTAACGACAAGAATGTTGATTATTTGGCTAATGCCATTAATGCTGTTATCAAAAAGTAAAGAGCATAACCACCTCACCCCTCCCCCCCAAAAAAAAATGGAAGCAATGAAAAGAAGAAAGGTTTCAAGATTTTTGGGGCCTAGCCTAGATTTTTTTTTATGATATGAGTATACATAGTATATAATCTATATATGAGAAAATGATTTCATGTAATGATACAAAAAGAAGAGTTATCTATCAGTGTGATCACAATTGGAAGTTAAGTTGTAGTTAGTTATTCGAACCCCAGAATTTCTGCTGCAGTTTGATATTTTTAGTTTGTGGAGATTAATTAGATGCGAACAAGAAAACCATCATGGGAGAGAAAGAAAATAATTATAATAATTCCGCCGTGCCAAGTTATTTCTCATAATATTAAACCATCCTATTTAGAACGATGTTAGCATACACATTTATACTGAAACTTACCAACTGACCACCTTGATACCAAGAAAATGTAATACGCACAAGATATGATAATCACTCATTTTCAACTTGTTTTTTTGTTTTTTTTTAACTCCTCTTCCTCTTACTCATCTTCTCCTATCATTTATCAAAATCTAACAACAATGAATACAACAAAGGCAGCACTAGCGCGAAAGAACGTAGTAGAAGCCCACGTCTTACCTCTTGGAGAACTCCTCGAAGAAATCTCAAAAAGTTCAACATCAGCTTCAAGACAAGAATTAAGTTCATTATATTCCAAAACCATCGAAGCAATAATCATTACTCCCAATATGATAATCAACGAATTGATCCAATTGAAATCTTTATTAGACCCCAAAACATTCTATGACCGGAAAATTAGAAGAAAATTATTGGAATTGGGTGAGTCTTTAGATCAATGGATTGTATTGGGTTGTGAAATGGATGCTATTCCTGCTAAAGAAGTTATTATTTTGAAAATATTTACCAGGATTGAGTTGTATACTCGGGATTTTAGAGTGGCTGTGGCTGAGATTGGCAGTGATTCGAGAGATGAGATTATTAGGTTGTTTGAAGAGGATTGTAAGGTGGGATTATTCCGTCATTGTGTTGTTAGGGATGAGAGGCAGAAGGATGAAGAAGAGAAGGTTGTCGAAAATGGAAGTGCGATCGTACTGGTGGACGACGAAAATAAAGTAGAGGCCGCCACTAAGGATGGGTTTGTTGATCCAGTAAGTAATGAAGTAAATGAAGGGTTTTTGGAAATTTTTGCAAGAAAATTGAATATCACAGAGGATAGGAATCCTACTGTAGATATGATTTTCAATAAATTGATGGAGAAAGTTGAGGCTAAATGGAAGAATATATTTGCAGAATTTATTATGAATGGGATTATTGAAAATGGTAAAGTGGGAGATTTTTAGAATTGGTAATTATATATATATATATATATATTATGTAGGTAAATATTGATGGGTATAGGTTTAAATGTCCATTTGTAACATGTAACTTTGTTTTTAGGTGTAACAATTGAAAATTTTTGAAATGGTTGCAAAAATGGTAAATAAGTAACAAAATCGTTAAATAAACATAGTACAAAGTTCAGAGTTCTTAACCAAGTTATCTTAACCGAAGTATTCGAGGGTTCTTTAGATGAAGAAACTTCAATTATGATCTCTATAGGTTATTGATATTTGACCAATTCTACTGAAAGATGGAAAAGCTTTGTAATGAATAATTAATTCTTGTCACTCTAAATACAAAACCAGTTGATAATTTTAAATCAACATGTCGTATATAACCTATATTAATAGATTGAATACATGCATGATTGCGCATATTGCCTTACGGTAACTCCCCACCAGATATATGTCTAGAATAAAAAAACACTAATGGGCCACACTTTATTACACATAGTACTTAGTAAAATATCTAGTTTGATTTCCATAATAGTCTTTATGGAGGAGTTGTGCACAATTGATTTAAAAATATACTATATCCTTTCTTTTCATTGAAAAATCCACATCTGATTTAATTAACAATCCAACAGATTAATTATTGATTGAAATTTTCTAGGGTAAGTTCATCCTTTATGTAGATACATACAAATAGAAATAGAGACACATCCTATATAATTGTCAAGAAAGGTATTTTAAGCAATTTGGACAAGAAAAGTCACGTCCCAATTTGTGATAAATGTTTTTTTCATTAGAAATAGAAGAATGATTAGCCCAGATTTCCTATGACACGAAATTATATCCATGCAAGCAAGATTGTCAAGTTAGAAAATTTTATTACCTATTATTGTTTAGTTTGTGTGTGTGGGGGGTGGCTTTAAAATAATATTGGTAGTACACAGTGAAGAAGAGAATCTACTGGTTTTATGATGTCTTGTTTTGATTCAACGCATGACAGGGGGGAGATGGTTGCATGGTTTATATGGTGATGACAATATGATAACCCCTAAATAACAATTTGAGAATGTTTTTTTTTTGATTATTGTTGGATGTTGACCAGCAAGAAGAAAAAAGATGAAAACACAAAATTTTAATTAGGCGAAATAAATTAAATATATGATTGATTTGTGATGTTGGTGAAAATAAAGGAAAGTAGTGATCACTAGATAGGTTAGAATAATATTTGACTTGTCTATGTAGAAGTTAATGGCAATTCACATATATGTATATGAATATATACATGTATAAGTAGATATATCTGTTTATACAATTGACGTAATGAGTTATTTAAATATGATAGGATATAATAACACAAAAATAATAAAGGAACGTGAAATAAAAAATAAATCAACGCGTACCAAATATTATAACACTATTAAAAAAATAATATATTAATTTCATTTCTTTATATTAACCATTTAATTTAATTTATTTTTTACTTTTACATTTTATTTTTTATTTTTACATTTTATTTTTATTTTATTTTTATTTTATATTTTTTTATTTTATTTTATTTTATTTTATTTTATTTTAGTCTTATTTTTTGGTTGTAAAGTTAAATTTGTTTGATAGTTACACGACTAACTAACTGACTTTGCTCTAAAAAAAAAATTGTGCGAGCTTAACTTTGCAAAGAAAGAAAGACAATTGTAATGAGAGTGAGAGAAAAAAAAAACAATACAATACATTTACTATTGGTAATTATACTTTCTATGTACAGTATATAGTATATAGCTTTATATATATAAATAGTATATATTTAAAGATACATTGTAGTATTGAAAGATATCCATATAACATAATTCGACAGTCTAATCTCTCTCTTCCTTTTTCCCCCTTTTTTTTTGGTAGAACAATTACTGTAATATAAACATTTATACATTTATAAAAAATTTGGAGATCTGTTTTTTCTTTTATGATACAAATTTCACACTAAAACGCATTTTAAAATAACTTAAGAGTAAACAGCAGTATAAGAAGAATTATTTATTACCAATCCATCACTTTTTGCTATCTCATAATAAGTGTGTAAAATACTTGATATAAAAGTTAAAAATATCTATTAAACAATTTTCCTTACCTCCCCGATTTACATATATACAAAATGAACATCAGTGATAAGGACAATCCTCCACCTTCATTGGATCAGAATTTACAACACAATAATAACAACTTGGAGAATGCCAACAGATTATTACACGACTTGGAACGTAAGTTATCGATCCTATCGACCAATTCATCAACTGCATCTTCTCAATATACAAATACTGGTTCCGTCGTACATAATGAAAAATTAAATGGTTTAGCTAAACTGAATATTAAAAGTTCAGTATTAAAATACATTATTAGTGATGAAAATGAAGATGATAAACATTCAAGAATCCATAATAGTATATTCGATCCAAATGAATTGTTCAATGAAAGACAAAACAAATTTATGACCAAATTTGGTAAAGATTATAATGATGATAATTTTTTACAACCTCCTCAACTGAGACATTCTAGAAAAGTAATAAGAAAGAATTCATTAAAGGTAAATCAAGATAGACTAGAAAGGAAGAATAGTGACGTTTCAATAAATCTGAAACTCAACGATGAATCTGATGATGATAATGATGATGAAATACAACAGCCAGATGATGGAAATATCTTGGAATCGTCAATAGGGGCAGTTGAAGTAGACGATCCTAGTCAAGATTTTTCTTCTTCTTCTTGTGATGATGATGATAGTGTAGATTTCGAACAAGAATTCAACCATCCACACCCACAACCAGAACTGAAAGAGGATGAACATCACAAATATGGAATTTTCTACGATGACGGTTATGCTGATCAGGAAAGTGACGATATGCTCATACCACCCTCGCCTCCGCGATCGCCACCTCGGGAATTAGACCCCGATAAATTATACGGGATTTACGATTTCCAAGGTCCTGATCCTTCTCATTGTACATTAGCCAAAGATGAACCAGTATATTTGATAAATGATGAAGATAACTATTGGTGGCTAATTCGAAAATTAACCAAAGATGAACGAATAAATCGTCTAAGGAAAGAAACAAATAATTTTAATGATTACATAAACGAAGAAGAAATACATACAGATGATGAGGATGGAAAAGTAGGGTTTGTTCCTGCCGAATGTTTGGAAACTTATGGAGAACGATTAGCGAGATTGAATTGTTTCAAGAATGAAGAATTGGAACGTCAAAATTCAGGTGAAAATTTTAATAAAAATCAGCAGCAGGATAATTCACTTGAGAGCGTAAATTCTCGTGCTACGGGACCAAAGAAAACTAATAATAAATCAGTTACATTTGAGAATTTGGCTGAGATTACCGATGAGGATGAAGTTTCGTCCTTATCAGAAGAAGATAACTCCGATGCCGAGAAAAGAATTGAAGAAGTGGAAGAGGAGGATGACCAACCAGATGTGGAAAGGGAAGACATTCGTCCTACTTTTGGTAGTTATCCAAATGAAATCGTAAAGATTAATATCAACCATGATGATGACGACAAACCACAATCTGAAATTCTTAGTGACATATATTCAGAAACTCCATTAATAATACAGAAAAAGAAGCACGGGAAACTTCCGGAGCCACCACAATCACCAGAAAAGAGACGAGTTGGGTTATATGCTGATATGTTTGCCGAACCAAAAACAACAAGCAGTATGGATGACATTTCAATAGGACCTTATTCACCAGACACTCCAAAATCAAGCGAATTAGATGAAGAAGAAGACATTAGGGCAAGACAAGATGTGGTCAAAAACCTAAAACGGTCAGTAATTTTAGATAGATTGACCAAGATGACTTCAGATATTGAAGAACAAATAAGAGAAGGTGACAGCAATTTGTTAGAAGAAGATGAATTTGAAGGGAATGCGCAACAACAACGTCATGATAAGAATATCGATTCGACAATTGAGGTTTCACCACTGGGATCTATGGATGAAACAATAGTAGATCCAGTGATTATTACCAAGAGGATAAAACGTGAGGATCAAGATCACGATCAACATTTTAGTAATAAACATCAGGCTGAATCGCCTCAAGAACGATGTACAATTCTGTCAGTATCCACATCACAACCAGATACTATAGATGACCAACCAAGTAATATTAGTAGCACTGACATCGAGCACGAGCATTTTAGTGGTGAATCAATAGGTATACAAGATTCATCATCACTGTCACATATTTCATTACATAAACCTAAAAAGCATGGGGATGAAAGTTGTTGCTTTGAAGATATTACTCCATTAACTAGTACGAACTCGTTGCCTGATTTAAGCGAAAGACGAAAACTGAAGCCGGTACACGAAATGTTCATACCTATTTTGGGTAAATTTGATGAATTGGTTGAAAAATTGGCAGAATTGGATGATATGTTAAATTGATATAGAAAGGAAGGACAGGAACGAAGGAAAGTAATTGTTAATCAAGGTGGGGCATGAATAATAGAAGCAGTTACGTATTACATTTTGTGTTAAGATTAACCTTTTTGGTAGGTTACGGATTTTTTGTAGAGCAATTAATTAACGCATTTCTAAGTATATACAAGGGTGTAATCCAATGTAATTACTTTTAATAGAGTGGAATTTGTAAGTCTGATTATATTGAAGGTTCGGGGTCGTGCAATATTTTCAATCTCATCATCACCAAAATTTTTTTTTTTAATTTCCATTAATTAAGAAAAGCTTGCATCAGATTTTAATTCTATTTGGTTAACAGATATATTTTCCGTTACTCTTAGTTAGAAACAACTCTCTCTTTTATTTTGAACTAAATCACCATTATAGCTTATTATCAGATATAAAAACAATTAGCTTTTTAGGAGTTGTGAAAAAAGAAAGAAAGAGAGAGAGAGAGAGCAAGAGTGTCATAATTACGAACACTGGAAACAAGAACTAACCTAGATCAAAAAAGCGTTAATAACCAACCCCATAATCCAACAATCCAATAACTACTTTTCGAAACCAAAAAAAGAAAAAGAACATTGTAGTAGCAAACAATAATACCATGTCCTGGTCAGCAGATCCACAAGCATTAGAACAATTAAAGCAGATTTTTAGAGGCACTCTTTCTTCCAACAACCAAGAACGTAGATTGGCCAATGATGCTCTTCAACAAGCCAAATTACAACCAGAAATTGAAAACTATTTATTCGACCTTTTGGTTTTGGATGACACTGCAAAATCAGATATCAGGGCTGCTGCAGGTATAAATTTGAAGAATAACATTTTGAAGCGTGAAAATAATCGTGCTAATCGTCAATATTTATTAGATAATATTCTAAAAGGATTGACTTCAAGTGATAGCATGGTTAGAAATATAACTGGGAATGTCATAACATCGTTATTTTCGATATATGGAATTGAAGGTTGGCCAACTGTTTTACCTAATTTATTGGAATTAGCTAATGTAAACGATGGATCGGTTCTGGCAGTTCATCAAGTAGCTGCCATGAGTGCCTTGAGTAAAATATGTGAAGATTCATATTTGGAATTGGGTGAGGAATATCGAGGAGAAAGACCATCGAATTTCCTTATTGAACAGTTTTTGAAGTTATTAGATAATCCAACAACTGGCCAAAAAGTTAAAGCACAAGCTATTCATTGTATTAATCAATTTATTCCATTGAATACTCAATCATTCTTGGTGGTTCTTGATGTTTATTTACAGAAATTATTCGAATTGGCTACTAGTTCAAATGATGAAGTGAAGAAGAATATATGTAGTTCATTCCTTCTTATACTCGAATCAAGACCAGATAAATTAAAACCACATCTTGATGGTGTCATTAATTATTGTTTACATTTAATGCAAGAAAATACTAGTGAAGAAGTTTCACTTGAAGCTTGTGAATTCTTATTGGCATTATGTACAAACACCACTGATCAAGATAAACAAATTTTTGTCGATAAATTGAAATTAATTCTCCCAATCTTATTAGAAAAGATGGTTTATTCAGAAGAGGAAATTTTCTTGATGGAAATCGCCGATAGTAAGGATGATGCCGATGTTGCTGATAAAGACGAAGATATAAAACCTCAAAATGCAAAGGGAAAAGATGCTCGTACAAGTAATGCTGCAAACAATAATAATACAACTGGCATAAATGGAAGTGCCAGAAATCTGGATGATTCCGATGACGAATATGAAGATGATGAAGACGATTTAGACATTGATCAATGGAGTCTAAGAAAATGTTCAGCTGCTACTTTAGATGTTTTAAGTGAAAACTTCCCTGGTGACGTTCTTTTAGTAACTTTACCAATTTTACAAGAAAAGATTGTTTCTCCAAATTGGCCAGTACGTGAAGCTGCCATATTGGCATTTGGTGCTATAAGCAGTAGTTGTATTGAACTTTCTCGAGATAAATTACCCACTTTGGTTCCATTTTTGGTTGATAGATTACAAGACGCAGAACCTCGCGTGAGACAAATTACTTGTTGGACATTATCGAGATATGCATCTTGGGTTAGTGAAGAAGCTCATGAAGGTGGTGAATATGCTAATTATTTCCAACCTACTTTCCAGTCAATTGTTACTTGTGCATTAGATAAAAAGAAAGTTGTTCAAGAAGCGGCATGTTCCGCCTTATCTTCATTCATTGAAGAAAGTGATTCCAGTTTAATTGAATTCTACTTGGAACCGTTATTAGAACATTTTGCTAAATGTTTCCAAACATATCAACGTAAGAATTTAATCATCTTGTATGATTGTGTTCAAACATTTGTTGAAAAAATGGGGTATGATAACTTATCTGCCAAACCAGAATATATGAATACTTTATTGCCACCGCTTTTGAATAAATGGGAAATCTTGGATGATAATGATACTGGATTATGGCCACTTTTAGAATGTATGGCGTCAATTGCAGCAACTTTACGTGAATTATTCGCTCCATTTGCAATTCCAGTGTATGAAAGAGCAATGAAGATCCTTGCCAACTGTATCCAATTAGATCAACAATGTCATACTGATCCAAGTATTGAAGCTCCAGAAAAGGATTTCATGGTGACTTCATTAGATTTAATCGATGGGTTAATTCAAGGATTTGAACATCATTCAGTAGATTTAATTCAACAGCAATCGGCTAATTTGATGGAATTATTAATTCTTTGTTTTGAAGATTATAATGCTGACGTAAGACAATCAGCATATGCCCTATTGGGAGATTTGGCTATATTTGTCTTGGATCCAATTGTTAAGCCATATTTACATTCTATTTTTTTGAGTATTGGAAATGAAATCAATAACAGGACTTATAGTACTTATCCAGTTTATAATAATGCTATTTGGGCCCTTGGAGAAATTGTAATGAGAATTCCATTTGCTCAAGTTGAAGCATATATGAACAATTTAGTTGATTTATTAATTCCAGTTTTGAACAGTACTGATGTTCAAGCTACAGTATTAGAAAATGCTGCTATTTGTTTAGGTAGAATGGGTCTTAATGGGGGTGCTAAGGCCGTTGCTCCCAGATTATCAGAATTTATTGTCACTTGGTGTTCTCATTTCATGTATTTAATAGATAATAGTGAAAAAGAAACTGGGTTCACTGGTATGTTAAATATTATCAGTGCTAATCCAGATCAAGGATTTGGAGGTTTATCTACGAGTCAACAGGGGAAGAAGAATCTAGCTATTTTATTGACATGTATTGCAAATTATGCTGAACCATCACAAGAATTACAACATTTGTTTGCTGATTTGATTCAGAACTATAAGGTACTTTTGGGTGAAGATGTATGGATGAACCAAGTATTGGCACATATTGATCCAGAGAATAGAAATAAGTTACAGCTTATCTATGGGGCCTGAGGTTTGGTATGATCATCTCAGGGTGTAAAGGTAAAGGGGACTTCGTGATGTTTGCAAAAATAAAAAGAGATGGACGGATTGTGTTTGTATGAACCATTGTTTTGCAAAAAAGTATATAGATTATTAATAGGTATTTTTAAGCGTATATAGACTTGTATTAGATATAATTGATACATTTAAACTAAGTATAAACTCATTTATTCATCGGCATAATCGTCGTCATCATCGTCATTGTAAAGCACCTCATTCACCAAGGTAATTGGTAGATCCCAAACACCACTAGGTGCCTTATGGACATATTCTTTAGCACATTCAATCAACTCTTTGCGAGACACATCTTTGGTATCATCTTCTCCAGGGAAATGTGAATGCTCGTCAACTATAGTGGAAAGATCGTTCAACGGTAGCGTCAATATTTCTGTATTATACAATGCCAAAAAGTAATAGATAAATACCATAAGCATAAGGGAATAACTAGGTATAGCTACAGACCAATATCGATCAGGATAATAATAGATTGATAGCTTATGTAGTATTGATTCAGGTAAGATCGTCCAACATATCCAACAACCTAAGCATATTGAACTGATTACCCATATTGAAAACCCTTTGTATTCGGCACTGGGTGTTATATTTGAGACAGTGACATCTGATTCTCGAGCAAGCGTGTCTTCTTGGGGGAATTTGGGTCGTGGAGAGGCTGATCTGGATAGTATTCTTAGTCCTAGAGATGTCATAGTTCTTGTTGTTGTTGGTGGTGGTTATAGTGGAAGAGAAAGAGAGGGCCCTGAGTTGGTTTCAAATTCAATCAATTCTTTTTTGTTTTTGTTTTAATTTACTGGTGGAAAAATCCTAATAAAGCAAACAACTTCTCTCTATAACGTCTGCTTTCAATGGCAGTTTAAGACTTCATAACTTATTAATAAAAGCTTTTTATACACACCTATGGAGAAAGAAAGACTACTATACTAATTGTTTTCTAGAACCCTTAAAGAATAATTGAACAATGGTGATTTGTAAGAATGCCATTCCTACCATCAATAACACTTCAAATACTGAGAAGTAGTAGATTCTAGATTCGGTAGATCTAACAGTAGCTTGATTTCTATTGTTTCTAGTCTTGTAATATTGCAAAGTTTTGTACAAACCATCCAACTGCTCTTCAATCTTATTCACAGTTTCTTGCATACTTTCAACATGAGCTAAAGGCCTAGCATTTGGTTGTTCTGGCATGTCAGCCTTGAATTTCTTAACATCTTCTTCGTCTTCAAAACTAATCTCGAAATCAACCACTTTTTCGGCAAAAGTAGACATTTCGTTTGAGAAACAGAATTCATATTCACCTACTGAATGAGCTGTAAACACATAATCACCTTGTCTTTGTTTTTGATCCAGCAGGACAACATTACCAGCAGGATCCTTGATCACATAATCGACATCAAATTGCCCACCACTTTGAACAGCAAAATAATAACGAATACTAGTATTTGGTCTTTCTGTGAATACATAGTAGCATGATTTCTCTTGTGCTCCTAATATGAAAGTGAAAGCAGAACCAGCAATCAACTGGGACAATCCCAATACACATACAATCAATTGGAAGAACATATTTTCCTTGTTGTGTCTGAAAGTATCTGATCTGAATGGAGAATTTCGTAGTGATCTCAAGAAATTTCCAACCGTCGTTTTTTGAACGTGTTCGTTTTATGTTAGTCGTGCACTGATGACGAAAATTAGTTTATGTTTTTACGATGATGATGATGATGATGATGATGATAATGAAGTAGAAAAAGAAGAAGATGATGATAGATCTACAACGATATGCCATTCTACAGTTTAGCTCTAGCTAAGATTCTACAAATTTTTTTAAAGTAAATGTACACTATCAGTTATTAAAATGTATATACAAGCCTAGATACAAAGGAAAATTAATTAAGGTAAACCATTTGACCGGCACGATCGAAACCAATCTTTCTATCTTTCTTTCTATCTCTTCTAGAGGCACCATAACGGAAACCAACATTACCAGCGGTCTTTGGAATAAATCTAAAAAGAGTAGTATCACCTTCCTTTTCAACACCGTACATTACTTTTTGGGTCTTACCAACTTGGTCATCACCATGATTGAGTTCAGACAATTTCTTCAACACATCTTGAGCAGGTTCTAATTCTAAGATCTTAGCAGCATCTAAAGGACCAAAAGGTTCATATTCAGAAATAGTCAAGAAACGTTGTTGTAAAGTTTTCTTTGGTGGAGGAATTTCAGTCAAGTTATCACCATGTTGAACAGCGTTGAATAATGGGAACAATTTCTTCATGGTTTCAGAGTATGTCTTGAGATCTTTCTCTATTGATTCCTATAGTAAATTTGTTAGTATATTTCTTTTCTTCTT
This sequence comes from Hemisphaericaspora nanyangensis, assembly GCA_030557635.1. Classification (NCBI taxonomy): domain Eukaryota; kingdom Fungi; phylum Ascomycota; class Pichiomycetes; order Serinales; family Debaryomycetaceae; genus Hemisphaericaspora; species Hemisphaericaspora nanyangensis. The sequence continues at coordinate 8,871 of JAKTPO010000048.1, read as the reverse complement.
TTTCTACCTTATGAAAAAGTACACCAATGATAGTTTATCCCAAAAAGAATTTTCAGAGAGTCAAAATTTTCTAACCATGTGGTTTGTCTTAAAGACTAATCGATTTTTTTGTTTATCTCATCATATAAAGTGGAAAACTGTTCATGGTGCATGCTTTCTTCTCTAAAGGAATTTCAATAAATGTGTACATACTTCTGGAGTAAAACTTTCTTTAATTTCTTCCAATTTCAAAATAGCCTCCACACGTAAAAGATTAATCTTATATCTAATAGAGATTTCTTGTGGACTCAATCCCCTTTCTTTGACATCGGCGACTATTTTTTGTTTCAAATGATCTGGAATCATGTATGCAGTGGTGGTATGTAAATTGTTTGGGAATGGATGTAAGCTTGTATCTCTACGTGACGACAAAGCACCGGGAGTTCTTTCTCCTTGTGGAGCATTGGGTCCAACTAATGGACGACCATCAGGAACAAGATATCTAGGCTTATTGTCTGTAGGTGGGTTATAATATTTATTCATATAATATTCACCCCTAGCATTCTTTGGACCAAAGAATTGCTGAGCATCCTTAACGAGGTCCCTCTTTTCTATTTTACGACCCCTTCTAGCAAGTATGACATTAGTGGTTGAGAATGCTCGTATGGATGGAGTACATCCTATACTTTTTATAGAAGATGTTGGCTTGTACATCCTTAGCATAGACACCACTACAGTTGTTTAAATTGAAAATTTTTTATTCGTTCATTAAAAACTCTTTTGAGAAAAATTTTTCATAGTAAAAATGTCGTACAATGTCGTTGTGCTTGTTCCATGCGACATAGGTCCCTGTCATAAAACTTGCAACTTAGAAAAGATGAATAAATGTTCATTAGTTTCAAGAATAAAAGAAAGTTCTTATACAATGAGGGAAGTTCATAAATTTGTTCACGTATTTTATTGGTGAAATCTTCCCAAGGATCATAGTTTCTTGAGGCCTGTTTAAAAGGGAGACCTAGGTATTTGTACTTATTGAATTGAAATTTATAAGATGGATATTCTAAAACTTGCTGTTGAGGTATGCTTCCATAATAGTAGATAGAAGCCTTAGTGGAATTTAAGTGTAAACCACTGATTCTTTACCAAATTGTTGCATTGTTTCGTAAAAATTCGTTTGCTCCTGTGAGTTTCTGAGGAAGACTATAACATCATCTGCATAAGCCGTATAATGAATAGTATTATCAGATAATGCTAAAAGTTTCAAGCCTGAATTTGTTTTTAATTGATGCAAATAGTGATTCCAATGCAAGATTGAGCAAAATAGGACTAAGATGGTTCACCTGCTTAGTTTCTTTATCAAGATTAATTGATTTTCCTAGTGTTTGATTGATGACCATTTGAGCTTTCTGTTCTGTTGTAATAGCCATGAGGAAATTGATGGCTCCTGGCTCAAAATTAATTTTGTTGAGGAGGCATCATAGGGAATCATTCTTGTTACTAATGAACATTTATTCATCTTTTCTAAGTTATATTACAATGGCTTACATCTTCCAATCCCCGTAAAGAGTGTTAATCAATTCGAAAATGCCATCAAACCCAAACTCACGGTTAAAATAGGCAACAATGTTTTATATACCCCCAAACCCTATGGCGGTTTTGGCCTACTAAATTTAAATAATCAAGTTTTAGGATGCAGGGCAAAACATATTTTCAGACTCTTTGTAGATCAAGTTACAATTTCAGTAAGAATCTTGAGACTACAGCTCCACATGGCTATTATCAAAGTAGCCGAGCATTGCCTTTCACCCCTCAGAATCGATTCCAGTCATTCAAAAGTTATCAGTGTATCGGTTTTTACAACAGTTTTCGTTATCAGAAACGATTCCTTTTCATATGATAAAATCAAAAGTACTTCAAGAATTCCCAAATCCAATTCAATCATGGTTTGAGGCATGGTTTGCTATTTCATATTACAATGGCCCCAGGTTACCAAATCAAGAAATTGTATTTTCCCATTCGCTAGACGAGATTCATAAACTCCCTTTAGAAGCTTTTCCAAATGCACTTACACATTTGAGGGGTGTAGAAACGAAGAAGTGAACTTTACGTCATTTTTCAATGTTTCTAAAAAGCAAGCTACGACCAATCCAATTTCCGAATGGCTAGTCTCAGTTTGATAGTATTGGTAAGTTAACATCCAAATATTGGAAGAATTTTGGTCCAAATTTTACAAGTTTCAGAAAGATCCTTTAGATCGTCACCAGCATTACCATTTATTTCTACTAGGTTATTATTCACATTACCCATATTACTCGAATGACATTGATAATTCCGGTGCTTGTCTGTTCTGCTCCTATGGAAGAGTAGAAAACATCATTCATCATGTTTTCAACTGCCCCATTACCAAGGAAATATGGAACAAATTAACTATTAAACATCGATCCATGGCAGATATAATTGGAAATGCCAAACTTTCGTTATCAGAAGCTATCACGATTAATGAGTATTTGAAATGAGTCTTTCATCTCGATAGACGACGACAACCAGAATGCAAATAGTTATATAATATATAACGATTTAACGGAAAAAAAACTGTACCCATTTTGCGATGTGTCGGGATTTAAAATGCAGCAGTCTTGTACCTTTTTCACTATTCTAGAATGAGATACAATCCTCTGGCAACCTAGTAACAATCTGTATGTTAAAAAGCTTGTATACCATAATTAGTTTTGTGGGTTTCAATAATTTAAATTTAGTTGTCATTGCCCTTAAATCATGAAAACTAGTAAACAAAGCTGCAAAATTTTGATAAGTATTTTACTAAAAATAGCCTTTAACTAGTACCTAGAACTGATATTTATTGTCAATTTATAATGTAAATTTGATTATTATATAACGATAACATATATACTATAGCACTCGAACAACACAATTAGGGGGCCTAGTTGGCAGCGTTAATTTGCTCAATTGTATCGATAACCGACTGTTCAAGTCTAATGAAATCAAATCCAAGCAATTGCCTAGTTTTGGAATTATCCCAATTAAATTCATTCTTAACTTGTTCTTCATGTTTGGATAAATCACCAGTTGGCACTTTTGAGTTTGGGAAGTTTTCATTAATCAAATGAGCAATACCTTCATTGGTGAACTTTTCACTAGCTAATAATAAACGTTGATTAATTGCTTCGTCCTTTTCAAAACTCAAGATATGAGCTTTTGCAACATCCCTCACATCGATAAAAGTACCAGTTCTCTCTGGAATATCATCATTTGGTCCCAATTTGAAAACAGCATTTACGATTTCAGCCGAGAGATTTAATTGGGATTTATCTTTGACTTGAAAAGCTTGCGGACCAAATACTAAAGATGGGTTAATAAATGAGATTTCAAATTTGGGTTTATTTTCCTTAATAAACTCCCAAGCTGCTAATTCTGCAAATTTCTTGGATCCGAAGTAACCAAAAAGAGCATTTTCTAAACTTTCTTCATAGGTAATTGGATTCCAGTCTTCTTCAGTATGTACTTTGTTCCTATCAGTTGTCTTACCAAATGTAACAAGAGAGACAATCGATGAAGTAACAACAACTCGTTTGATTTGTGGACCATATTCAGCAATTGCTTTAAGTGCATTCTTAGTTCCCTTGATAGCTGGTTGCAATATTTCATTTTCAATGTCATCAGATGTGAATGTAACTGGTGAGGCAGTGTGGATAAACACAGTTGCTTCAGGATGTTTCTTTAATGCTTCATCAAAAGCACCTTCTGCACCAATATCAGCAACTACTTCATACGAAAATTTGGGTGAATTGGTTAAGCTTTTTAATGATTCACCTTTATCGGAAGATCTAACAGTACCAATAACAGAATAACCCTTTTCAAGTAATTGTTTAACGACATGTTGAGCGATAAAACCAGTAGCACCAGAAACAAAAACGGTAGTATTAGAAGCAGTTGAAGTTGAAGACATTGTAAGTTTTTTTTAATGTTTGTTGAGTTTATTAGATGTTAATTGATATTGAAGAATACAACTTTTGAATTCATTGTGAGCTTGCCAAGGTATTTATAGTGGAAACCCTAGTATAATGGTTCACTGAGTGATGTTTTCTTATTACCATATATCGGGGATAGTGAAAGATTTCCTAAACAGGAAAATCCGAGAATAGTAAATTTGTAATTTGCAAAATTTCATTTGGTGTATTATGGATTTTGCTGAATAATAACATGATGATGATGATTGCAAAAATGTAAACGTTTGATCCGGAGATATGTCATTTTCTTTTCTTATTGCTTAACTCCGGTTGATATACCATAGTTAACAAATAACAGTTTGTAATCTAATCCACCGGAATTTAGGTCAAATAAATCCACATCTGACAAATCATTCATCCGTTTGACCCTCATGTTTAATTGTTGAGTAACTCATAATTCTCTAAGTTCCATCAAAGGAAGAATTTACGAATCTTGAGGAAATTCATCCATCTTTTTTTTTGCAAAATCTCTTCCAGCGAAAGTTATCGAAAGTTTTGATCAGCATAGTCTTCTACTTGCAATGATTTATTTGGAACATTTCAAAGTATGGTAAGCGCTACCAGCATGTTCAATTTTGCCTCGTAAGTCTTTCTTATAGTCAATACTCTTGCATAAGTTTTAACAAGCAAGATCTAATGGTCTTGTAGTTTTTGTATTATTCTCTCCTTAATAACGTGGAAGTTTCTTCTTACTGTATATGTATGTCGTTGAAACTTGAAAGAACCCACCACCCTTATAGCTCCGACATTTTCCAAATTTGATGAATGTCGCGTGTTTTTATACCAAGAAAATAAATTTTTTTTTTTTCTTCCTTTTGAATTTTTACAACCATTTCTTATGGACATATCATTGGATCATATAGTTATACTTAAGTTTAGTATTTTAATAGGTAAATCTTCGTTAGATAGTTACAATGTTATTATCATCATCACAAGTGGATATCGCTCATCTGTCAGAAACATTATCAACCACAACAGCTAGAGCTGCAGCTACTGCAACAACTGCTAATATTGCCACCAATAATATCAATAATAACAATCAAAACGCGTCTTCGTCTCGAAAACGAAAATTATTGGAATCTAGTGATGACCCATTTAAGGATAAGAAACAACTGCATCATATATTAACGACTTTGGCTGAATTAGATAGGAGTAATACTGCCTCTCCTGTACATGCACAACGGATCCGTGAAGCTAAAGCTAAATTATTTATAAGAAGTAATAATTTAATAACGTCACTTAATAAATCAACAACTATAATCGAGGAGGCAGGTCAGAGTAGTAGTAGTGGACTAATAGGAAATAGTCCTCGACTTGCTAATACTACCACGTCGGGAGCACAACATCAACATCAAGAGCAACAGCAACATCAACAGCAACATCAACAGCAACATCAACAGCAACAGCAACAGCAACATCAACAGCAACATCAACAGCAACAGCAACAACTGCAATCACAACTGCAGTTGCAAACCAATGAACTGGATTATGAAGATGATGAAGTTAGTTTGGAGGTTTTGGAAGAAATGCATAAACTAGAAGAATGTTTTCCGGTGTTATCCACTCATTACAGATTAATTGACAAGATTGGAGAAGGTACTTTCTCCACGGTTTATAAAGCTGAAGCATTAAATGGAATTATACGCTTAGGTAGTGAAGTTTGGAAATCACCACCTTTGAAAAAACGTAATAATAGTAGTATTCTTCGTAATACTAGTACAACAACAAAACTGAAGAATCCTATTGTTGCTTTAAAACAAATATATGTTACTTCATCTCCTAATAGAATTCATAATGAATTGAGCTTATTGTATACCTTAACAGGGAATTCTCATGTTGCACCATTACTCGATGCTTTTCGTTATCAAGATCAAATATTGGCAATATTACCATATTATCACCATACCGATTTCCGGGATTTTTATCGTGATTTACCCATAAAGGGAATTAAAAAATATTTATGGGAAATGTTTCAAGCATTAGATTATATAAGTGATAAGGGAGTTATTCATCGTGATTTGAAACCAACTAATTTTTTATATGATCCATTTAAGGGAAAGGGAGTATTAGTTGATTTTGGGCTTGCTGAGAAAATGCCCCATCCAATTGGCCCAGGTGGTGGTAGTCCCAGTTCTTCTGTTTCCAATGGTTGTCCTTGTATGTCTAGTGAAAAAATTGTTATAAATAGATCATATACTAAACGACTTAATGTCAAAGGAGCATATCCTAAAACCGATAGTCGACCTCCAAGACGAGCAAATAGAGCAGGAACTAGGGGGTTTAGAGCTCCAGAAGTGTTGTTTAAATGTACCAATCAATCAACCAAGATTGATATCTGGGCAGCTGGAATAATTGGTCTTTCTTTAATAACTCGAAAATTCCCCCTTTTTAATTCTCCTGATGATACTGATGCAATATTAGAATTGGCATTTATATTTGGATTGGAAAGATTACAGAAATGTGCTGAATTACATGGATGTGGATTAGAGATTAGTTTGAATAATTTTAATCTACCTAATGGGAATTTGTTGAAGGTTATTTATGATTTTCTCAAGTTTGAAGCTGATAATGGATGTTTCCCTCCTGATAGTGTAGTATATGATACTTTGGAAGTATTTAGTGAAACGGGGACAAAACTTGTGAAACCACCTGGTGAATATATCACCAATGGTGGTGGTGATGAAGAAGTTGATGAAGATATTGCATATGCTAAATTCAAACAATCGCATGAAAATTATAAAGATCATAAATATTTTATGGAATTACTTTATTCATGTTTTAGAATGGATCCTACCAAGAGATTAGATGCTAAACAAATCCTAAAGCTTCCATTCTTTCATGAATTATCTCATAATCAAGATGATGATGTGATTTTTCTCTAGGGTCACATACGCAGATTAATTAATAAAATATCTCTCTCTAACTATAATAATTCAATATATATATAATAAATTATACAAAAAATACACCGGCCAAAAATAAGTTATAACAAAACTCCTCATATATAGAACTGAAATAAATAAAAACATCCCTCGAATAAATACTTAAACTGTTTTCTTTTTTTTTAAATAAAATTGTCTGTTTTTCTTTATAGTATAATATTTCTTTTCATTTTACTCGTAAATCCCATAATAATCGTCCTCGTCATAATCTCCACTACCGCCACCACCACCACCACCACCACCATTATTTCCACCACCACTACTACCGCCTTGTGTCCCACTAGAAGCGTCATCATCAAACAGAATCCTTCGTGATCGTTTCCTCGAATTCGTTTTCTTATTGAGCAACAACTCTTCCTCATCATCATCATCCTTGCCGGTGTTAACCATCGCCTTATTCCATTTTCGATTAAGTTTATTGATGAGTTCATTTTGTTGCGAAAGAGTTTGCATGACTGGCTGATGATGATGGTGGTGGTTATGGTGATAAGTATGATGCGTTGTTGTTGTTGGTGAGGTTGGCTTTTTCGCCGCCACGACTAATAATTTCGTGTCCGTCAATTGATTTATATGCGGTAATACACCAACTGACGGGCTGCGTGTTGTTGTTGAAAAAGAAGAAGCGGTGGATGTGGGTGATGTTGGAACCAGAATTGGGTTGCTGTTCGTATTTGTTAATTCCATTTGTAGATCTTTTGAGATTGCTAGTTTTCGTTTTATGAACATTGATTGTTGGATTAAATTATTTGATTTTACCTTTTTCTTGGAAGTGGTAGTAGTGGTGGCACTTTGAGTATTTGTTGCGGTAGTGGATGATGGTGATGATGATGATGTGTTGCTCAAGCTTATAGTTGGTGCAGCAGCAGTAGCAGCAGAATTGATCGCGGGGTCGGATAGCAACATTGGTTTAGGATCTTGAAGTTTTGGTGCGACAACTGCAAGAGATCTAGGGCTGCTGTCATTTATACTAGTATGTTGTTGTTGAAGTTGTGATGGAAATGCCGTTGATGGTGATGTTGGTAATAATGCAGTTGGTGAAGATTGATTAGATGATGATAATAGCAATTGATCGAATCTCAATTTAAAGTCTCTTTTCAATTGCAATAATTGATTTTCTTCTTTACTATTCTTTCTCTTTAATCTGAATACAGGATGTAAAATTGGTCTTGTTGGAGTATGAGAATCTAATTCCGAATCATCGTCAGATAAGAGTACGCTTGATGTACGATGATGTTGTCTCATGCGACTTCCATTATCATTGTTGGTTGTTGTTGTCGAAGACAACGACGACGTAATTATTCCAGAAATTGTTGCTGCGCCTGTGTTGTTGTTACTAGATGTTGGAAGCATAGATGATGAAGTAGTAGTAGTAGTATGATGATGATGGTTAGTCAAAGGAATGACCGACGTTGTTTGTATTGACAATGATGGATTCATAGTAGTAGTAGTTTGACTGTTTAATGAAGCTAAACTATTGGAGCTATTATTACGCGTTGGACGTATATAATTGTCATCGGAGGAAATAATTGAGTTTCTTGGGCTTTCCAAGCTTACTATGGAAAGACTACGAACAGTATTTGGAGTTGGAGCAAGATGCGATGGATATAAGGAAGTGTGGGCGTTGATGGGGGTTGCAAACATTGAAGCTTGTGCAGTTGTTGGAGTTGATAATATGGTAGCACTAATATTTGGAGCAGCAGTAGTTGAAGAAGAAGAAGTAGAAGATGTCATGATAGGAGGTGTCAGTTGAGACAATGGTAGTGTGAGAGGTTGTGGGAAAAGAATTGATGATGTCATTGAGTGATTGGATGACATTGAGTTAACCGAAGACCGAGTGCTGGCAATACTCCGAAAGTTTCCAAACCAAAGAAGAAGAAGAAGAAATCAGGAAAGAGAAAGGGTAAAAAGAAGTAGAATGTTAT
>JAKTPO010000047.1:0-77251 GCA_030557635.1 Hemisphaericaspora nanyangensis | reverse complement strand
TGTAATTGAATTGTCGAGCTTGCCTTTTCCAGTTCTTGGTTTCAACTGCTGATATTCTCCATTAATATTCGAAGCGTGGGTTGATAATGTCAATCAGAAAGAACTCTCTTGCACTCTATGATTATTGATGCGCAGCACCAAAAACTTGAAAAAATGATGATAAGTATTGGCGATTTGTTAGCCAGGTAAACAATATTCAATGAAGCAAGTTGCTTCAGTTGAACCTGCTGTTTTAGGTAGAAGAACCTATCTTAATCAAATAAAAGCAATAACAAGCTGGTAATAAGGATATGTGGGAGAACTAATGAAGCATCGTTTAATTGATATAATATCTTCTATTCAATAATACGAATTGTAAATGAACCAATGAAGGCGATTGTGGGATATTTAGCAAATAGACTCAATTACAAAGTTATCGAATATGAAATCAAACCAAATGGAAATAACTTTCGGAGATAGGCTTTTACTAAAACTAAATAGTCAAATTAGTCTTTAAAACTACCAAATCAATTGATAGGGAAAACCCATATGACTTAACGTCAATATGCTTTTAATGGATTTGCAAGAAGGAAACCAATCTCTGATAACATGGACGAGAGGCTGCGACAGTATTTCACTCATTGTGTTTTCAAAGACGTAAGGAACAACGATTTATTGTTCGTTTTTTGGAGCTTATTTTCAGAAGTGGTTCAATAAGGAAAACTCTTTACTATCTTCGCTTTCAGAGTTGTCAATAACATATTGTTTCATTTGTAATATGCGGGAACATAGATCGCTTATTTCAAGGCAGATACATTTCATTATATTGGACGTTCTGAATCATTGCTTTAACACTTCCATCGAATCGTGGGCTTTGTTGCTTGTGATAGGTTATCTCGTAGTGAATTAATTACAATCTATCGATTAATGGAATTCACTTTCAACCTTTACACAAGTATGAATTTTCCTTGTTCTTGAACCTCTTTGTGAAATTTCCCGGTGTGAGCATCTCTATTTTGATTATTCATTGTTTGGGCCATTCATGAACTTATCAGTGTCAGTCAGGAACAATGTTTCCATTTGGAGAAAGATGCGTGAACCGAAATCCAACATTCAACTGAAACAATTTGTCCCATTAACACATCTCTCGTTTAGATCCACTTCCTTTTGCGCTTATTTGACTTATTTACATGAAGTGTTTGGATGAAAATAAAAGACGAATCTGAAATTCCATCTAATCTTGACCTTGATTCATCGCGAAGCTCCAATCATTGAATTGGTTAATTATTATGGTCACTCGAATATAAAATTAACCTGATGACTATTTTCTTACGATTATGGTGATGATAAAAGGGGTCTATTGTTGAAAAAATGGATATGCGGAGGTTGCAAAGTTCATGAAATCCTCTTTGTTTTGATTTTTCTCAGAAATGTTTTAGCGTAACATCCCAAATAGGTAATCTATGCACGTGAATAGAGTGTGAAAATCATGTGACCGAGAGTTATGGGAAATATGTAAATTGAGCTTTTACATCGATATTGAATAAGATTCCCTATATATGTGTTATACTAAAGATTGTATGATCTCCAAATTGTGTTGATCCTTGATGTGGGATGAATAAATGGTTTATAAGTTTAATATTTTTCCAATTTTATCTCAAAATGTTTTATTAAAGATAATTGCGAAAAAATCAACTTCCTCCATAATTTGGGCAAAATTTGACTCTTCAAAGGTAAGAACTTTGGGGGGAAGGGGGGCGGCAGGGGTGACTTCCTTCAAAAATAGAAATTGGCGAAGTAAATCAAGAAAGTATATACTTGTAGGATTAGTTAATGTGCCATTGCGGAATACCAAAGATTCTTCTTAGGAATTTTACATAATTTGACTACGTCCTTTGTATTCGTCAGGTTGGACTAATACAAGTGTTTATTTACAGACTAAGATTTGCGACAAATTTTGCGACAAGAAACGCGACAAGTATGATTTTGATCAAGTTTCTTAAAAGTAAAATGCAAGTTTTACTGTGCCAAAAAAAAAAATTATCTAAAGATAAGAGTTGTTCAACAATCTATGGTCAATAGTTTCCGTCTGCGGAAGCATTAATGAACCTTTTCGAAATATATCTCTACGATAGAGTGTTTGAGAAATGTATTATGAAGCAAATGTATGTATGTCCTATAAAGGCTATTTCTATTAAAATAATGTATTATTCACTCCATTTATATATGTTCATGTCAGTTTGTTCAGGAACAATTGTTTTCACTTTCCCAGTGTTGATAAAATATTCGATATTATCAACCACCCATTCTTCCATGTATTTAAGTGCTTCTGGTGCATGTGTACCCATATGTGGCAAAGCAATTACATTAGGTAAATTGTACAATTCAGGAGAAACAATTGGTTCATTTTCAAACACATCTGATCCGAATGCCCCAATTTTACCTGATTTGAGGTAGTGTGGTAAAAGTTGTTCATCAATTATTGCCCCTCTTGCAATATTGACTAAAACAACACCATCCTTCATCCGTTCAATTGTTTCCTTGTTGATAATATGTGTTGTAGAAGTATTTAGTGGCATACTAATAATAAGAATATCTGATTGTTTGATCAACTCATCAAATGAAACGTATTGGGAAACATTACCTTCTAATTCTGGCTGCAATCTATTTCTATTGTAATAAATGATACGGTTGAATTTGAATGGAATCAATCTATCTCTAATTGCTCTTCCAATTCTTCCCATTCCCAAAATACCAACTGTTTTTCCAAATGGAGTATGCCCCATTTTGGCTCCGGCAGCTTCACCATTTTTTGGCCATTCACCCAGACATAACAAATCGCGACCTCGCTGGAAATTCCTCATACAACCTAAAGTCAAAAAGATTGCAGCATCAGCAGTTGGGTCTTCTACTGGGAAAGTTACGTTAGAAACTTGAATTCCACGTTTGGTGAACTCATCAACCACAATATGATCATATCCAGCTCCATTATGACTCAATGTTTTCACTGATGGAGACATCGCTTCGGCTATTTCCTTATCTAACTTCCCAGTCATGGAATAAGAGTAGAATGTACGTGCAATGCATGTAACATCCAGATATTTAGTTTTGAGATCATGAATGAATTCTTGACGAGATTGAGACGTGCAATCGATTACTTGGGCAATTGATTCAAGTTGAGCCCATCTTTCGTGAGCATATTCGATGTCCCCTACTCGTAAAACTTTTGGTTTGACTGGCATTGTTAAGGTCTGAATGTTAAATTGGTTTTCAAAGGTAAGAACTATGATTTGAAAAATTGTTCGGGTGGGCGATAAAGGGTTTTTGATTAGAGCTGACAAGTGGGGGTATCTCTATCAATTGCACCCTCCACCAATCGTCGAACAATATGCAGTACAAAATGTTGCGAGATTTCCCCAGTTAGCGGAAATCGATGATTTGATAACCAAGGAGGTAGAAGACATATATATATGAATCGAGGACTAGTAATGGGTATACACAACATATTTGTTGCTAATGTAAATTTATAGTAGAGGAATGATTTCCTATTTGGGAAATAACCACTAATCAGTCTTTTTTATAATAAAGTAAATATTTACATGGAGCTGAACCCATATTATAACCTGCTTGTGATTGAGAACGTTTTACTGGCAATGTGGTGCCTACCTGGAAAGTTATACTTTTGATTATAGAGATCAAAGTTGCCTGGTAGAACTATGGGATAATAACGAAGGCAAGACTACCACTACACGTTGATGGTTATATGATGCACACACTCTACTTATAGACAGTTGATTGAGATTTAATACCGGAGAATTAGTGAACACAGTGTTCAGATGGTATACGAATAACGTAAAATAATAAAAAAGAAAAGGAGGTGGGGGGAGGAAGGAAGGAATAGATGCACTGATCATTAAATGACTTACCATTTTACTGAACATAAAAATTCACAAAGTAGAGCAAAATGATAATTCGTAAGGGATACTTTCTAAACTACTTGTCAATTTGTATACACAGTAGCATTTGATGAAGATACGATTGATTGGTTTTGGGTTTCTTTTCCTCAGTTGCAACATAATAAGACGTTTATACAATTTATTTATTCTTTTTTTTTTCAAAAAAATCAAATGAATAAAAATAAAAAAGTCAGCACACCCAATTCTTTTTTTTTTTTTCTTTTTATTTACAGCAGCAGCATATTAATACCTTCACTCAATTAACTTTTAATTTAACACACACAATACAAGCACAATAACAACATTTGTACATCCAACATCACCATCACCATATACAGATCTATAGCAACACGCACACACAAAGAACACTCCCATTCATTAGAAGCTAACCAAACACAAGTGACAGGCTATAATTAGACATACACACCAACATACACCACTTCCACTCTTTTCTAAAGTAGTTTCAGCATGGCTCTCTTATCGTTGTTCAGCAATAGCAATACATCACCCAGTAGCAACACCACAAACAGTAATGCAGGCAACTCTGTTAGTCATATAGCTGCCAATGATACCATTCCACAAACAGTAGAAGAGGATTTGTCTGGAAATGTCACGATATATGAAAGTATTCTTAGACCACCTTCAAGATCTACCACTACCAATAGGAGTCGATCAATATCAATCACCAAGTTCTTCTTTCACAAGGATAACCAGGATGGAACCAGCAATCCCAACACTGGTAACAACAGTACAAATGAGGACTCGAATTCATCTCATTCAAATTCATCAGGTCAAAGTACTCCATTCCCCCCTTATGCTCATGAACGTAATAATAGCATAACGAAACTCAAAAACATGTTCAAACTACCATCAAACTCGTCGCTATTTGAGTCTTCTTCGGAAAATTCCCCTTCGTCATCTGCAGCAGCAGCAACAACATCAAATAAGACTCAGATTGGAAGAACCAGGTCAATTTCAAGTCCATTGAGTGGACCAGCCAAGAAAAACCACGTGACAAATTTTTCTAGTAAGATTCAATCATTGGAAAGTTCAACCACTTTGGGTTCCTCAATTCCCCAAATAGTAACCACATCCCCCAAGAAATCTCGGAGAGAACCAGAATCTGCAGTTGTTCAATCAAATCCGTATTTCGCTTATCAAGGGTTACCACCTCATATGGCTCAATACAACAACAATGACCATTCCAATAAAAACCAATCTGACTTGTTGGTTGCATTAAGGCATAATGACTCCATTTATTCGTTGAGCGAATCAGGATTTCTTAAACCACCAAAAATTGCCAAGGGTGAGGCATCAAGCGAGGAATCGGAATGCGAGGTTATGCCAGAAGCATTTCCTAAAGTAAAAGACATACAACAACAAGATTCACTGAACGAACAACCTAAAACCACACCTCCAAAGACACCAACTAACAAAAGACATCAACAATTATTAAGAGAAGCCGATCTTGATTTAAAACCAATTACACCGGATGAACACGATTTAGCAGTGCCTGCCTCTCCACTACAACGAGCGTTAAGAAGAGTCGCGTCAGCACCATTGGTCCATAGATTACTAAACGATAAACAATCCCCATCAATCCCATTTCCATCCACCTCTTCAGGAACGTCAACGACTTGTACCTCTCCCAAAAAGGAAACTAGCGAACTTAGACCTCCACATTTCGACATTAATAAACATATTGGCGAAGTAACCATCAAGGGAACTCGTCCGCGTACATATACACAAGACCGTACTTATTCAAACTCGGCTACAAAGATTCACTCAGCAAAGGTAAATGCTGACTCATTTGAAAAAATACGTCTTTTGGGTAAAGGTGATGTTGGGAAAGTTTATCTTGTTCGCGAAAAACAATCGAATCGTCTATATGCAATGAAGATCCTCAATAAACGAGAAATGATTGAGCGTAACAAAATAAAAAGAGCCCTCGCTGAACAAGAAATCCTCGCCACTTCAAATCATCCATTCATTGTCACTTTGTATCATTCTTTCCAATCTCGTGATTATCTATACTTATGTATGGAGTATTGCATGGGTGGAGAATTCTTCCGAGCTTTACAAACTCGTGACACTAAATCAATATCTGAAAATGACGCAAGATTCTATGCAGCAGAAGTAACAGCCGCGTTAGAATACTTGCATCTAATGGGATTCATCTATCGTGATCTTAAACCGGAAAATATCCTTTTGCACCAATCTGGACATATCATGTTGAGTGATTTCGATTTATCCAAACAGAATGAAAGAGCCAAGAATCCTGGAGTGAGTTTTAATCATAAATCAAGTACTGTTATGGGTGGAATGCATTTAACATCCTCTTCTACCGAGGGCCCTAGTATTGACACCAAAGCATGTATTGATGGGTTTAGGACCAATTCGTTTGTGGGTACTGAAGAATACATTGCACCGGAAGTGATACGTGGAAAAGGACACACTAGTGCCGTTGATTGGTGGACATTGGGTATATTGATTTATGAAATGTTGTATGGAACAACACCATTTAAAGGAACTGATCGAAAAAAGACTTTTGCAAATGTACTTAAAAAAGAAGTAAAGTTTCCTGAGTCACATCATCCAATTTCATCAAATTGTAAGAATTTGATAAAGAAATTGTTGATTAAAGATGAAGAAAAACGTCTTGGATCAAAAACTGGTGCATCTGAAATTAAGAATCATGTGTTCTTCAAGAATACTCAATGGGCATTGTTGCGTCATGAAAAACCACCAATGATCCCGGTGCTAACTAAATCAACAAAGAAATATGAAAAGCCACCACCAATTGAAGACGAAGAACAAGAAGCCAAACAACCAATAAACAAAATCAAAGTTAATGGTCGTGATGACAATGATCCATTTGCAAGTTTTAACTCAATAACGTTACATTATGGAGAAGGAGAAGAGGCTATCTCTAGTCCATTGTATAATCCTGAGAGTACAGCATATACTAGTGTTGCATATACAATGACGAGTAGTTCACAAACTGCCAGTCCAACCAAATCAAAGGCATTCTTAAAACGATAGATATATAGTAAAGGTATCTTTAAAATAAAATCGAATTTAACGTTTAATACCTGTAGCAAGGGATAATAAATATTGGGAGGATTCCTTCTTTGTTCGTTAGTCACGTGATCATTAACCAACCAAATCTCACCGAGATTTTTTTCTAGTGTAATTTTTTTTTTCAACTCAATTGAAATGTTAGAGAGGAGGCCACACCAACAAACAGTTATTACCAATCACACACAATGGCTGCTCATCATTTTGCTAAATACGTTCGTCATGCTCACGCTGCCAAACCACATGTTAGTCCATACATGTTGTACTTGTCTAAAGCTGTTGGTGCTGCTATGTGGTTAACCATTTTTTACAGAATCAAGGAAGATGGTCCAGTTATCTTTGGTATGAAATTGCCATTTGAAAACCATTAGTTATGACAAAATTATCACCAGTTAAGCATTCATTTCATTCCAAGTTGTTAGCTTTTTATTTATAACGTGTATTTATTAATAAAGAAATAAGTTTTACTACAGAAGCATTACAATAGTCCCCCCAATTCATCGTGAGGGATGGCTCTCACTACGTCCTCCTCGTCCACGAGAGCTTCTATACCCACTATATGAGCCTCTTCCACGATAAGACCCTCCTCTACTTCCCCCTCGAGGTGTCCAGCTTTCGCCGCGTACACTACGACTGCCTCCACGATAAGAACTTCGATATGGTCTATTGTGGGAAGAGCTAGGTCGTGATTTCTCATTTTTGTCAATTAACTCATTCTCTGACCCATTTTCGTTATTTTCTTCGTTATTTGTTTGAAGCTGTGTTGCATCCGATTCGATGTCCGATGTAGTTATTTCCTGTTGATCCTGTTTTGTTTTAAAGCCAAAATTAAAACCTTGACTATTACAATAATCTAATTTGAAGTTACCAAATTGGTCGAATTTAAATATCATGATAT
Source organism: Hemisphaericaspora nanyangensis (assembly GCA_030557635.1). Taxonomy (NCBI): domain Eukaryota; kingdom Fungi; phylum Ascomycota; class Pichiomycetes; order Serinales; family Debaryomycetaceae; genus Hemisphaericaspora; species Hemisphaericaspora nanyangensis. Next base: position 69,340 of record JAKTPO010000047.1, on the reverse strand, counting down.
TAAATTCATTTTCTTCTTGTGGGGATGCTCGATGATCACATAAATTAAAATGCCATAGATTATAATATGCTTGGAAATAATAATCATTTAATCGTTTAACTACCTTTTTATTCGTTTCTTCATTATCTGGGTCTCCATTATCCTCCGGGGATAAAGATAACGACACAATCTTGTCGCTTGATTCAGTCACAATGATTGGAATCTTGTCAAATAAACTTAATCCCAATTCGATCAAATTCTTTAGTCTAACATCATCAGACAGCAATAAGCCTATTAGCTCGTCTTTAATAACCAACCATAATTCTCCCAATATCATTCGAAGTCTCGAGAATTTGCCACGATAATTTTCAATATATCCCGCTGATCCACCCATACTATCGACAAAGCTCATCCCATTGCCCATGACGGGATATCTAAAATGTAGACCCTGACTAATGGTAAAATCTGCATGAGTGATGATTGCCAAATGTTCCAATAATGGAGTTTTAATCACTGGAGCGTGTGTTACAAAGATATTGACAGTATTACTATCATAATTATGTGAATCGGTGAAATTATCACTAAATTGAAGATAAAATTCAGCAATTTGTAATAATGAAATCCATAATTCTCCAACTTTCCCGCATAAACCATTATATTCTAAGTTTCCTCTATCAAATAGGTTATGGATTTTAACTGTACCACCAATTCCATATATTTTCAAATTAGGGAGATTGGCCAAAGGAGTCTCAATTTCATAGCTATTCTTATGGTCAATTAAGAAAAGATTAGGGATCTGATACTGTCGTGTTTGGATCTTATCTATTATCTTTGGATCATCAAGTGGACCAAATATCGTATATACTGGACATGGTAGTATTTTAGTACCTTCAAGATATTGTTGAAATTGACTTATTGAATTTCTCGCTTGCAATAAAGTTGATTTAAATTTGGCCACATCCTCCATTGTACCTCCAACATTATCGCTGACTATTGTACTTAGATTGTTTAATTCATCAACCAATTCTGGTTCTAGAACCTCCAGAAATGACACGATTTGTTTCAAGTAGTTTAATTCTCGGTATTCCTCAATGGTATTGTTGTTCCAAAAACCAAAGTTTCCCGTATGTATGATTATGTCTACCAGTCTACCTTGTGATGTTTCTTGTGTATACAATTGTTGTAATGCATCGAGATTACCCTGGATGTCTGATATCGTCAATATTCGAAGTGAATTAATTGTAGTCATCGCTTAGGTGTGTCTTACTGTTACGCGAGTATCCTTCTATGTATACCGTATCCGCTTGTTATTGTTGTGGGATGTTTGTTAGATAAACCAACAATTGTTATAAATGGTGATGCCGTGGTGGTGGTGGTGTTGGGTGCACTAGTTGGTGGGAAATTTCGCTCCAAAACAAAAAATTCCCCCCAACAAAACAACTGTCTGGAATCCTTGTTGCCATTTGACCATTACTAACGTAAGGAAGAACTCCTGGTGTTAATATAATACATATATAAAACACACCAAAGAGCCCTTTGTTTGCTTATCACAGATCATGCCATGCTAGAACCCCTGCAAAGACTACGAAACGCAGTAATTGAAGGTAATCTCCCTATTGTCAAAAGACTTTTATCGAGATTCCCTGAATTATGGCTTAATACTGATCCTTACAATCAAGGTTGGTCAAATCTACATTATTCATCATATTACGGTCACTATTTAATATGCTTCCATTTAGTATCATACATCAACAAAACTTGGGGCGTTGTAAATAACAGATATTCCATGGTTGATTTGGTAGCTTTCGATGGCATCAATGTACTCCATTTATGTACAAAGATGGGACATTTTCAGACATTGCATTATTTACTACAAGAATTCCCGGGAAAATTATGGATAAACTCTCCTGGTGGGGAATATCAACAAACACCTTTACATTTTAGTTGCATACATGGATTTAAGGAAGGCACGAAATTATTGTTGGAGTTTGGTGCCAATTGGAATACAGTGGATTCTAATGGAGATAGCTGTTTACATCATTGTTTTCAATTTGGTAGCATTGGATGTATCGAAGGATTGTTGAAGTTTATTGCTATTCAATGTAAGGATAGAGATAAAGCTAGGAAACAAATAGATGAATTTGAATCAATAAAGAATAACAAAAATTGGATCGCTTCACAATATGCGCTAACTTTTGATTTAGAAAACCAATATCAATTAATAAAAGAGGAAATCTTGGCTCTTGATTTTCAAGACAGTTTGTCATTAATAGAAAGCCCATCACACATCTCGCCTGCTAAATTAAGTACAGGGGCTCCACCATTGGCATTCTCTTCACTGGAAGAGAACAAAATATTATCGAGTCCGATTTTACCAATGTCATCACAAATTCAAGATAAGAAAGAAGAAGAAACACCTAGTCCAATTGAATTCACCAGCCCAATAATTCCAATTTATCAAACCATTTTTACCAGAAATAATGATTCGTTTGATAATACTAGTGATAACGATGAAACCACGGGTACTCTGTCTCCAATACAAATAGAACGGTCTAATCAAAGACCACATTCACGATCTTTAACTACTCATGACAAACCGAAACCTCCACCATTAGCGATAAGAAACCGATCAAATACAACTTATTCATTACGGACAGGATCAGTCACGGCTGCTGCAAATGCAAAAGTTCCGATAACAAGTACCACTCCGAGAATAAACACTACGATACAGCTCCCATCCATGGCTAGCAGTGGACCAGTGACACCAACAATGAGCAGGACTGCAACGTCATCACTTAAATCATTAACAATTTCTCCATCACATCGAACAAAACCAGATGATCCCACATCTCCCCCGTCAGTACCATCGCGAACCTCATCGCTAGACATTAAACAACGAAGGAATTTGCAAAAGAAAGCCCCTGCCACCAGCGAGGACCCTGACCATTGGCCCACACTTCACCCAGAAATCCCGGCATATATGTATTCACCGAATAGCAACCAACATGTCCTTCACCATTATCGTCCACGTGCTGCTTCTACCTCTCAAATTGCCGCCAAAATTGCTTTCAATTCCAGTAGAACACCTGTAATTGGAGAAAGCACTCTAAGAAAAACGTTCCTGCGTCGAGCAGCATCGGAAACATCAACCTCCACTTTGAAAGTAACGTCTTCATCACCAGTTGCATCTCCCAGACGGTTGGGGGTGAGTCCCTCTAGTAGTAGTTTAACCAGTAGAGAAAGCACAGAAGGTGAGGTTGGGCTGAAATTAAGTATCACCGACGAGAAGTTGTCACCTATACCTGCTTCAGGGAGTTTTAGCAGTAGTTTGAGTAGTATTAACTTCAGTCGAACGAGAGCAAAGAACCTCCCAAGAGACTAATCTATAGATAAAATTCTTGTTGTATATTAAATTAAAACATCGATCAACTTAATGACCGTCCTACATGTCCTTTCATGAATCTAAATAATGAAAAATGCTGATCAATGTAATTCGAAAAACTCGATACACAACTCGTTGAAAGTATTTGAATTATCCAAATAAACATGATGTCCAGCTCCTGAAACAATAGAAAACTCAGCCAAATCAGAATCCGCCTCACATATCTTTTCATAGATATGTCTACCACCCTTCAGATTCATCCAGTCACGGTCACCATACACCCAAAGACTTTTAACTTTAGCTTTTGCCAAGTATTCAACAATCCCGCGATCATATAATGGCAAGGAAGCCAATATTTCATGATTGATGAATTTCGTGATTGCCAATTCACCAGAGAGTTGCGTTTGATTGAAAATAGAATATGAATAATCATGCAATTTCATGATCAAGTCGTAATCTTCCTTTTGCTCAGTTACAGATCTAAATCGTTTGAATGACCAATAGGAAAGGATTTTTGAATAAAATGGACCAGCTTTTTGAAGTATATCAAATGGTGTTTTATGATTCTGCCATAATGTCTTTAAGATTATGTTTTTGGGAAATTTGGGTTGACCAATTAGAGTCCAAAGGGCTTTAATTTCTTCGCTTACTTCTGCTTCATCATCAGAGTCATAGATTTCTTTGAATGGATCACCGCCAGTTGGTTGATCAAAATCAGAACAATCAAGAGGTTGGGATCGATCATGGTTTAATAATAAACTATTGCAACTAGATTCGGTTCCCATTGGACTCACAAAGACAACTTCACGTACAACTTGCAGATTCGGATCATTATTATACTTCATCAAATAACAACAAGAAAGATAAGCACCCATAGAGTGACAGATTAATTTAAAAATTTCAATACTTCTACTTAACCTCCATTGCTCAATTCTATCAATAAACCAATTCTCCACTTGCAAAATCTGGCCAATCTTGCTCAGAACTGATTTTGGATGAGACAAGAATACCTTTGGGAATGGAGGTCTCAGAGAATTTCCAAACCCAGGCAAATCTATAATATGTATCTTTATTCCTGGTGTATATATCATCGGAACCACATTTTTGATGAAATACCCCAGGGCAGCCATATACCCATGGATAATCACCACATGGATAGCTTCGGAATCACTATTAGAATTATTTTCAAGCGAAAATTCATGAATTGTGAACTCATCATCAAGTTTTATATCCAACAATTGTCCAAATATGGGATATTCCCCAGTTATTTCCTCGTTGGGTTTATATAAGTGGATATCATTGGGGAGCATTTTTCGGTACAACTCGTATTCAATCATTCTGTTCTTCAATTTCGCATCTTTAACAGCCTGTGATTCTACATCATTGTCTTGCAAGAGATGCGATGAGGAATTCCACCAATCTTGAAACGATTTATATAAGGTGATGGAACTAATTGAACTTTGTGAACTTGTGGTGGACAAAGTGGAGGACTGAGATGATGATTGCGACATCAGCTCGGCTTGAAGTGGTGTTGTTGGTGGTATTCTCATTGTAACTGTAGCTTGTTGGGTCAATGAAAACATTATGTATAATTCAAAGTATTATAATATAGAAAACAAGATAAAGCAGATGTCAAATCTTTTTAAATCTTTTATCCCTCGTGGTGCATGGCCATGCGTATCACAATTGATAAGGCGAGACTGGGGGAAAATTGAGCGACATCAGGCTGAGACCCAATACAAAAACATAAATAAAGGCTGTGCGTTACCCCCACGCCTTCCTGCTACTACAAATGACATAATAGCTACAATAAAAACGAATGAATTAAACTATATAGGTATTATCATTATATTACTCATTAAACATTAAGCTCTATTTGGGTTAAACCATATTATAACTCCGTCTCTATGATTGATATTTGTTATCAAATTCAGAGTAGGCTGGTGGATTAGCAGAAGGATATCCCTGTTGTGGAAACTGCTGCTGCTGCTGATGTGGCTGCTGCTGTGGTGCGTGAGAAGAAGAAGATCCCTCAACGACAGCACCATACTGATTGCCCCCACCAGGAAGGATGTGGGTATCAGGTTGTGGATATTGTGGACGATGTGACTCATGCGTTTGGTGACAGTGATGATAGTGTACTTCGCGATTAGGTAATTGATTCTCTAAATCACCTTTATACACTACAAATATCTGTGTAGTAGAACGATGTTGTTCACTATATGGAGGGTATTTAGCAATTATATACCACGAATGAATCAACCCTGGGAAATATCCCAACATTAAAAGGATAATATTGATTAAGGAGTCGCATGAGCAGAATCCTCTTCTTATCCACACCGGTATTGGTGGGAAGATGACTGACAACAAGATTAGAATGACATCTGAAAGACACACACACATGATTTGCTTTAAGGTATCGCCACTGGAGATTAAACGATTTATAAAATGATGGTGATTGATTAAGCAATAGAATCTATAAGATTATATAAGGTTGATATCTGCTCTTCTTTTTATTAAGTGAAGAAACAAATTAATCTGACACTTATTTGAAAGTAAGTTGGTATTTGAAGGAAAAGGTTAAGTAATTATATTGCCCTGTCACACTTGTGCCAGTCGGTAATGACCCGTGCCTTCCGTTTCTTTTTTTTGGAGGGGTGTTCATCAGATAATGACTTAATGTGTCATTTTTATTTGCCGCGACAGTAGTCACGGGTAGTATTTACACGACCTTTTTTCCTTCCAACATTCCATTATATCAAACATCAACCATTTTGCCATCTTAATAATTAGTAATACCAGGACTTTGTCATCATGTCGTCAATAACATTACATATAACGTACAATGGATCCACTAAAAAGGTTACAACCACTAAAACAACAACAATATCCCAATTAACAACAAACGTTCTCAGCTTATTTAACGTCACACCAAATGGACTAATTGGTATATTGAATTATAATCAAAAACAACTTGATTCGTCATTACCCATTAGATTAACTCCTTTGATAAACAATTCCAAATTAACTTTATCCTTAAAGAAATTAGAATTGGATAAACAAGTCAATGTTCGCTTAATGCATCCAACTCAAGGTAATCAAGTCAAGAAATGTCCGCTTGGAATCAATTTGGCTTGTTTGTTACAAGAGTTTGCCATCAAAGAGGTGGAATTTAGTACGTTGAATATTTTAAATTCCCGTATCAGTAGCGAGAGCTATGAAGTGACTAGATTGGGTGATGTCATTGGTGATTCACCTAGTGTTGTTATTCGATTTGAAGTAGTTAAGCTGGTTCAAGAGAAGGAGCAAATATTGAAGGAACAACAAGAAATTGTTAGATTGCAGTTGGAGGAACAGAAAGAGAGACTTAACAAGCAGAAAGAAGAGGAGGAGATGGTAGAACAAGAAAAACAAAAGGAGTTAGCTAGCCAAAAAGCCCTGCAAGAAGAGGATCAAATGGACGTTGATGAAAATGACAACAAAGAAGTACCTAGAGATGAATCCAAGGTGGAAACCAATGAAATTGATAATGGTCCAATTGCAGATAACATTGAATACACCTACAAGGAGCCAGAACTTCAAAAAAATCCTCAGTTATACATTCCAACGACAGAACCTGTCCCAAGGTATGAAAATCCCGATGAAGACTATGAGATGACCATTTCACAAGCCCAAACATATCATAACATCATCAAGAAATCGATGGCCCCAAAGAAGAAGTCGTCATCCCCGATCCCTGTCAAGGTTCCAAACAAGTACTTAATTAGAATAAGATTTCCTGATGCATCAATTCTTCAAATAAATTTTTTGGAGGATGTAACCAACATCAGATTTGGACAATTAATCAAGAAAGTTGACGAATTAATATTACCTCAATATATTGATTCTTATGAGTTAAAATTAGGATATCCACCATTCGTTAAACTAAGTCAAAACTTTGCAATCAATAATGAATTGTTGTGTGAGATGCCAGATTTTCAATCAAGTGAAAGAATCACATTGATTTGGCAATTAGTTAAAAATGATTTGAATGTAAGTAAGGGCCCGTTTATTAAACAACAAAAGGTTGAAGTAAAAACTAGTGCAGATTTACCTGAGAGAATATTGGATAGAAATAGAGGTGATTTACCCGATGATGAAGAAACTGCAAAACAAAAAAAGAAGAAATCAGAAGAAAAAGAAGGTAGCAGCAGCAGCACAAACAAACATGGTAAGTTTGCTCTTCTAAAATTGTTAAAGTTACATAATAAAAAGTAGTTTTTAATAGATCAACATAGAGAATTTTTACAGATAGGGAATATTCATTCCGATGTAGGCTAAAATTTTCAACTTGCGTTACCGGCATTGAGCAAAAATTCAATGAAAAAGTCCGACAGTATGGTCATTACCGCGATTAATATTTGAATTTCCTTATTTGGATCGTTCATTTTCGTACTCTGCCCGCTAAACCGAGGAACCAAATGTTTGATTAGTAATTGAACTTCCATACTCACAAAAAAACACAAAGAAAAAACATCCATACACCAATACTATTATTTGATTCTGTGATACATAGTAATATTCTCCAATTCTTGCCCACGGCTGCAGTTTTCCGACAGGGAAAGTGTTAAAAAAATTTCAAACTAAAAAACAACGCCTTTAATGTCAAAGAGAAAAAGGGGAGGGGGAAATTCATACGGTTTCTTTTTCTTTTTCTTTTTTTTGAATCCAGCATTGAATACAAGTTGACCTGAGGATATCTTATAATACTAGGTCTATAAAAATGTCCTTCTAAGGAAATTTTTGTTGTTGGCATCGTATGACTCATCGTTAATTTGCAAAATATAAAACAAATTATTACAAGTTAAGAATTTATCATTGTAACTTTTTTTTAACAATGTTTCGTTTCCGATTTACCTTATAAATAATATTTTTTTTTGCATCGTAAAATAACAACTACTGCATATAGACCACCAATAAAAATTGAGGATCGTAAAACAATGTACTCATATTTACTGTGTGAATACATTAGCCTAATAGTAAAATTTATACCAGTGAAAAATTATAAAGCAGAGCGCAATTCCCTTTGATTTTGAAATTGGTGAAAAATTTTTTTCTCTTCTTTTTCTTTTTCTTTTCTTCTTGAACAACAACAACAACAAACAAACAATTTATATATAATATATTTCCATTACTTACTTATTACTTATTTTCCCCATATTTAGCGTATTTATAGTATCATTCATCATGTGTGCTTAAATTTATTTTACAAGTTTAATATATCGTATCAAAAAGAATTGTGTTTTATTAGTTAACTAAAAACCCACAAAGTTGTTGTTTATATCCCCCGTTTTCCCTTAAAAATGTTGTCATAAAAGTTTAAAAATAGAGTTTCCCCGTCCAAAATGACGTATTTGTTACAAACCGAGTTAGACCCTTAAGTTTTATAAATTTTCATTATTAATTATCTGTTATTATTATTACTATTATAAAGTTGTGTCCTAAATTAAAGATTATCGAAATGTCCGCTACTACTCCACTTATTTACACTGATTCATTATTTGAATCCCAAAATTTATTTGCTCCAGAACAAACTATGGTTGCCGTCGCTTCTCCAACTAAGCCTGAGGTTATTGAACGCGAATTGAATGCGTCATTGCCAGGTACCAATGTTGCTCCTGCTCACGGCGCTTCTCCATCAATGGCTATTCACTCTAGTGTCCTTGACCTGGTGTTTAGTGCTACTATGGATGAATTGGAACAAACTCCAATGTTTGATGATTTGGATTTTATTGTCGATGGTGCTAACGTCAATTCAAAAGAAGATTGGGTTTCCTTGTTTGGTGAAACCGATGACTTTGCTTCTAAACCATTGATCTCTTTAGATGATGAAGCCTTTGCTGCTGATGATGAAAATCTTTTGCCAAAAGAAGATACATTAGTTAACAATACTTCCGATGCTACTGTTACTGCAACTACTTCACGAACTTCTTCTCCTGAAGTATTTTCTGCTGTTAGCGTCGATGCTGGTTCTCCACTTGCAACAACAATGTCCACTTGCTCTAAGAGAAAGTATGACGATGTTGAAAAGTCATTTGAATTTTCCTCAAAGACTCAATCACAATTGTTCACACCAAATCCTTCTTCTACCTTGCCTACACCATTACTCGATTCTGGTCGCGGTAAGGCCAAGAAGGCCAAGGTTGATCATTTAGGTTGTGTTACATATTCCAAGAAGCAAAGATCTCAACCATTGAAACCTATTACCATTGAAACTGATGATCCTGTCACGTTGAAGCGTGCCAAGAATACCGAAGCTGCTAGAAGATCAAGAGCACGTAAGATGGAAAGAATGTCTCAATTGGAAGCTAAGGTTGAAGAATTAATTGGTGATAAGAAGAATTTGGAATTGGAAGTTGCCAGATTAAAGGAATTGCTTTTGGTAAATGGTATACAGCCATGAAGTTAGTTTATTGTTTGATTTTAATATTTGTTTTTTGATGTATTTAACGCTATATATTTTAATTTAATTAAATAAAAAAAAGTTTCTTACTAATTTTGTAGATATTTTGTTGTAGATGGTTAATTAATCCTGGTTTTGGTTACTATGTAGGTTACGGTACGGGTATATTTTGAGAACCTTTCACAAATATGAATGCATAGTTTTCATTGTAGATCATCAATTTTTCCTGCTTCTTTGAGCATGAACATCATACCTTTTGTCTCCTAACGATGCCAAATAGTGAAGATGAATGTTTAGATAAAGGTATACATTTTGAAGACAACTCTCCGGAATTTGTGGAAGAGTGAAGAAAAGCTTATGGAATAACTTGTTTTATAAAGAGTGAATATTGATTAGGGATATTATTTTATTCGATGCTGATTACTCCTACTGCTAATTCTTTGAGGATGTTAATTCCTTAGGTATGACCTTTTGATTATACGATAATTTTTTCGCAATAAATTTTGCAACCAATTATTTTTTATAACATTCAACATACAAAAAGAAAATCCACAATCTCTGTTGAACATCATCTTGTTTGTAGTGATACAGCATATGTATAACCAATAAAGCTGTTTGTTAAATTCGATACAATTTTCCATAAACGCCTGCCAGTTCCGGAAATTTATACTAATAATTGTGGGTTTTCCAACTTGAAATCATCAGTGTATCATACATTAATTTACAGCATCACAAGAATCGAAATCCAACTAAACTTTTTTTTAAAGTCACATTCAATGACAACTCAAAACACTTATAAATCGTTATCGAAATTAAGAAAAATTGGTTCCTTAAATAAAACAGAAATCGAGTCTCAAATCTTTCATCCAATAGTAGAATCAGAGAGGGAGTATGTTGATTCTCTTGAGAGCATATCTAAAATCCAGAAATTAACCAGACAGTCCAATCTAATACCCCCCAAAATAATCAAAATTATCTTTATTAACCTTCTGGAACTAACTTCCTTTCACCTCAAGTTTCTCCATAAGTTAGAATCATGCAACGATTACCACCAAATTTCAACCTTATTCATTCAAGCTGCATCCACCATAAATATGATATATCAAAAATGGGTACTTGGACAAGATCTAGCACTTGAAAATATTCATTGGAATCGAGAATTTTTCGAAGAAATAGCTCCTCGATTGCGCTCATACATTTACTTACCGTTTGAAAGAATTTCTCAATATCCACAATTTTTGAATGAATTGTTTAGAAATTGTAAATGTGAGCTTCTTCCATCCAATCAAGAATTACAAGTGGCCAAAATTGCTATGGAAGCAGTTTATGATCAATTACTGGAAATAAAACGCCTAATTGAGGATAACTATTTATTTTGGTTAACAATCAGGCCAAAAATGATTTGGAATTTTGTTGATGTTAATCAGGGAGAATTTTTGCTTCACTCAAAATCCGAAGTCACATTTGAATACCAAAAGCAATGCTTAGCTTTATTATTCCAAAAGAGTATAATATTTTGCATTGAACAAAAGAAAAAGAGTAACTTTACTGAATCATATTTGCAAATGAAGGGAAGTATATTGATATCAGAAATACGAAAAATTGAAACTCCAAACAAGAGCAGTATTACAATCTATCCATCCGAAGGGAAAGAAGTTACCCTCATTTATCCAAATGAAGAGACTAAATTACAATGGGTTAGGTGTTTGCAATACCTCTTGGGGAACTTACCACAAAAACACTCTTCGCGCCTGAAACCACCAGTGCAGCAGCAGCAGCCTCTCAACCAACTATTTCTCATTTATGAGTTTAACTAGTACAAGAGGTAAAAGCCACCTGAATGCAAAAAAAGGGAATCCTATGTTATACTTTTAATAGTTTTGTTCAGAATTCTTCAAGGATAGAAACGCATCTTTTAGTAAATAGGTAATTAACCAATTTTCATTAAATCGACATGACCATGTCAATACCTCAATTTCATCCAAGACGTTTTCGTTCTTAGCTTTATAACTAAAATATGCTGGGTTATGAAATCTCTTTTTGACTGGAACAAAGAATAGATAAGGCATCTGCTTAGCAATCATGAAACTTAGATATTGGATATTACTCATGGGAGACTTTAATAAATCTACCCAACCATCTTGATTCAATATAATAATTGCTTCCTTGATCAACTCTAGAAGATATTTAAACGCAAGTAAATGCTTTTGGTTTTCTTTTTCTAATCCGAGTAGTTTTATAATTTGATTCGTCTCCAAATGAATATTTGAGTGAAGTACAAGTTCTGTGATCCTTGTATGTGAAGGGATTGGATAACCATTGACCATGTTCTCAAACACACTTTTTAGGTCAATACACGATTCATCACCAGCGAAACCCATTTCTTGAAAACTTTACATAGTGAAGTTTGTTGAAAAGTGACATTCTTTTGCAGCAAATTTTCTTTTCTTTTCTTTTTTGATGTTGTCAAAAATTGTTGCAAAACGAATATCATCATCATCAATGCCTGCAAGCATACATAAGGAAGATAATCAATGTAAAGAGTATGATTACAAGCCAAAAAAAGTTAAAGATTCTCCAATTACGACCGATATCTTCAAACGACTCGTCAGTCATCTGGAACTACTGACAGCTTGCGCTGTACGCAATTTCCAACGTATGGAAACGATGTCATTTTGTTTCAATGGTCCATTATTAAACAATCATATGCAGAATCAAATTGCTGAATTGGCTCAAATAATGAAATTCAAAATGGAATTGAAAAATCAACTTCAAGTTGAGGGAATTGATTATGACATGTATCTGAAAATAACCAATTTTAATGAAGCTATCAACCTGTTATTCGAACTATTCAATTTCGACACAAGAAGCGAAATATACATAACTGAGAGCGATTTTGTTGATTATAAACTGAAAACACTCAATCTGTTATCTCACTCACATCTGAGGGAGAGTTATCATCCAAACTATGACGACGCGGTTGATATTGATTCTTTCGAACATTATATTCATAAAATTGTGAGTAAATCAACTAATGATGATGACCAAAAACTACCTGCTATAGCTTCTCGATTGTCATATTCACAACTAACATTGAATGAAGGGACTATCAGATCTACTTGAAAGCTTGCGCTACCAACAAAGTATTTTGACTTTCGGTTTACATACACTCTCAGAACTGGAAACAAAGAAATTGACTAGAGTGCGTTTTTATCTACAATCTCCCGAGATATGCTATGTTGCTTCTTTTTGTGTTTATGTGGTCACTCCCACGTTTAACATGGGTACACGTTTTATTGTAATTATTCCATTATTATATTGTTGTTGGTGGATCACTATCATTGATGCGAAAAAAACAAAAAAAAAAAGAAACTTAACTGCAATAATGGTGTAATTTTTTTTTCTTTTTCAGTAATGTATAAAAAGAAACCATCCAGATCGCCTTCTAATTACTTCACTACTTCCCCTATACAGCTAGCCAAAGGAAATGTCATTCCATGACGTATTAAAGAGAGGAGACGACTTCCTCAGCGAATACCCTCGAACTTCAAAGCTATGGAATTATGCTTCCCATGCAACATGTCTTTTTATGATTGCCAACTCCAAGATCTTGTTAAATGCTTTATACAAACCAGTTTTACATGATATAGAAAGGTTAGATTATGCGATGGCAAAGGCAAGAATGGAAAAAAGGTCAATATTGACCGTGATGAACCATATGTCTGTGGTTGATGATCCCGCATTTTATGCATCTTTACCTTGGAGGTACCACTTGGATATAGACACCATCAGATGGGGATTTGGAGCACATGATGTTTGTTTCTCAAGTGTTTTCCATTCATGGTTCTTCAATCTTGGTAAAATTTTGGGAATCAAAAGATTTGGAAAGGGTCCTTTCCAAGAAACTGTCGACGCAGCCATTAGAATTTTAAGTCCAGATGATACCTTGGACTTGGAATACACTCCTGGTGTGAAAGATGTCGAAAAGCCTTTAGTATTACAGAAGGTAAATAGTTATTTAAATCCAACCAATTCCAAAGAAACTAGTAAATTAGTCAAATTCGTTAAACCTTCCCCAGAATCAACTAATGTATTAATGTCCAAATCTCCATTTATTCGTTCGAAAACCTCTTGGTTCCACGTGTTCCCTGAAGGGTTCGTCATGCAATTACAAGAGCCTCACCATAACTCCATGAGATATTTCAAATGGGGTGTTTCCAGATTAATCTTGGAGTCCACAAGAGCACCAGTCGTTGTTCCATTATTTTCATTTGGGTTCGAGAAAGTAGCACCAGAAGATTCTCAAGAAGAAGGACTCCGTAAATGGTTACCTGCCAATTTCGGGGCCGAAATTCATGTATGTGTAGGTGAAGTGATTCCAGATGAAACAATAGAAAAGTACCGTGAACAATGGAGATCTTTAGTAAAGAAATATATCGATCCTAAGAATCCATTTGATTTATCTGAAGAGTTGAAAACGGGCGAGAAAGCACAAAAGTTACGGTCTGAGTTGACTGGATATTTGAGAAGCGAAGTTGTGAAGATTCGAGATTCATTAGGCGTTTTTAACCCTGAAGATCCAAGATTCAGAGATCCTAAGTTTTGGAACGTATTTAACAGCACTGAAGGATTAAGTGATCCAGATATTCGGTTCATTGGTAAGAATTGGGCTATAAAAAAATATCGAGCAGATTTAGTAGGGCAAAACTCTGATGAAGACAAAGAGGACAAGCATTAACCGTTTCTCATCAACAAAATTTTGCTAATACATTGTAATTTCTCTCATGTAGATACATACATATATAGATTCATGTTATTTATTTGTTAATCCAAGTCGTATTAATTGATTATGTATTTTTTTCTAACGTTTTCCCCCGATTGGCACAACTGAAAAATTTTGAAAATTTTTCTTTGTACAAATCCACCTTGACAACCAATTTAACCAAACAAACCACGCAGATGCTGATACCGAGTAGAATAGCAGGTCGAGCCCTAGCTCAGACGCTATGCCGAACAAATGGAGTAATAATACGAAGAGGTCCTACTGCCAAAACAAATCCGATATGGCAATCGAGATCCTTGGCATCATTCACCAAAAGGATCAAGAGCGCCATATTTTTGGAAGAAGAAGAAATCAAGGAGAATCCAGCGGTTACTAAATGTTATACGGAAATAAAAGGATATGTAGATAATCATCAAATGGCCCCAAGACTCAAAGCTAAAATCATACAAGGAAAGCTTGCATCTATATTGCATGAAGATATGACCAGCAGAGAGTTCTTTACAGTCCTAGATATGGCAATAATTCATCTTCAAGAATTATCAAGAAATAATAATATCGATTTGCTTCCATTGGAAACAGCTACTTTGATGTTTGAAAAAGTTTCAACCATGATACTTTCCGAACAAGAGGAAGGTAGAAAGCCTCATCTACCAAGCTTCATTCGTCATGTAATAACTTACTTACTTAAAAATGTAAATAGTTTACCGCATTCCACGTTGGTGATTCTAGTTGATTTAGGTGCACAATTAGAAAGTTTCAAGGTTTCATTGCAAAGTTTGGTATTCGCCAAAGGCGCACATCTTCCAGATAACTTTTCCAACTTGTTGATTGAATATTATAAGAAGAACAATAGACTTACCTTGGAGATATTCGAAGAAATTATATTACTTCTGGAGCATGAACCAAAATTAGTCAATGAAGGCATAATTTCAAGTGTTAAAGATCATATTGAGTTTTTATATGAAGATACCCCACCAGAAACTCATTGCTACATTAATTTGGAACTTAATATTGACAGAGTGCATATGCTTATAGCCAAGTTAGCCGAGCGTATTGTGTTTGAGAAAACCGATCTTAGATCGGTAATGTCGTTATTTAAATTGAATTATGAATTATTAGCAATCAATAATCACAAACACTCAGCAACACAACTCACCAGAATATTGGACTTTTTGGTGGACCCACCTACAGAAGATAACTTTACACAGATCAACAACATATTGTTTGAACAGAACTTAGATGACGAAGCATTGGCAGAGAGCCTATTGTTTACCACTTGGTCTTCTGTGAAATACAACACTTTAGGAGAATCGATTGCCAATTTCATTATCGCCGATGAGGTCAAATTTTCTCCAGAATTACGCTTCCAAGCAACTATCTACCAAAGGATTCATCAAGATCTGATATCACTGGAAGAAACTGCATTTGAAACCGTTATTGAAGCGGTGAAAAAGTTCGAAGATGAAGTTTATGATAAAACTGAGTGCTTTGAAAGAATCGTCCAGGCGGCCACCACTTCATTGAAACTTGGAGCCAATGGCCAATTTATCGAATTGTTAACTGCTTATTTTGGTAAAACATACATGGTTGAACCTACTGGTAGATCATTTAAATACCGAATAGATAGAGCATTGCAACAAAATGAAAGACAAATCGCGATAGACATATACGCTAAAAGTATTCAAAACGGAAGTATATGGACAGGAGAAGCTCGGGACCCAGCTATTTTCAAGACGTTAAATGATTTCGCTGCCGCAGTGAGTGACTCTCTGATAAGTATAGATGACTGGACATCACTTTATAAGTCGGTCGTTTCACAACTACAAGTTCCGCTAAACGCAGAAGCAATTACCCAGGCAGTTTCTTATTGTTTGAGAATGAACATGAGGTATACAGCTCGATCATGTATGCTGAAAAATTTACCGAAAATGAAACGAGAGTTTAATTTTAGATTACCAAGCGATAAACCTTTTGGGTATAAATATAGGAAACTTTTTGATGTAGTTCATGATTATATTACTAGCGGCAAGGCAGAAGACGAAGCATGGCTATTTTACCTCCAGTTGAATGATTATTACTTTCTACCACATGATTCTATTTTACCAGCTTTGAAATTCTTTAGTGAAAATGATATGATGAATCGTGCTCTCGTCATCCTCAAAACAGTTCTTGAAAGATCGCAATTACACGGGAAACATCCAAATTTGCCTCCAACACGGGAAATGTACATGTATTTGTTAACGGTTTTTGGGGAAAAGTTATATGAGCAGGGTGTCCTTGATGTCCATGAAATTATCAAGATGGATATCAATCTTCAAGAACTGGATATCCAACTCGAAAATTGTATCCTAAATGCCTATGCCAACTTACAGGAAGTCGACAGAGCTAGGAGGTTGTTCCTTTCCATGAGTACAAAAACTAAAGATTGTGGAGGAATAAATGAAGAATCGGTTCAGATTATGATCAAAGCGTACACATATAATGATATTGCTTATGTAGAGCTGTTCTTCAACAATCTTTCGCAGTTTAACATATTCCCAAATTATTCCATATACAAGCAATATTTGATTGCATATAGCTACCATGGATTTGCTGAAAAGGCGATTGAAATTGCCAAAGAAATGCCCGCTTATGATTTAGAAGTATCGGAAGACACTTTGGCTACCATGTATAATTACTGTGCCACTATTCATGGTCAGAAATTAATTGCCGATTGGGCTGAGAAGGAACATACTGAGATGTGGCACAATGTTGTTGATGCCGGATTATTACAAGAGTCGGATGGATATCGTGCTGATGAAAGTGTTATTGCAGCAAGTTCGGGTGAAGAACTCAAATTTTTAAAGTAATAGCATATATAAAATAGAGACTGTAACTAGTACAAATATTTAATGTTAACTGATGGCAGTTACTTCACTTCCAGATTTCTTGCAGCAGCATCCATACGGAACGATTGCAAGGGCAAGTAATGAACTACATACAGAAAGATAACTGATACCGCATTATATTGTTATTTAAAGAGCATAAAAATATGGTAAATCGTTTAATTACTCATGTGTAAATATATAAATCAGGAGAAACGTCACTGTTTTCAATGAGAGAGTAACTGAATAATAGTCAGGAAGTTGTGCAATATATAGTTAATAACAATTGATCTCAAACTTGGATTAAAAAGTATTGTGGTTCCAACATGAACAACGACACCTGAATTATTAACTGCAAATAATAAACTATCGCGTGTGATAGTCTTGTGTTCAACAATTGCTGTAACTAACTTTACAGTAAAGTCTCTTCCATCTGAAGTGGTAATGTAGTCTTCTAAAACTGACACTGCAAGGCCTGATTTCTGAAGTGATTCGCAAATTTCTTCCAAATCAGAAACTTTGTTAATCAATTTGATAATATCTTGAAGAATCAGGTTATGAATTCCTAATATTGTTCCTTGAATTTGTTCAAAAAGATTCAGAACAGGACCTCCATTTCTTGGGGCATTTGTGGTTGTTGTAGATGGAAGAGAAGGTTGAGATGTGCCATCAGAAGCAATTTCCTCATCAGTGGAAGTTAAGCCGTTTTCAACAGAGACTGAGCTCGTCATAATTTGCAGTTGATCAAAGCTTGTACTAATTTCGGTTTCCTCTTCACTTGTGTTGGAACCGGTATGATCTTCGTAGTCTCCCGAGTTAAGTTGACTTATATTAGTAATACTTTCATCACTGGCTTCGCTAGCTTGTACCTTTGTCGTTGTTTCTTGTTGGGTTTTGGAAGTAGCAGAATTGGGGGAATTCGATTTATCACCGAATAATCCTTCAATTGAATCTTCTAAACTTCCAAAGATGTCGCTTAAACCCCTCTCGTCGATTAGATCTCTTTTGGAAAGGAATGGAATCGAAATAACTTTGTTGGCGACTAATGTTTTCGTAATTTCGATTAATCCTGGAACCATCTTCTCATTTTCAAAGAACGCCATGGTGATATCAAGTGCCAATCCTGAAGAGTCTACAGCTTTCAAAATTTCTGTTAACCCGGTAGCAGTAATATAATTCTCAATAAGATTAATAAGGTTTTTTTGAGTCAATTTGTTGGTTGCAAATCCATGAGCTAGTTTAACCCCATTTCCGGATGTATTTAATTGCGTGAAAGCAGCAGTAAGAAGGGCATTATCTCTCTTTGACAATAGAGAAATATCAGTATTAGGAAATAATCTACCAGTGTTTCTAGCTTGAATATCTCGATTGTCTCTTGCACTTGGAACAGTGCTCAATGGTGCAGCCAAGCAGAACGTCAAGAGAAACCAAGCAAGTAAACTGTACAAAACTCTCATTATTAATGGTAGTTCACTTTATCAGGTAATTCTTCCAACAAGAGGGAACTGCCTCTTATTTATAACAAGAGATCATAATTGTAGTCATTCGCGAAAAGCCTACTTGCCAATAATTTGAATTGCTATTCTCTTGTTAGGCACAACCTGTATTTCCAGAACAAGATAACCATTGAGATATTGATTTCCTAATTGGGAAAAAGAACAGAATTTTTCAACCCAGGATCGATCGTTTCACTGGACAAAGGTAATTGTCTTTCATTCTACATTCTAAAAAGGAGTGACTACGTTTAGTAATCATTAAGGTGGCTTATCATTGAAATAAAAGCATATGCGATTAGAAATATCCCCATTGGGGAGGATTCTTACACAGAAGAAGAAACATGATTTCTATAAACTTAACTAAACTTTACCCTTTGCTCTAAGTTCATCATACAAGACAATTGTACGCAATAAGACTTGGAATCCATTATGGATGTCTTCTGGTGTTGAGTATTCTTCTGGACTATGGGAGATACCATTCTTAGAAGGAATGAAAATCATGGAAGTTGGAACTCGAGTACTAACGAAGCAAGAGTCATGACCTGCCCCACTAGTGATCTCTCTGATTTCATCATCCTTGAAAATTTCTTTAGCGGCAGCCTTCACTGTATTAATATTGGTTGGGTTAAATTTGATTGCTTTCGAGGTAGTTATATTTGTAAAACTTACCAGTAAGGGATGAGCATAGGGGGAGTTGATATTACTTTTTCCGATTTCTGCTGCCTTCTGTTTTATCTCCTTCATGATAACCTGCAATTGTTCATCCTCGACGTGTCTGACATCCAATGAAAACCGAACTATACCTGGTATAACATTGACTGAACCAGGATCCAATTCCAATGCCCCTACTGTGGCCATTCCATTGAACTTATTGACAACCTCCCTTGCCATTAACATTATCTTGGCAGCTGACATTATGGCGTCAGATCTGACGTTCATTGGAGTCGTACCAGAATGAGAGGATTTCCCAATAACTGTAACTAAATTCCATTCAAAAGCCTGTCCACCAACAACAACTCCAATTTTTTTATTTTCATTTTCCAAAATGGGACCTTGTTCGATATGAATTTCAAAATGAGCTGCAATTGGATTTTCCAAATAGGAAGCTTTTGTTGTCCCATCATAACCAATTCTTTTCAACTCATCACCAAACGAAACTGGTACTTTATCTAATGACATTAAATTCAAACATTCTTCCAAAGCAATTCTATTTGCCCAAGTACCGGAAGCAACCATTGATTTTGGGAATCTAGCACCTTCTTCATTTGTCCAATTAATTAATGCAATTGGATAATGGGGAACGTAGTTATTTTCCTTCAAGGTACGAAGAACCTCCAAACCAGACAAAACACCCAAAATACCATCATATCTTCCACCGGTAGGTTGAGTATCTAAATGTGATCCAATAGCAGTTGGTAATCCTGAGTATTTACCAGGAAAGATTGCAAAAATATTCCCAACTTGATCAATCTTAATTTCACAACCTAATGATTTAGTCTCTTCAACAAACCAATCACGAACTTTTTTATCTAAATCTGACAAGGCTAATCTGCATACACCAGTTTCAGTTTCACCGGGTCCCCATTTACCTTTGGCACCCCATTTGGCTGTTTCGTGGATAGTGGATAATAATCTTCCCTTTTGAATAATTAGCGAGTCAACTGAAAATGTCATTTTTTGAATAGTACTAAATCGTTTGAATAAGGATATCGATGTGCACGTTGCAATTTTCAATTGAAAAGACATACTTGAATGTAAAGACATAGCTTGTATACTATTTATACCTGACAATTGTATTATTCCCTTTATCTTACAAATATCCTTGTTTAGCGGTGATGGCCGAATAAGGATAATAAATTCCGCATAATTGCGCTCTCTTATGTGTCGGAGATTGTGTTTGATTTACTCCACACAATTTGATATTTATGCCCCAGAAAGCGAATGATGGTTGTTAAGAGTAGCAGGAGTTTAATCTTTATCAATATGTTAACCTACATTAAATAGACTAGGCTTATCAAACTTTAGTTTAAATATACATAGTACTGCTCAAAGGATCCGTGGTCTACTGAGAAGAAGTACATATTTTCTGGGTAAGTTCGGTTAATTCTTCGCAATAGTTTTGCTAGAATTGAAGTTTATCTGCAAATAGATCTAAGAAATATTCCTTAAGAATGCGAGTTTTGTTGTAGATGGTGTTTTCTTTTGGAAGCCTCGTAATTCTATTATCATTATTAGTATGTTAGAAGTATTTCAAAAGAGTGAATATCATGCAATAAATTGGCAATTTCCTAATTCCTTCTTCAAAACTCCTGTTGTTAGAGCAATTAATTATTCTACTTTTTGAAATCAATGAATATGTCCAATCAGGTTTTCTGACACAAGGAATAACATCAACACATTGCTTTCAAACAAAGTTTATACCACTTCTTGTGCTGAGCCTTTTTTGCCAGATACTTGTACAAATACCAATCCTATCCCCTCAACTAAGTAATAGCATTTTAATTAACTTTTAACTAATTCCTAGAGATTGGTAAGTATAATGCATTGCTGGCTGTCAATAGATATAACAGATGTAGTTACATGCAGGATTATCCTCGAAGCTTAAGAGGGTTATATGCAGTAATTAACAAGTTGTGCATTTTGCACGCCCCCCCTCAAGCATTTTTTTTCTTTTATTTCTTTCCTCCTTTTTTTCAATTTTAATCTCACACCAAATTGCACAAGATTAACCATATTGTTACAGAAACAATTACGTAATAGAGAGAGCTAAGATAGTAAACGAAGTTCCAAAGGATTATAATATACACATACACGAAAGATTGTTCTTTAGTATACAGTGGAAAAATAGAAATCCCATCTTTACATATATTACTACTCGTTTTTTTTTTGGAACCAAACGGTCAACTACCCCTGTTTTCCCATTTGTCAAACCCCCCAAAATTATATTTGAGATTTCAATATACAAAAATCTCAACTCACCCACTTTCATTCGCTTAATATAACATCACAGACACTCACCTTCGCTTTTTTACAATTGAGTCACTCGCTTTCGTTCAAAAATTATCATTTGTTATCGAATTTTGTTAATTTCCCTCCCCACTAAAAGATGATCATGAACCTTGAAAACATCCCTAGACATTTAGAATTAGATCCCGATGTATCTCCTTATGTTGGAACAACAGGTTCACTGTTTTTCGAAATACAAAACATACCAGTGAATACCCCAAATTTAAATGCTATTCATAATAACACAAACCAATCAGTTCATTTTAACAGAGCTGATTCTGAATTTACCGGAAACTATGTCCCAACTCCAGGGTCAATATCCGAAGCTCGATTTAATCGGATTCAAACAAATCTACTGCAGCAAGAACTACAAGAGCAAATGATTTTACTCGATCCGACATCACCTTCGCCAGGGACTTTGCAGAGTGCCATGGGATTACGAAGTAATCCTGCATTGCCAGTATCCCAATTTTCACCAATTTCTCCAAATAATGCTGTCGATTTTAGATTTTCAAAATCACACATGGATGTCTCTACTTTAGGTCCCCCGCAACTTAATTGGAACAAAAATTCTTCGCAAGGATTTATGGATTATACCCCTCCACCCATAATTCCACAAGCCATGTCGAATGATAATACAAGAAATGAAAGTCCCGTTACACCATTAGTCGGATTGGGATTTAGGATTGACTCGGATCCGACATATGAACAAGTTCAACAAGAATATCTTCAACAAATGAGAGAAGAAGAGTATCATAAAATTATGATTGAGAAACAAAAACAATTCCAAGAAATGCAACGCAAGTTTGTAGCACAGAAACAGCAGTTGCAGCAACAACAACTAGAACAGGAACTGCAGCTTCAGCAACAATTACAACATCATCACATTCAACAACAGTTGCAGCATCAACAATTGCAACAGGGATTAATGCAACTGAAACAGTCACCGCAACAGGGTCAGCCAGAATCACATATGCAAGAACTACAACAGTATCATCATCAACAACAACAACAATTACTGCTTCAACAACAGCTACAGCAGCACGACTTAGGACAGGAACTAAACGCGATGAATCAACAACAACAACAGCCAATGCAGGCTATTGAGCAAACGAATGAACAAGTAATTGAAATATTTCCAGCGCCAGCAGCTCCGATGTTGGGAGAATCAATGGATGACAGCCTAGTTCAACGTACTTCTGCAAGTGTCACCAACGAATCTCCGTCCACAATTGAAGCGAGCACCAGCCCCGAATCTTCATTCTTCAAAGAAGAGGTTGCAAATATTTCTCACACCACTAATAGTATTCGAAACGAGTCTGAGGATCTCTTGAATACCCAGAGTCTTTTGGATGCTTTTCAAACTCCGCCTTCGTTTAATAACAAAGAACTCCTACCAGATTTTGTTGAATTCGATTGCGATTCCTCTGGTAGTGACGCAGATGTATTGACAATGAAATCAACGACCAATGTACTGAGTCTTACACAGGTGAAGGGATTGGAAAGCATTTCTGAATTGAACGTCATGGTCGAAGCTCCTTTCTTACAACCACCTACAATAGGTACACCCCGTCCGAAATTGAACAAAAAGAAAAGTTCTTCGTCCAAATCAAAGAAAAGTCTAACCAAATCGTCTTCATTTTGTGGAAATGGTTCTAGTCCAACGTTTATTATTAATTCCTTGCAATTGAATAAATCCCAAGGAGATTTGAATTTGAAAAAGCTGGAATCTACTAAATCAAAGCAGACTGGGATTGATTCTTTACCGATGATGCCTGTTGTTTCTTTGACGAATTATTCGTTCGTGTATGAGAACCCCGATGCTACAGAGGAATCATCTCTTGAAGTGAATGTGACGGGACATTCTAAATCGTCCACTGCCTCGAATCTGAGTGCTTCATTACATCAAAGGCATAGAGTAGCGAGTTTTAAAGATGGCTTAAACGAATTTAAAGTCGAATTAAGGAAAAAGAAATAGAGAATTCATGTTAGATGGTTGGTTTATATATTCTTCGTTATATTGTATTATTATTAAGGTTGTTTTACGCGTTTTATGGTAGATTTTCTTAATAGCTTTGGATTTAATCCACTTTAAATAGGTGCTTCAATAAATGTGTTTATAACTCTCTAAGTTTTCCTTCGTGGTCCCTTTTCAAATAAATAATAGACGTATATTAGAAATGCAGCAACAAATAAAATAAGTAGACATCAACCATTGGAATGAATCATTGACACCTTCCGTATTTTCAATAAAATGTAAAATAAAAATCTCTTAAACGAATTATAAAAGTTTCAATTCTAGTTTACATAAAGAATCGATAATAACTTCAAACACCGAATTTTGCTCATAAATTACAAATCCTTATCTCTTGGAACGTAATCAATAGTGTGGACAGGTTTATGTCTAAACAATCTAGATAAAGTATATTGGCCCTCTGTCTTGTAAGCAAAAATACCTAATCCAATAGGAATAGCACCCATGAAAAGAAGGTTAACCGCAGCAGATCTTGGTTTAAAACGGAAATAATGTCCAGTCTTTTCTTTGGCGGTATTGAATCTTTGGAATTCCTTGTCTGGGAATAATGTACCTGCCATGATTTCTTACTCTTGTTGTTTTGGTTAGATAATATCCTTATGCTCCTTTCTCTGTGGGCAAATTTGGCCAATGGGTCTTTTTTCTTTCTTCAGAATGTAATTGGTTGTACTGTCTGTATGCAGGAGTAAAAAGTTATTAAAGTCACGTGATCGTTTTTTTTCGTGGATTGTTTTTTTTTTTGTTTTTTTGTTTGTTGCATAAATTTACAGATTGAAAGTTAAACTGTAAACATAAGACAACATAAACATCAGCCAGAAGCAAGTTTACTTTTGCAGAACTCTACAAATAATCAATTTATGAAATCATGTCTGATGAGAGTCTTGATCCGAGAACTATTGCAATCCTTACTGAGCACTTTGGATACTCTCCGGTAGCTGTTATAGATGATGTCATAAACGCCGTGAATCAGATAATGTATCGAGGAACCAAAGCTTTTGCTAGTTTTCTATTTCGCAAAAAGCAAGCAGCTTTGGCTAAGCAACGACAGCAACAGCAGCAGGAAGTTACTGAAGATGAAGATAAGGAAAATAAGAGAAGGAGCAAGTTTGATATTTTTACGATGGTTCTGGATGATGAGATTAAATTAGGGATTGCGAAATTGGAGTCCTTGCTTGAGAATCAAATCGATTTGAACTTTGATAGATTTGAAACGTATACACTCCGAAATTTGTTTCATATTCCTCGGGAATTGGTAGAGGGTGGCTGGGTGAAGTTAAAGCATCATGAAGGGATTGAATTTGATCCGGAAATAGCAAATCGAAAACCAATGATTAGGGCCCGATTACTTGAATTGAAGGAAAATATTGAGTTTGAAGCATATATACGTACAGTTTTAAATGCACAATTGAAGAAAGCAAGGAAGATAGTTGATACCATGAAAGTGTTGAAACTCAATATGGAATTTTTAAGCACGACAAGATTACCTGATGATAGTGAAGAGGTGATACTAGCCAAAGAAAATCTCACCAATTTGAGTCCAATTAATGAAACTTTGAGTTTCTTAATCAAGCAAGTGCAAGTATTGAATACAGACATGGGAAAAATTTCAGCGAGACTAACATCTAATTTACAGCATAAGGAATTCTTACCCAATGAGAGAGATATAATTCAAGATGGAAGAACAGTTCAAATTCTAACAAGAATTGGACTTGGTGATGGCTCCAAGGAAAAATCAGGATCACTTGATTTTGGTTCAAAAGGTGTAATACAAGGTCTGAAATTAGATTTCCCAGTTGATCTCGATCAAGTTTCAAATTTGAATCAAGTCAAGGAAATAATTAACGAGTTAAAAAATACTCCGAAAAGACATTTCAGGTGAGTGTTCCAAATAACAACATGGACGGGTAAGCATATCCTGATGATTTTATCATTTCGGAGCTAGGAAGTATGAAAATTTGTAAGGTCCACTATACCCAAAAACTATCAGTTGTTGCCGGCACAACTAGTGACCGAATTTGAAAGAGTAGCATAGATGCCAGTAAACTCAATTGACAGCATCCGAAATTCAGTAACTGTTACTCCTGGAGAGCATATCACCAGATTACTAATAGCAAAAGTAGCATCAATCTCCGATTCAGATGCTGGTTATCTAAAACACATAGTCATCTCTAAGGAGAATATATTCACAATTGACAGTTATTGATTGTGTCTTGAGTTTGTTTAGAATAGGTGTATAAGTTTGTTATATATATATACATGGGTTTTTTATTTTGACACATTTGGTAGTCAATTAAATAAAATGGTTGCAAAGTCCATCCAATACGTTTTGCGATTTGGTGTACAGTTTCTGACTCTGATCTGAATTATTGAGAATCAACGATCATGTGTATGTGTGGGGGTGGTAGAGATCTGGGGGTTGTGAAGTTTGGATATGATATAAAAGCAGCTGTATATACACCCCATTCAAGGTCGGCTTTTCCTTCTCTAACGAAACTAGACAACAGTAACATTGAAAAATCGCATAATCCCTAAAATGGTAATGCAACTTAACCGCGGTGTTACATTAAACTTTAAAATCATTTTATTTTAATATTTTTTCTTTTTATTATTATTGTTAATAATGGCGTTCCTTAATACATAGTGAGAGTGACTCTGATAATAAATTTGAATCTTGAAATTGTTTAAGAAAGTCATTTCTTTTGAATCGAAAAAAAAAACAAAAAATTAAAATTAAAATTAACTATATATCTGATAAACATCTTCTTTTATCTAACGTACCCCCATCCCCCCTTCTTTTCGAAGTTAGATTAGATTATTAGTTATAGGTATAGTTTTATCATTACCAGATGTTTCTGCAGTATATATACAACACCTTGACGAGTATCGGACTGTCACAAGATGTTTCTTTACGAGTGCAAATTAGTGGAGTCATGGGATCAACATCTCTTGCATGTTGGATCGTTCTTTTGATGCCACAACTAGTTGAACAATGGAGATTGAAATCTGCAGAAGGAATAGCTATAGGGTTTATAAGTATTTGGTTCTTGGGCGATGTTTTCAATTTGATCGGAGCAGTATGGGCAGGTTTATTGCCAGAGGTTATATTTCTTGCCATTTGGTTCTGTTTTGCTGATTTCATGATGATCTTTTCATACTTCTACTACACATATTTGTATAAGAGACACCACCATCGCCGTCATGGTAAACATGCAAGATCAAGAAGCGCATCTAGAAGAAGAAGACATAGTAGCCAAGAAAGAAGTGGTGAAGAAATTGATGAAGGAATTCTGGGAGAAGAAAGACCATTATTAAGAAGAAGAAGAAGTTCCACATTGACTGATATTGCCCTTGAACCTCAACAACATTCAGTTTTTGTCAAGTATGTGTTACCAATTTTGTTTGTTGTGGCTGCAGGTGTAGCTGGATTCTTCTTGGGTGGAGCCAAAGTGGGAGATGATAACCCTGACAATGGTGGTGGTGGTGATGTTGACAACGGGGTTATTGCATTAGGTCCACAGATCATGGGATATTGTAGTGCATTGCTATATCTTGGTGCTAGAATTCCTCAAATCATTCAAAATTATCACAGAAAGAGTGTTCATGGATTAAGTCTATTATTCTTTTTATTTTCAACGTTGGGTAACTTAACTTATGCTGGACAAATATTATTTTATAGATCTGATCCTAGATATATCTTGTTAAATTTGAGTTGGTTATTAGGTTCATTAGGGACAATTTTTGAAGATAGCGTCATCTTCTTACAGTTTTATATATATCGTGAGACCAACCAAGAATCAATTATTGATTGATTTAACCAGATTAACATATGTATGTATATATATCCATTCATTACCAATTTACAATTATATATATATACCCCATAAAAAACTCTATACTAAGCAAGAAAGAAAAAGATAAAATATTTTTTTGCTTTATTCTCTATCGATTATACCAATTACCTATTGCCCCAATCTAATTCCCATTAATTCCTTGTATTATCCCAATCCTTATAAATACATAATTTACACTGTTTCCCCCACCAATTCCAAAAAAAATATGCATATTTAGATAAAAAATATTATTGTTCCCTGATGGTCCTTCTCTTTCTCTCTCTCTTACCTGCTAGTTGACAAAACAAATTTCTGTAACGTGTGTTTTGATGATGATGATAATTAACCAGAGGATATGATAACCTTTTTTTGTTGATGATTTCCTTTTTTTTTGTTTCAGTATTGTTTTTCTGCTGCAAAAAATAATCAATCAAATAAACTTCCAAAAAATCAACCATTCGATGCAAAAAGTGTTTGGGATCATATAATTCTTATAAATACTTTTCAAATAATTCATCATTTAACCATCCAACTTTTTCAAAAGCAGCAAATAATCTTGAAGCTTTATTCACATCAATTCTACAAGCCTTTTGTGCATCTGTTCTTCTAAACTGTTTACCAATCTTTAAGCGTGAAACCTTTTCAAAGAATAATCTTCTCTTAGAATCCAAGTATACAGCAACTGGTAATCTTAAAATACTAGCCAATAACACTTCAGCAGGATGTAATTTAGATAAGTTGGGATCTTGTGATAAATCCATAGGTTGTCCCTTCCATTCAATCTTCAAACATTTGGTATTATTGGGAGGTAATGTTGTCATTGCATCTGGTGAATAATCAGGTATACTTTCATCAATCAACATTTGTTGCTGTAAAGCAATTGAAGGTGATGCTGACGTGTTTGGCTTTCTCTTCTTCTTTGGAGACGAGAATGACGGAGATGGAGTTGATAATTCATCATCAGTATGTAAATCAAATTCCTTTGTCTTTATGACACGTCTGGTACGAACTCTAACTGATCCGTCTTCTGCACCACTACCATTGGCGCCACCAGTTGAAAAGGCGGAATTGTCATTATCTGATTCATAATTGAATCTTCTCTTGTTATATTTCCTCATTGGTAGGATAATCTTATTGCGCTCTTCATTCATAATCAGAGAATATTTATCTATAAATGACAATTGATCAAATTTATAACTCTTAGTAGTGTTCTTTGGTATGGCAATTGTTAATCTATAATCTTTAAAATTCTCTAATTTAAATTCATTGTTAGTTGGTAAATAAGATTTCGCACCTGATAAAAGAACTGATGGTGGTGTCACCCCCGCTGTGTTTAAGGGTACATTGCGTTGATACGGCGACAATGGTGGTGACAATGGTGGTGCCGCAATAGGAAGCACCTCATTATCTATACCACCCTTTGGCTTTTCTTTGGGTCCATAAATGGTGTTTGTTGTAATTCTTTGTTGCAGCTCTGGAGTGTACAAGTTTCGTTGAATCATTGTCTTTGTAAATGGTTGGTACAACAATGACATTTTAATGTTTGTTAAATAAATTACACTTATAATTCTAACAAGAAAGAACCTAGGTTTATATTTTTAATAAAGAAAATGGAAATGTATGATATTCTCTTATTTAAATAGAAAATCACCATAAAAAAAAGATTAAAAAGAAATTAACCCAAATTTTATTTTATTTTATTAAATTTTATTTTATTATATTATATTGTATTATATTTTACTTTATTATATTTTATTTTATTTTACACACAAAAAATATTATTTTTTGGAATCAGTCATCTCTTTTTATTCAATAGAAATAAATATTTTTTATGCATATAAAAAGTATAAAAACAATAATTAACAATCAATTTGTAAATTTCTTTTTTTCTTTTGTTGAGTCGAGTAACATAATGTCTCCGGTTTTACACTTTATATATTCTTTGATACCAACAGAAAGAGGGAGTGAGTAGTACAGGACAATTTCTCTAGAGTAACAGTAAGAGACAACAAGAAATGCTTCAACTGATTTTCTACTTTTGGATTGAATTGAGTTTCGGTATTGTTTAATAAAAGATGAAGATGGAGAATTCAAATGAGATTTCGCTTCTTAACGTTTCTTTTTCACTAAAACCGCATCATTAAAAAATATTTTCATAATTTTTTTTTACTACGATTAAAAATTATTTTATTTTATTTTATTGGGAAAATTCACTTACATTTTTGTTTGTTCCATGAGAGGATATTTTATCAATTTTGGAGAAAGGCGATATTTCATTGCTCACGTAAAGAGTGCAATTGAGTTGTTATTTAACTCAATTGATTTATACTAAGTTGTCAATTGCATTGGAAGTGAGTCATCTTAGAAGGATAAGAGAATTTTGAAAATCCTTTTTTTTTTGTTTTTCTCTGCAAGGTTTCTCATCACTTTTTGGTTATGGGGTACTCTACAGCACAACTAAAAATAATTTTCTTTATTATCGTTTTCTCATATTTTATTAAGTTTATTTTTTTTTTTGGTAATATGAAATTGAAATTTTTTATGCTGTATTTGCAGCGGATTGATTTTGTGTCAAAATGGACCTTATAACCTTGACTTTCAACTCAATGAAGAAAGGCATAGGCCGTTGCTGCATTGTCTTTGTTATGCTCTTACAAATTCGTAAAACTTCACTTCTCTTCCTCTCAATTAAACTCTTAAATTACAATTTGCTGATGCAAAATTCAGATTCTTAAAATCTAACAAAACTCAAGTTTGTTTCGTATAGCAAAAGCAATTCGTTATTTTCTACGCAATACATTTATCCTGCCATCAGACTTTTTTT
The DNA here is from genome assembly GCA_030557635.1 of Hemisphaericaspora nanyangensis. Lineage (NCBI taxonomy): Eukaryota > Fungi > Ascomycota > Pichiomycetes > Serinales > Debaryomycetaceae > Hemisphaericaspora > Hemisphaericaspora nanyangensis. Next base: position 38,699 of record JAKTPO010000047.1, on the reverse strand, counting down.
TTTTTATTTTTTGCTTTTTTATTATCAGTCGTACATTTCCTTATCAGGGCAAATCCACTTTGTTATGCTTTACGTATTTAATATATTATTATAGTGATCAAACACTGCAATTTTATTGTATTATGCCATTTCATAAATTCATCCGCTTAGTTGAATACGAAGCGTTTTCTGTTTCATGGTGCAATTACACCCAAGCCTCTTCACCCAGAGATTTTCTTCTTTCTGGCTGGTCGTGTGTATAAAGCTAGGTTTGTTTTGTAACAGAAAAGACAAATCATGTGCTTCGGCATTAATAAACTTTCTTATGTTTTGTTTGATAAATCAAGTTTTCATATAAAAGATCTAAAGTTTAATAACAACGGGTCTGTGATATGCCTTGGTCACTCTTGCACACCTTGCATAACTCCACTTTTGTTGTTATGATCCAAGTTCCGCGTTTAAGTATTTTGCAAGAAAATGTAATAATGCCATTAAAGTCGTCAGCTAACGTGTGGAAACAGGTGTGTACTTAAGGGCATTTCGCACGAGTTACAATCATATGTCCCAAATGATTGATTGTCTATATCTCTTAGTGGAAACATTAACCTTTCCCGTTGAATGATGTCAATAAATCGAAGGGTAAAACAAAATGTAAACTTTAAAGTGGCTTGATTTAGGAAGTCTTTACTTTACAACCGGGAAAAATCTTATAGTCTGGGGTAGCGGCGATTGTATAATCATGCAAGTACCTGCAGTTTGTATAGCTGAGGATTACTGTGATGGTAATGTCACTACATATTAAGTCCCCTCATTAATACTACTATATATCAAATTATGGCTTGCTTCATCCTCCCCAATTTCATGTCATTCAATTAAACTAAATGGTGCTCCTTTGTCCAAAGGGAAAAGGTTATTCCAATTGGCTTTATCCACTGGAAGAGAACAATCTGCATCCACATGAGAAGCCCCAGCAAAAATCCTTTGATTTAGGAACATATCTTAGACTATTCTTCGCAATATCATATCCTACTCAATAAGAACATTGTTTCTTCCTGGAAAATCTCCGTCCGCCCCCCTCCCCAAATGAAACTCAATTCCAAGAAATGAGACTCAATATCAATTGTACAATGCGTTGAATAAATTTCTAACCAGAATTGAATGCCATTCCTCGTTCTTACATTAAACCAAATAATATTGGAGAAGCCGTCGGATCAGCTTACGCAACTGCGTGATCTTGCAGTGTGATTTTTGAAAACCCGAGCGAAGGTTGAAATGTGTTCAATTCTAACCTATATCTGTTTCAGTTGAGTTTCCACATTATAGTTCTCAAGTGAAGCTGGCAGAGTAAATATTTATTAAAGATTGTCTTCATTTCTTTTTTTCGCATTGTAACCCTTCAAAATTGTTGCAGATTATTGTTCAATCGATGTGCTGTAACAAGATCAACCAATTGACTGAATGCTGAAAGAGAACTAAACAACAGAATTACATTATATTACTCAAAATAATATAACAGAATGGGAAGTCGTAAATTTAACGAGATCTTGTAGTTCTCAGAAATAATTCCAAGAAGCCTCTTACCATGAGTGGGAGTTTTCTTTAACAATCTGGGTTTCTAGGGAAGCAACTCCATTTTAACAACCTCAATTTCAAATTATAAAACGATTTCATAGTCAATTAACCCAAGCTACTCTCTGTCATTATTAAACAAGAAATCAATCTAACTACTTCTAATGAACCCCATGTTGAAGGATCAACACCTCAGATTCGTGCGACATTTTCTACGACATTACTTGGAACCAATTTTCTTTTTCAGACGACGTTTTGATTTTTCTTTTTCTTATTACTTTTGCATCATCGTCATCACCTTCTTCAAATACTCAGGTAATATCCTTGGTGACTACTGTTGATTGTCATTTCCAAAGAATATGATGAGAAAAATGATCGAATACTCAGGTAAAATATGTCTTGCTCCTATGGTAAGAACTGGAGAATTACCCATGCGATTAATGGCTCTTAAATATGGATGTGATTTAGTATGGACTCCAGAATTGATTGATCGTAAGTTGATCACTACTACACGGGTAATAAATCAAGAGCTTGGTACCATCGATTATGTCGAAGAAAAGAAACCAGATAGTGTTGTCTTTAGAAAGCATCCGCTGGAATCTGGGAAGTTGATCTTGCAATTAGGTTCTGCCAACCCTGATCTTGCCGTGGACGCTGCAAATAAAGTCATTGGAGATGTTGATGGTATTGACTTGAACTGTGGGTGTCCGAAACATTTTTCAATTCATGGCGGGATGGGTGCTGAGTTGTTAAAAGTTCCTGATAGATTATGTTCAATTTTAACCAATTTGGTCCAGAAAGTAGGTATTCCTCACGGAAAACCAATAAGTTGTAAGATTAGGTTATTACCTGAATATAACCTGACAAAGGAATTAGTGGAAAAGATTTGTGAAACTGGGATTTCGAATTTGACTATACATTGTCGTACTCCTATAATGAGAAATAGACAGGATCCAATATGGAATTATTTACCGAAGTTGATTCCTATCATTCAATCAAAAGGAGTCAGTGTAGTACTTAATGGAAATTTTCAAGGAGTCACGGACCTTGAGCATATACAACAAGCAATGGGAAATGATAAAGTGGGGATTATGATTGCAGAAGCAGCAGAAACCAATCCTTCCGTGTTTTCGCTGGAACCAAAATCGCAAAAACAAGTAGTATGTGAATTATATGACTATGCTAGGAAATATCATAAAACTCAGGGAACCAAATACCTTTTGCAAAATATGGTACCGGGTAAAACTCCGTATTATGAGCTAATTGCAAGACTGAAGTCATTTGAACAATTAGATGAACTCATTGACAAATTGAGAAATGAAGAAAATGACAAGAAAATGACTTCAATATCTAATCGTAACTTACAAAAACACCATTGTATGTCATTGGAAGAGTATAAATCTCACATGGACTCACGTGGGGAAAGTATGAAGCAATTTTTTGAACGATGGAATGAAGATGAAATGTTGCAACCATTGAATGACAAACCTACAAAGAGAACTCAAGAGATACCCGAGCATAAGAAGCAATCATCTAAAAAGATTAAAATCAATATGGCTACACCTGCTGATGGAAGGACGGTGGCCATTCCAGCAACTTCTACCACTACAATTTAAACTGAACCAGGGATAAAATTTATAGAGACGTTTCGATATAGAGCGAATATAATTAGAAATGAAATATAGATACTTTTAATACACAGATATATACATGAGTGGAACTATCCTGCTTTTTTCTTCAAGTGGCTTCTAAGAAACGGTGGTGGCGAATCGATCTTTAACTCAACACATTAGGATGTTCTTGTTGCAAGAAACGCTTTATGCCACACCAGACACCAGCGCCACCAGCCATCATAACAGAAGCATACATCATAGGTTTGATACCAGCACTACTCTTGAAAATAATCCCAGCGATGGCACCAGCAGCAACTGAATTGAAGTCATCGTGTTTTTCTCTAACTGCATCAATAGTTGAGTCAATCAAATTATAAGACATGGCTAAAACCCCGGCAGAGTTACCCAAGAATGGACCTCTCTTGGTGATATGATTTAAAATGGTGTTCAATCTTAATTTAGGGGTAGCACCTTGAGGAATATTTTTGATACCTTCTTGGAAACCATAGGCACCACCAAAACCTAACCCCAACAAATAAACAGCACCAGTACCATAACACAAATCATCAGTCCATGATCTACTTGGAATTATACCACGAGAACCTTCTACTGTGTTTAATTGTTCTTCTTCTAAATCTAAATATTCGACACCCTTTTCTAAGCCAGCTAAAGGATGTAATTGAGCAGAACTAAAAACACCAGGTGTTTGTATGATAGTGTTGACATCAGCGACTTCCTTAGGGTCGAACCCTAATGTTTGCTTGATGGATGAGTCATCTGAGGTTTGAGTGTTTGATTTTCCGAATAACCACGACATTATTGATTAGTGTTTCTATGTGATTTAATGATGATGATGATGATAAAATGAAAATACTTTATACAAGAAAAAAATTATTGATACAGCCAATAGTTCTTTAACTGTTGCTTAGTTTGTATTCCGCACAAAAGGGTAGTTGGTCTCTATAGCAACAGAATATATAGCTTGTTAAGAAAGGTTTAAGCTCTTATACTCTTTCCTTTCTATTGCGTCCATCAAAATCAATTTTTCAAAATGAAAAGTTAAAACAAAAAAAAGAAAGAAAAATAAAAATTTTTTTGCTAGATGGTTGTAACCTGTAAAATCGACTCAAGAGAGTTTACAGTTTAAATGGGTTGTCTAGGTATTTCCCTTTCCCCTGGGAAACATTCAACATAGACACCAATAGCTTCAAGCAGATAGGAGGTGTGGTATACCAAGACCGACCTAATCTTTGGTATAGGAGATCCTCTGGCTTTTTGTAATTTTTATTTGTATTAAGGGGGTAGTTATTCTCAGTCAAATTTCTCATCCGCCCATTTCACCTATGAAACATGAGAGACGAACCTTCCACATCCACATATAATATCTTCCAAGCCTGGTTCCATCAAGGCAGTGAGATGATTCTAATGAACTTTATAGCGTATGCCTAATTGGGAGGGGTTGCCGTCATGGTTGGCAAATTGGAACACAGCTGATGTAGGTCCTGCATATACTGTCCACCATTGAAAAAAAGGATTTAACCTAATATCGCTCCACCTTTTAAGTCACTGATTCTATGGCTAGCTTATAGACCAGGTAAATCTCACAAAAGCACAGCTCTTATCTATATTGGGAGAAGCGTTTTTGCTTAAGTTTAAAGAATATCACGAAAGAATTACAAAGTAAAGCAACTGGTTCCCAATTTCAATTCGTTTTCATGACTGCTAACCCAACATCTCCATTGAATGTCGATGCAACTGCCCGAATACGACAGGATGAAGAGCAAGAATATGACAAGTTGAATATGGTAGTATCCAAGACAAAGGAGGGCATATCAAATAAAATCACACATGTATCCAAGCCAGCTACATTATTTGTACCGCCATTAAATTTTGCCCTTGTAGAAGACGGAATTTATCGATCAGGATTCCCTATGCCAATAAATTACCCCTTCCTAACCAGATTGGGGATCAAAACAATTATATATCTTGGTGATCTTGGTCATGAGAAGCAGAAATCTGCATCTGCTAAGAAATCAAAGAAAGATGGTAAAGAAAAGAAAGAAAAGAAGAAAGATAAATATGGGACTTTAGAAATCTTTCAAAATTATCAAGAATGGTTGAGTACAACAGATATACAGTTTCATAATTTGTTAATAGAGTCACTGCTGGAACCATTCAATGTGCCTGAAGAGCACGAACAAGCACTTCGGAGTTTAAGTATTGCATTACAACTATTGTTAAATAAAAATAACTTTCCCATTTTGATCCATTCAAATAAGGGAAAGCATAGAACTGGGCTATTGGTAGGATTGATGAGAAAGTTATTACAAGGTTGGTGTCTAAGTGGTATATTTGAAGAGTACGAGAAGTTTGCCATGGGAAAATCTGAATATGATTTAGAATTGATTGAACTTTGGCAACCAGAATTATGGGTTGATGATAATAATAAGCCCGATTTTGTTAGAATATAACAATATGTCATAGTATGATTCATATAAAATACATAGCACTAAGTATCTTACTAGTATATAAAACATTTGCATTCATTTAGAATTGATTTTTCATCGTACGTAACTTGTCCATAATATCGTCTGCATTTCTGAGCCCCGTCTTTTCTATTACTTGAGCATCATTCAATCTCATAAATGGATTGAATTCTAACTCATCACCAATAGTAAACTTCCCGGTGGTAAATTCATTTTCGTTGGCGAACTTTTCTAATTTTTTAATAGCATTATTGTTCAAAACAGTCTTGGAAAACTTGACATTTGATTTAGTATATTCATGGCCGGGATATACATGAGTGTCTTTTGGCAATTTTCCCAAAACTTCATTCAAAGCTTTATTCATTTCTTGTCCGTTGCCTTCAAAGAATCTGCCACATCCACTAATGAACAACGTATCACCAGTGAAAACTGCACGCTCCTTAGTCTTGGAATCTTCTACAAAATAACAAATGGAATCTTGAGTGTGACAAGGAGTATGCAAAACCGTAACACTTAAATTATCACCCAAATCGATAACTTCCTGATGTGAAGGAGTATAACTAACCAATGGGGAATCTTTACCTGCAATAATAGGTAAATCAGGATACTTCTTATGAAATTCAACATTTCCATCAGAATGATCATAATGATGATGGGTATTGACAATTGCTTTCAATTCAAAATTTGGCTTATTCTTGGAGATCCATTCTTCAACTTCTTCTGGTTGCGCTGGGTCAATCAACCAAGCATGTCTAGTTGGAGTGTCAATTAAGAGATACGAGTAATTGTCTCCCTTGCCCCATCTCATGGGAATTGATCCGATATGCATTGCTCTAGTGATTAGCCTTGGAAATGTACGTCTGGACAATGGTCTACAGATCATTCGAGTGTGTAAAGATCTCTCGATGATAATTGCGCAGGGGAAAGGTGGGATTGGCAAAACGGAAATTTGATTCCTGTGGAGTCATTGTATATCCGGCATATTGGAACTCCCCAATGACGGATTTTTCATTATTAATCTTAAATTAATACATTCATTAAATTTGATCAAAAAGGACCTATACACAGAGAATACACCTAATCAAGTTGACGGCTACAGGTTCCACTTCTTAGCAACCATTCCATCAGGTGGTTGGGTCTCGAATTCTTTATCCTTTGCTTCTTCCCAGTTTGTAGTCAACACGGTACCATTGGATTGGACATATGATTTCATCATAGCTCTTCTAGAATCTTCATCTACATCCTTAAAGATCTTTTCAAAGAAGCTATTGGTATCCTTGGGTTCATTATCGTCATCCTCAATTGAAAATTTATTCCAATTGACTTTTTTCTTTGAAGAAGAGGGATATGCTGGAGTGGATTCTTCGTTTTCTCCATCTTGCTTATGTCCAACGTCTTCTAATGCAGCTTCTAAAGATGCCCATTTTTTGGCTTTCTTTTTCTTTAATTGAATCTCTAATTTAGTGGAATAGACTTTATATTTTGATTGTTCTGTATCAATTTCGTCAAATAATGGATCCAAATGATAGTTATATTCGGAATTAGCACCGTTGGGGAACGATATGGAAACAGATTTACTTTCAAATTCGATTTTTAATTTTTCCTCCTTAACACCCTTGGCGTAAATTGTAATGATGACTTCGTCATTGGATTGGTACCAATCTTCTCTGATCTTAATATTCAAGGGAGCTATCTTGTTAATAACATCGATATTAGTAGATGGTTTGTCCTTCAAGTCAATATTGGCCTTTGGAGGACTAACAACTTCTGGAACAATTTTGCCTTCTGGTACATTGATTGGGGTAGAGTGAGGAGTTGGAAGGTCTTGAACAACATCGTCGTTAACTTCCAAACTACCAACAAGGTCATCTACTTCGTCCTCTCTCTCCTCCTCTGGGTATTTCTTGGCGTCATATTCTGCTTTAGTTTTCCACATAGCTACAGTCTTTTCTTGACAATCATATTCGATCGCCTTGTCAAACTGGCAAAGGGCCAACTTAAACTTCTTTTCCAGGTAATAAATCAACCCCAATCTAAAATAACAGAGACCAATCTCAGCACGCTTTCCTCTTTCATTAGCAATAGTAAATGCTGTAGAAATGTCCTCCTTGGCCTTCTCATAATTGTTTAACTTTTGGTAAGCATTTGCCCTCTTAAGATATGGAGCAAATGATTGCAGGTTTTCTTTGATTGCTGCTGTAAATTCTTGGATTGCACCGAGGTAATCCTTAGACTTTAAGGCTTCGTCACCTTTCTTAATTCTGGTTTCAATAGCCATGGCTATAAAGATATGAGCTAGGGAGTTAAGAATGAGAGGAAATGTAGTGCCAGGTTTAAGCTTTAAGTTTAATTTGGCGAGTAACCTAAACAAATAAATCGAGAACCTTCTCTTCGCGCTACCAATCTCTCCAAAAACGCATCTTACACTATCGTTTGCTTACTGGGACATCTCCTTTATCGATTATTTATATTAGTAAACTATTACTACCTACTATAAATACAATGTACCTACGACTGTAATATACACACTATTCATTCGTCATCAAATTGCGTTTACGAATCCCCTGCTGCTTGCACCAAATCCAAGAACTTCTCCTTTGATATTTCATTCATTAACTCTTCCTTTCTTGTCTGACCAACCTTTTCCTTACTTATTTCTTGATTGGTCTTAATCTGAGTTGATAATACTGCATTAAAAAGTCTAACGACCCCCCTTTGGGCAATTTTCTTCAATTTCTTTTCCTTCTCTATAGTTTCTCTGACCTTTTCAGGTTCGCCTGCGCTTGGTAACAATTGCTTTATTCTAAATTTATCTTGTAATTGCTTCTTTTCGGCCAAAAGTGCCCTCTTTGCCTTATTTTCTAACTTCTCTGATTCTAATTTCTTTAAAGTAACCTTGTTTCTAGCCAATATTGGATCCTTTCTATCGTATGCTTTCAACTTAGAACCAACAATTGCAGTGAAGGCACTGGCAAACGATTCTGAACCATCATCAAGATTCTTCTTCTTTTTCAATTTTGGGAAGGCTTTGGAATCATCTTCATTATCTGAGTCACTCTCTTCCTCTTCATCAGAATCCGAAGACGACACATCCGCAACATCTACCTCGTCGTCCATTTCGAGATCTGATAATCCTTCTTCATGCTCTTCTCCTGAGTCTTCTTCTTCTGCTCCTGTTGATTCGTTATCTAATAAGTCCTCTGGAGATGATTCTTCAGATCCTTCCTCTTCAACTTTCTCATGCTTTCTTTTAGGTATTATTGATTCCTTGGTACCCTTGGAGTTACCCTTATTATCTAATCTTTGCTTTTTTAAAGCTGATGCCATTGTTTACTTTCTGTATACTACTCGGTTTGTAAATAAGGTCATCTCATCACCGTCAATTGAATCTACTTCAAAAAAAATATGATACATTGAGCGACATAATTACTTGGAAAGTATACGACATTAATCTCGAGACATTTCTCAATAAACAAGTCGTGCATATTGTTCAAATGTGCTGCCAATTTTTCTTTTGTTTACATTTTTGAAACAACTTCAAAACACGGTTAAAAGCTAAGACAAACTACAAGATAAAGATGACTGGTAATGTCAGGAGGAAGAACAAGATGTCCAGCAGGATTGGTGGCAGAAATCTTACACCAACTCCATTACTGGTACTCAATTCTTTGAACGGTATCAGAAAACAACCTGATTTATCCACAACTAGTACAAATTCTTTCATACCCATGTCCATGCAGTCTAATTTGAGCCTTCGTCCAGTTCATTCATCGTCAACGACGGATTTCCAAAAGTTGGCTTTACAAAAGGAAATGGAGGTGAGCGAATTGAAAGTGAACTTGGCAACTTTACGTACAAAATTAGAAAGACAACGTATCGAATACTTTCAACTTGAATCAACGTATCATGAGAAGAAAAGAGAAGTAACACGTATAGAAAATAGAATGGAACAACTAAAGTTGCATAAGTCATCTGCTTTACTGGAGATTGATAACCGATATAAACGCGGAGTAGAGTCTGCTAAGTTTGAACATGAAAAACGAATACTTGAGCTACAAGATGGTATTGCTAAGGAAGCTCAAGAGATAATAGACAAAAAGAAAGGAGAGTTTGAAAACAGAATAATCGTATTGAAAGCACGTGTTGGTGACTTAAAGAAGAAGAAACAGAATCAGAAACAATATTTTGGTCATGAACGATCAAGAATAGAGGAATCATACAAATCGAAATTGAATCAAGAAAAGAAAGCTCTTTTACAGTCAATTAATGATTTAAACCAACAGAAAGAGGATCTCAAACATAAGCTATCTGCTCTGATGGAGAGAATCAGGAAATATGATCAAGAATTAGTTAATGTACAACAGGAAAGTTTAAAATGTGCAAGAATATATGACCAATTGAAAATTAAGAATCAAGATAAACAACAAGAGAATGAAGACTTGCACTCTAAAATTAAGGAAAAGAAAGATCAAATCCGGGATATTGAAGAAAGATCTGTATTACGACAGGAAGAAGTTCAATCAATGAATATTGACATCAAAAGAATGAATTCGGATTTGGTAGACCAAGAATACCTGAGAAGAGTTTTACATGCTAAGTTACAAGACTTGAAGGGAAACATTCGAGTATTTTGTAGAGTTCGAGCTGTTGCTCTGGATGCATCATTAGCCGATATGGAAATTCCTGACGATGAGCTTGATGAAGATGCCAAGCAAGAATTAGTTATAGCTAAGAATGCAAGGCAATCAGTTGTTGGTTTATCAGGGGAGCAGACCTATAGATTCCTGTTTGATAAAATTTTCCCGATGAGTTCAAGAAACAGTGAAATATTTGAGGAGCTATCTCAACTTATTCAATGTTCATTGGATGGTCAAAACGTTTGTGTGTTTGCTTATGGTCAGACCGGTTCAGGGAAAACATTTACAATGTCAAACCCTGAAGATGGTATGATCCCACTTTCTATCAGAAAGATTTTTGATGATATCCACGAACTCAAGCACCGGGGTTTCACATATACCATTCTGGGTCAATTTCTTGAAATTTACAATGAAACTATTTTAGATTTGTTATCACTGAGTAATCAACGCTGTGAAATCAAACACGATGATGAAGAATGTACAACAACGGTAACAAATTCGACTTTAGTAAATATGACCACACCTATGGAAGCTGCTAATCTTCTTGAATTTGCGAATAAGAAAAGAGCTACCGCATCAACCAAAGCTAATGAAAGATCTTCGCGTTCTCATTCAATATTTACTTTGATAATTGAAGGAAAGAATACAAATACAAATGAGTTGACTCGTGGGACATTGAATTTAGTTGATTTGGCTGGTTCTGAAAGATTGAATGTCTCCAAGGCGGAAGGGGACCGTTTAAAAGAAACTCAAAATATCAATCGCTCTTTGTCGTCGTTAGGTGATGTCATATATTCATTGGGATTACAGCAACATAATCGTGACACTCAACATATCCCATTCCGAAACTCAAAATTAACATATTTGTTGAAACATAGTCTTGGCGGAAATTCGAAAACCCTTATGTTTGTCAATGTATCTCCTTTACTGAAAGATTTGAATGAAACAATCAATTCATTGAGATTTGCTACTAAAGTCAACAGCACCAAATTACAAAATCAATCAAAGTCGTTACCCTAGTCTATTATGTATAGAGAAGTACTGGTAATGTAATGTATACAGTAAAAAGTTGATGCGGCTCTGCCTCTAGAACCCTATATAGCTGTTCTAATCTGTGTCTATTTCTATTAATCAATATATTTAGCAATCTGATCCCAACTAGAATCGCCCAGCTGGTGCTTTACCACCTCAGACAACTCCTCGATTAATTTCAAATGATCACCAAGTTCAATCCGATTCTTAATTTCTTCACTAGTCTTGTACGCTTGCGAAATAATAGAATCTGGAATTCCAGCAAGTTTGGCCACATTCAAACCATACAGATTATTGATCACCCCACGGCATAAATTATACAAAAATATAATTTCTGGGAACTCCTGTCCCTTTTTTTCAATCTGTTTGAATCCCATATGATAATTGACCACTTGTTGAGGATATTCATGTTCCAATACATGAATTGACGGATAATGGGTAATGAACATTAAGAATGGTTTCTGTTCACATTCAATCAAATACTTCAAGATTGAATACGCAAGTGAAATTCCATCTATCGTACCTGTCCCTCTACCTATCTCATCCAAAATTACCAAGGATCGATTTGTTAAGTTTTGGATAATATCTTTACATTCGTTCATTTCGGTCATGAATGTAGATTGGCCTTTTAAGATGTTATCGCTTGCTCCCATCCTAATAAAGATAGAATCGAAGATCCCCATGGTAGCTGAATCACAGGGAATATAGCAACCTATTTGGGTCATAATGGTGAATAAAGCCGCTTGTTTTACGTAGGATGATTTCCCACCCATATTTGGACCAGTGATAATAAGGACTCGATTATGATCATATTGGATATTAATGTCGTTGGGGACATAAGAATCTACCTTTAATTGTTCGATGATTGGATTTCTAGCGTTGGTTGCCTGTATAACAAGATCATCGACGAGTTTTGGTTTGACTTGTTTTGAAATTACACTGGCGGCAGAAAGGGATAGTAAGCAATCAAAAGTCGCTAAATTGTTAATTATCTTCCTGAAGAAGGTGTAATTTCCATCCAACTGTTCAATAAAATGGTGATACGCTTCATCACAGTTCTTGAGTAATAATTCTTCATGATATTGTAATAATTTATACAATCTGGCTGTTTCTTCACTACGAAACCGGCTCACGCTTGTGGTTCCATTAATCCTTTGAAATGAAGCTGGCAATTCATCAACTTGTTTTCCATTCCTTACTTCGATTAAATAAGGCTCTTTGTTGTTAGTTAGGAATCTCAAGTGTGGACGATTCAATACTTTCTTGATATTGATCAATTCGTCATCAAGTTGACTTTTAATGGTTGCAATTTCGTTCATTTCTTGTGAAATCCCGAGCCATTCAAAATTATCTAAATTGAAGAAGTGTTTCTTTTGTTCATCAACTTCTTTACTTTCGTTAAACAAATATGAAGCATTAATCATACTTCTAAAGCGTGTAACCACATTCTCATTGGTCAGAGTTAATAACTCGTCGAAAATCCCACTTAAGAGTTTTGATGGACCCATTGCCTTGCTACCTTTAATTACATTTTCAAACAGTTTAACTACCTTCAACACTTCTTCAAAACAATCCAACATCTCTACGACATCTTTTCGACTAATTCTAGAATATTCTTGTTTGGTGGAATAATGGATTTTAATCAACAATTGTTCCAAATCAATATTTTTCTTCCCCAACTTATCTAATTGATTTTTGAGTGAGTCTATCACTTGGTTATAATCACCAGTGAGTACCTCGATTGCGGTTAATCGATCTTCGATCTGGTTTCGATTAATCAATGGTCTTGATACCCATTTATTAAAGAGTCTGTTACCGAATTTTGTTCTAGTATGGTTTAAAAGCCAGATTAGGGTCCCTACCTCTGAATCTGGATTAGTTGAATTTGTGAAGATTTCAAGCGCAGATAAGGTATTTGCTGGCAAAATCATATAAGTTTTGGAATTTTTGAATGGTGTTATATTGGAATTGATGGTGAATATATTTGAAAGATTAAATTCATGAAGATAAGCTATTAACTGTGATATACAGGTTTGAATTGCTTGTGAAAAATTGATGGAGTAATATTCAACTAATTGAGCAGATAAGTGAGTCTCTAATATTTGAAAAGCCGACTTTTCTGTTTGTGAAATATGAATTATTCTAGGGTTATTCTTTAGTAGTCTTATCGTACGTAGAGTTCCTGAACTTGTTTCCAGAGATTTGTTGACCACCAATACCTCATTGGGCTTGAGGTATGTCAATCTCGTTTCTAATTCCTGTCTATGAATTCCATCTCTAAATTCGTCATATATAATATCACCAGTAATAGGTTGAACCGCCACAAGAGCTAATGATGTTTCTTCAACTTCATTAATACATATAATATAACCTGGATTGTCATCTCCATCGGCAATATTTCGATCATTACCAACATATTCATCATTCATGTATGTTGCCAAAGTGTAGACACCGACGATCTCTCTCTTCATTACATCAGATGATTTTGAGCTTTTTTCAACAGATTTGATAATAGTTGATTCTAATTGCTTCACGACACCTATCTTCCTATTGGTATGTTGTAAAATTCGTTTAAGATTAATATGAAGTTTAAAATCTGGAAATGAACAATATGAAAACCTCCCTTCAGTCTTGGGATCATCATTACCATTAGGAAGGTACATTATATTCAAGATTTTTGAAACTATTTTGGCATCTGGACCAAACACTTTATATTTATAACCAATTTGGATTAGCAATAATTTATCCTGATTAGATTCGGTTAATTCAATGATCTGTTTCTCTAGTGGTGTAAGAGTTTTAGAACGTTTGAATTTTGGTTTGGTTTGAATATCATCAGGGATGGTTGCTTTACGTTTTGTTGAACGTTGAATTTCTTGTTTTACTGTTATTGAAGGTGCCGATTTTCGTAGCGCAAACTGTTGGAATTTGGATGATATTTTAGGTGTTGTTGTTAACGATGAAGTAGGGGATACATCTGATGATTCAGGTGGTGTTGATAGCAGCTGGAAAAATCTACCAATTGTTGCTTGCTTCTTAGGAGTCATCGATGAGGATTAAGTTGTGCCACTCTTTGAAATGATTGCCTACAAAGTTTTCAAGTGTTTTTTTATGAGACGCGTTTTTAATACTTGAGTAAGATTTTTTTTTATACATGAAACAAAATTTGTTGGTTGCAAAAAGAATATATGTAGGAGCTACCAAATGATAAAGTGTTTCAATAAGAATTGTATATATATATATTAACCAAAAAAGAAGTGATAACTGGGGTAGTAAATAAATGAATTTATCTTATATCTTTAAAGTGATATAAAATTAAATTAGTAATTGTTAACAATCGTTAACTTTTTAGTAAAAGTTTTTTTTGTTGCAAAACATTTGTACAACTCTCCAATTCACTGTTTTTCTTGTTGACTTAGCCAACCATGATGTATGAATATACCTTTGTAATGTAAGATAGATCATGCTCTAACAAACATGAAACAAGTAAAAAACGTAAAGCTATTAGAGAGAAATACAAATATTCCAATCCATTTAACGTGTTTAAGGAAATCACAAACACTACTTCAAATACTAGTTCAGTTCCTACAAAAATATCTTCACCTTTATCACGAAACTTATTAGTATATTATTTACATAATCATATAGATTCCTATCAGGATTATGACCTGTTTCTAAAACAAAAACAAAAACAAAAGCAACAAAATCAACAACTGCAACTGCAACTGCAAGAGAACGAAAAAGTAACCGTCAGAGAGAATCATAGCAACGTAGAAGAAGATGATGATGAAGATGGTGATGGTGATGAAAAAGAAGGGGAGGAACAAGAAGAAGAACAAGATGATAGTCATCGTCAACAAAAACAACGACATGTAACTCGCCCTTACCCACGAGCTTGTGTTACAAGAGTGACAATGTATGAAGATGAAGAATCAAGTGATTCTGATGGTAATGAAGGTAACGATGAATCTGAGGAGGTAATTATTATAAATTATAACAGATCAAACACACCTAAATTTGTTGGTAAGTTCACCAACATCATTATTAATAATAAATTAAAACGTCAGTGCAAGAAGTGTTCTGCCCTTTATACTGATTTAAAAGGTTTTAATCGTCACTACGAAAAGAAGCATTTACTATAATTGGTGTTGCCTTTTTTGGTGGGTGCTAGTACTTTTTGGTCATAATTATTCTTTTTCTGCTAATTAAAAAGTACCCCCACCATTTTTTTTGTCTATCAATGCATACTAGTTATTTCTTTAGTTAAGTATATAATAGTTAGTAAATAATATCGAGAGTAATCGCCACTGATCAATCATAAACAATACACGGAATTGATGGAAAATAATGAGAATGGAAATTGCAGTTATCCATCTATGACTCTTGGCGAAAGAGAAGCTAATCAACCTATAAGCTTCCTCTAATCAATCCTCCTTTTCTGTTGATTGATTGTTACATTACTCGTTGAAATCAAAAAACCAGTTTAATTGTCATTTCTACGAAAAGTATGATCAAGTGCTACATCAAAGCATTTCGTAACCTTATGATGTTTATTTTTTTTGGTTAATTTAGTAAATAAAATATTATTATTATTATATTATTATTATTATTATAGCAATAAATATTGCGGATAAGTGCAATTCCGCTGACGGGTCGGATGATTACGACAAACTTTGAAAATGTTCCATGATCCATACGCATGACATTCCTGCTGGATGAAGCATGAAACCCTCAATATATTCTGGAGAACATACCAAGATAATCAGGCAAGATGTTAATATATATCATGTGAGAAACCCTCATTTACTGTTGATTTGTTAATAATGAGTATATTCAAATATGTAATTGATATGCTAGAGCCACACCGATAACTGCGAAGTCAACTCGAAAATGTCCGACAATTTTGTCGGAGTTATAAATGTTTCTAAAAATGGTAATCTTCATCACAAGAATAAAACATATTGTTATTGCTGGATGAATTTCGGAAATATATCCTATTCCGTTTGAAAGTAATAATTTGTGGTTTAAAAAAGAAAACTGAACAAAGTTTGATGCCTTATGTTAGAAAACAATAAAGATGCTACCGTATAAAACCGGTATGTGTGGTTTTAAACAACAGGAAAAATGTTTAAACTTATTTTATTTATTTAGTCGGGAATAAATTTATTAAGAGTTAAATTCGATAAATCCGATGGACTTTTTGCCATTGACTGCAAAACTTACATAGTAATTTTTTTTTTGCAGTCATAAAAATTTGGATAAAAAGGTTGTGAATTTGATGGCAATAAACAAAGGGTGGCAAGTGATACATTGGTACCCACTTTTCTCTAAGTATATGAACCATAGACTACTATGGAGATATGTGTGTTTTGTTGTATTTGACTACATTATTAATGAAAATCTTTTGCCCCGAGTTCCAAAGCCTCATTCTTTTTTCAAGATATTTTTTTCTTCTTTTTTCTTTATTAGAAAGTTAATTTCGTAATGACATATTATTATGTTATAACATATTACTATATATTATATATATATTATATTATATATATAAACATAGAATTGCTTGATCTGTATATTACTAATATTCAAAAAGTAATTTTTTCTTTTAACTTTAACGCTAACATTTCATTAGTCCGTTTATTAACAACAGAAAGATTATCCTCATTGAAAAAATCTTATACAACAGTCAATCATGTCTTCAATAGAAAAACAAGATAAATTACAACGACAGAATAGATTGCTATCTTTCTTATTCTCAAAGGAGATTCCTCATATTCCACTAGATGACGAACGAAACCCTTATCCTCCAAAATCAACTGCTAACATATTTTCAAAATTATTCTTTTGGTGGTTGTTTCCAGTGATGAAGACTGGTTACAAGAGAACATTACAACCTGAAGATTTGTTCTATTTAACTGATGACATCAAGGTTGAAACAATGGCAAATTCCTTCTATGATTATATGACCAAGGATATTGAAGCCGACAAACAAAATCATATCCTCAACAAATGTAAAGAAAGAGGAGAAACTATTCAAACATCATCAGTTGATCGAGAAGTTGATTTGCAGGATTTCAAATTAAGTAAATTTTTAACGGTGTGGGCTTTAGCAAAAACTTTTAAACGTCAATACATTATTTCATGTCTTTGCTTAGCAATGAGTGCTATTGGTCAAACTACGTTGCCATTATTGACTAGAAAATTAATCGAATATGTCGAATTGAAAGCTTTGGGTATCGAGAGTGGTATAGGTAAAGGATTGGGTTATTCTTTTGGTGCTGCTGCTATTATCTTTTTGATTGGTTTATTCATTAATCATTTCTTTTACCGTTCTATGTTAACTGGTGCTCAAGCAAAGGCCGTATTAACAAAAGCCTTATTGGATAAATCATTTAGATTAAATGCTGAAGCGAGACATAAATATCCAGTTGGGAAAATTACTTCGATGTTAGGTACAGATTTATCTCGTATTGATTTTGCCCTTGGTTTCCAACCATTCTTAATTGTTTTCCCTATCCCAATTGGTATTGCCATTGGTATCTTAATTTACAATATCGGAGTAGCAGCATTAGTCGGTGTTGGTATCTTAATTGTGTTTATGTTTTGTATTGCCGTCTCAACCAAGAAATTATTCGCCTATAGAAAAACAGCCAACGTCTATACTGATTCCCGAGTTGACCATATTAAAGAAGCACTTAATAATTTGAAAATGATCAAGTTTTATTCTTGGGAACCTCCATATCATGAAAATATTACCAAGATTCGTCAATCTGAAATGAAAATCATTTATAGAATGCAAGTGTTGCGTAACATCGTTACATCTTTTGCATTTTCCTTAACTTTATTTGCTTCAATGACTGCCTTTTTAGTTCTTTATGCAATTGCTGCTGACAGAAAAGACCCTGCTTCCATTTTTTCCTCCTTATCATTATATAATATTTTGACACAACAAGTGTTTTTGATTCCGATGGCATTGGCAAGTGGAGCTGATGCATTTATGGGTATATCACGTGTTGGTGAATTTATGGCACAAGGTGAGATCGACCCTGAAGAGTTCACTATTGAAGCTGATCCAGAAAAGAAACTATTAATGGAAAAGGAAGGATCCGCAATTGAATTGAATGAAGCAAGTTTTGAATGGGAAATATTTAATGATAATGATGCAGCAGCAGCAGAAGAAGAAGACGAAGAAGAAAAACAACAACTGTCGGAATCTAAAGAAAAGAAGAAAGAACACGTTCACAAGTCCATTACCGAAGTAAACAGTATTAAAGAAAAAGAAGCATTTAGTGAAGAACAAGAATCATTAAGAGTTAACTTTGCCGGTTTGAAAGATTTATCATTCAAGATCCAAAAGGGGGAATTTATTGTGATTACTGGTTTAATTGGTTCAGGTAAGACTTCCTTATTGAATGCCTTATCGGGATTTATGAAACACACTTCAGGTACAATTGATGTTAATGGGTCTTTATTATTATGTGGATATCCTTGGGTTCAAAACAATACTGTCAAAGATAACATTATCTTTGGTGAAGAGTTTGATCAAGAGAGATATAATCGTGTCATCTATTCATGTTCTTTAGAAGCTGATTTGGAAATCTTGCCCGCTGGTGATCGTACTGAAATTGGTGAAAGAGGTATCACTTTGTCAGGTGGGCAAAAAGCTCGTATCAATCTTGCTAGAGCCGTTTATGCTGATCGTGATATTATTTTGTTAGATGATGTTTTGAGTGCAGTAGATGCCAGAGTTGGTAAACATATCATGCAAAATTGTTTATTGGATTTATTAAAGGATAAGACGAGAATTTTAGCCACCCATCAATTGTCTCTTATTGGTTCAGCAGACAAGGTAATCTTTTTGAATGGTGATGGATCAGTTGATGTGGGCACTTTTGATGAATTGAGAAGCAGAAATGCCGGTTTTGAAAAGTTAATGAAGTTCAATAGTGAAGTTTCCGATGAAGACGAAGATGAAGAGGAAGATGATGAAGACATCAAGAGTGGTTCTACTTCTTCTGCTACAACCACAACCTCAGATGAATACTTGCACGATGAAAGAGAGATGATTCGTCGTCAAATAACCACCAGGTCTCAGGTCGATGAAGAAGCTATACGTCATGAATTTAATCAAGATGATGCCATTGACGGTAAGCTTATTGATGCAGAAGAAAGAGCAGTTAACGCTATTGGATTAGATGTTTATGGAAAATATATTCAATTAGGTTCAGGGAAATTTGGGCCATGGTTATTAACCCCAGTATTAGTTAGTTTAATGATGTTGGCTTCGTTCTGTCAAATTTTTACCAATACCTGGTTGTCATTCTGGATTGAAAAGAAATTCGATCAACCTGATAAAGTCTACATTGGTGTTTATATCATGTTTACATTCTTGTCATTTATATTTTTGACATTGGAATTCATTGTGTTGGTATACTTGACAAATACTGCTTCTGTTTTATTGAACATTTTGGCTCTTAAAAAGATCTTGCATGCTCCAATGAGCTTTATGGATACCACACCTATGGGAAGAATTCTTAATCGTTTCACTAAGGATACCGATGTTTTAGATAATGAAATTGGAGATCAATTGAGATTTTTCTTGTTTACAATGGCAAATATCATTGGTGTCTTGATCTTGTGTATTATTTATTTGCCCTATTTTGCTATTGCTATTCCATTCTTAGGTTTCTTATTCGTTTCAGTTTCCAATTATTATCAAGCTTCAGCTCGTGAAATCAAGAGATTGGAGGCTATTCAAAGATCTTTTGTCTACAACAATTTCAATGAAACCTTAAGTGGTATGGCTACTATCAAGGCATACAATTCCATCGAAAGATTTGTTACAAAGAACAATTATTTGATTGATAAAATGAACGAAGCTTATTATTTGACTATTGCCAATCAAAGATGGTTAGCCATTCATATGGATATGGTTGCTGTTTTGTTTGCATTATTAATTGCCTTATTGTGTGTTAATCGTGTATTCAACATTAGTGCTGCTTCTGTTGGTCTTTTGGTTGCTTATGTTTTCCAAATTGCTGGGCAATTATCTATGTTGATTAGAACTTTTACTCAAGTTGAAAACGAAATGAATTCGGTTGAAAGATTGAACTCTTATGCTACTTCCTTACCTGAAGAAGCTCCATATATTATCACTGAATCAACTCCACCTCCTAGCTGGCCAGAAAATGGTTCCATTGAGTTTAGAGATGTTAATTTGGCTTATAGACCTGGTTTACCATTGGTGTTGAAAAATTTGAACTTTAAGATTAATCCAATGGAAAAGATTGGTATTTGTGGTAGAACTGGTGCTGGTAAGTCATCAATTATGACTGCATTATATAGATTATCTGAATTGGAATCAGGGTCTATTTTTATTGATGATTTAGAGATTGGAAGGTTGGGATTACGTGACTTGAGATCCAAGTTATCGATTATTCCTCAAGATCCAGTTCTTTTCCGAGGAACTATTAGGAAGAATTTAGATCCATTTAATCAGCATAGTGATGATAAGTTATGGGATGCGTTACGTCGTACTGGACTTATTGAAGAGAAGCAATTGGATCAAATCAAACAATATCAACAAAATTATTCATCGTCAACCACCGATTTACCTTCCATGCACAAATTCCATCTTGATCAAAATGTTGAAGATGAAGGAACAAACTTTTCACTTGGAGAAAGACAATTGATTGCCTTTGCAAGAGCTTTGGTGCGTGAATCTAAGATTTTGATTCTTGATGAAGCCACTAGTTCTGTTGATTATGAAACTGATTCGAAAATCCAACAAACAATTATTAGAGAATTTAAGAATTGTACCATTTTATGTATTGCTCATAGATTGAAGACTATTATTCATTATGATAGAATTTTGGTATTGGATAAAGGTGAAATTAAAGAATTTGATACCCCTTGGAATTTGTTTAATTTAGATGGTGGAATTTTCCAACAAATGTGTCAACGATCAAACATTAATGCGCAAGATTTTGAAGATATTGAAGAGTTTTGATGGCCATTTTTATATATCCGTTTATAGAGTATACTCAAGTGTATTTTTTAATGTAAAGAATTTTCTTTATTTATTCCTTCACTCAATTGCTTTTGTCAATGGGCTACGTTTGGAGAGTTTCTGTGATCATTAATACATGTTAAAACTTTATGTTTTTAGACTAATACCTCATGTCAATATGTATTAACTGTGTTTAGAATGAATTGTTTATGTAATGAAAATAAAACAATCATTGTAAATTACTTTATTACTAAATAATCTATTAGAAACTTTACAGTAATGTTAATAATGATGATGATAATGATGATAATGATGATGGCAAAGTCAAACAGGGTCCTCCTGTAAATGGAATGATCAATTTTTAATTTTTTAGCCGCAGTGTTTCTTTTAACTCCCCCATAATACGAAGCAAAGCAAAAGCAAAAAAGAACAGAGATAAGAAAAAAAAATCATTCAATATTAAAACCATCATTTATTATTGTGTGTGTGTAAATTTCTGCTAACCTCATTGAATCATATTAAAAACTAAGAACCAAATGGCGTCACTGGAACAAGTTCGTCCACACACTGATGGAAGTCAATTCAAGAAATTATTCAACCGGTTAAGTGGCCAGCCTGAATCTTATGCTCGTAAGGAGAATTACATATTTGGTAAAACTTTAGGAGCTGGTTCTTTTGGAATTGTAAGATATGCGAGAGACAAGGGAACCAATGAAGAAGTTGCGGTAAAGATTATCTTGAAGAAGGCACTTAAGGGGAATGAAACTATGATTATTGATGAATTGCATCTTTTACAACAGTTAAATAATCCCCATATTGTTGGTTTTAGAGATTGGTTTGAAAGTAAAGATAAATTTTATATTGTTACTCAATTAGCTACTGGAGGAGAATTATTTGATAGAATTGTAAGTAAAGGTAGATTTACTGAACATGATGCATCATTGGTTATTGTTCAAATGTTAGAAGCATTGAACTATTTACATGGAAAAGATATTGTTCATCGAGACATTAAGCCAGAAAATGTGTTATATTTAACTCCTGATGAAAATTCAAACATTGTCTTGGCCGATTTTGGTATTGCTAAACAATTACAAGCTCCAAATGAGGTCTTAACTTCCCTGGCTGGGTCATTTGGATATGCCGCACCTGAAGTCATATTGGGAACAGGACATGGGAAACCATGTGACATTTGGTCCTTAGGAGTGGTTACTTATACTGTATTGTGTGGATATTCCCCATTTAGATCAGAAAATGTCTCTGATTTTATAAATGAAGTCAAGCATAACAATGCTGTTATTTTCCATGCTGATTATTGGAAGGATGTAAGCAAAGATGCACGTAGATTCATTATCAAGGCATTACAATACAATCCTGACCACAGACCTAGTGCAACTGAATTGTTGAACGATCCATGGATAGTGAGTGTTGCCGAAAAACATAAAGAATGTGACTTGTTACCTCATTTGAAACGTGGATTTGATGCTAAGGCTAAATTTAGACAGGCAATTGAAGTTGTCAAGTTGAATAACAGAATTAAGAAATTGAAGGAGATGCAAACTGAAGCTGATGATGATCCAAATGAAATTGATTTATTTGGTGATGGAGGGTCAGTATTGACAGCGGCATCAAGAGTCCCATCAAATATTGAACAATCGCCATTATTAACTTGGAAAAAGTTTTCTAATGTTATGAATGACTTGGATAATGACAGATCCAGGGCATCGTTATCTGGACTTACTTCACCTTACTCTAGTGAACCAAATAAGAAAAAGACCATGACAGCCGATGCATTCATTCAATTGGTACATGCAGCCAGTCAAAATAAAGAAAGAGTTAGTACTTTTAAAGATGATGATGGGAAAGCTTCAGAGGAGAATAAGTAAACTTATTTAGTTTTAATTAGTTAATATTTGTTATAGTTGTATTTTTTATCTTTGTCTTTCTGGCATTTTAGCACCACTTAGGTTGGGTTCTTGAGTAGGCAAACGTAGATAAGTCTTTGAAAATCACACATCGTGACTGCAGTGAAAACTTTGTGTCTCTTAACCAAATTGCCAATAAATCTCATTGATTGTTGGAATATAGTTCCAAAAAAAGTGGAAAGCTAAGATATTCCTTTGCGATAAACAAAATAATGAGCCAAGAGACGAGCATCTGAGTGGTTGAGAAGATCTTGGATAATTGAATAAAATTATCCTGAAGAGAGGTTTAACTGTATTGGTCGCACTGATACGAAATTGTTGAGAACTTGGACTAACCAAGCAGTAAGAGCTTATGATAGTCTTTACGAGTTAATTGTTTCTTGAAGTGATTGAACCCATTTAGAATTATTTGAAATCATGAATTGTGGAGGAAATCCTATTAGTTGCATCTAGACGCAAAAGGGGAATAACAAAGAGCAAAGATATTCAGTTGCAACTTCTTCAAGGTTAATGGAAGACATCCAAAATGTGGTGGGTGCAGCATGCAGAGGAATCCAAAGCAATCAAATTGATCATTTCTTCAATATTTGTTACCATTGCATTCATTCTTGGTGTTCCATATGATATATAGCTTTTGAATTGCCGCCTAGCTCTGCAGTACTGGACATGGACAGGAGGGAATGTGTCTAATGTAAATTGGTGATGTTATACTAATTTGATATCTAGCTAAAGGATATGTTAAATAGTACACCAAGATCCTAGATAAAGTTGTAGAATTAAATCTATATAGCAGAACTTTCTAAGGAATAAGACTTAATTCTGAACTAAATATCTATCATATACTAGAGAATATTTCTGCTGTATTTATAGTAGATAATGCTGGTTAATATTGATTACTTAATCAAGGTAGTTAAAATACAACTAACAAAGGATTTATAGATTACGAAAAATCTCCAACGTATCCTAACAGAGCAATTAATCCAAGCTAAAACCAAACAGCAGACACAACTTGATTACTAATGTCTTGGCTTGGGCCGTAACAGGTGAATTGTTGCGTCTGTATACATTGAATCAGACTAATCGATACCTGCGAAGAGTAGTACTATTCTGCATCATGCTCTAAAAGTCCTTAGATTGTTTATACAGGCACGATTCGTCTGCTAAAAGAACCCATTTAAGAAGGTCTTTAAAAATTTCCTTGGTGTGACAATTACAGGAATCGAGGAGGAATAGAAGGAGGGAAATTTAATGACCCATCAGCTAAACAGACAACAATTAACACTTGCTACTTGAAGAAGTTGGCTAAAAACTTTCCTAGAATGTTCATGGAAAGATAATCGAATTCATAAATGTCAAAGAAACGTGTTGATTCAATCTTTCTTCAAACTTTCATTCACAGAGAGTTTAATAATCGAATCCACTTCGTGCTTGGAAGACTACACAGCCTATCCGAATTATATATATTCAGTAATGGATATTTGTCAACGAAATTGGTGATAGTTCCCTACAGGCTAATAATTCATGATGTTTGCTTGGGGGTGCATTAAGATGCGTTGAGATGTAGTCCCACCGGTTTGGCTGAAACACTTTCTCTTGGCTCATAGATAGTTGTCTCGACAACTTCAAGTCAATTTAGCATCTCGTTACAGAACTTCTCGATATAGGGGTGGATATCTAGTGAATATCTACGTAGATAATTTCCGATTCCAGCGAAACGACGTTCGCAAGGCTTGCGGAGGAAGAGTACTCGAATATTTCACTTGCTGGTTAGAATTACTAGCAGGATTCTCGTGTGAGAAAATTCGAGAAATTTACATACGAGCAGTGTGGATTTGCTCTACGATAGTGCAGAATCCAGCATAACTCTTCGAGTTATTTTTTAAAGATTCAGTTATTAGGTTACGCATGATCTTGCATACAAATTTTGAAGACTACCAAGTTACTTTTATATTAGGACAACAAAGACGTGTCCTCATGCTACAATAGTTCCTAAAGTGTTTTCAAATGTTACAATTCATACGGCAGCGTCATTCACAGAATCCATCGCCTTTAATATTTGACAGAATATTTCCATTTATAAGTACATGCACGTTGCGTTAGTATGCATTTATACCACACGATTCTAACATTACTAATTCTCCTTGGCAAGCTCTCGCTTAATCTGCCTTTAGGATTTGCATGACCTAAGTATATAAAGGTATTAAAGTTTTTCAAAGTGGTTATCAATAGTTAGTTCCCTTTGGCTTTTAATTGTAAGTAATTTAAATTGAAGGGTCTAGTCATTGCAATGATTGTGAAGTACTTACCCACAAAATCTATAAAATACTTTATTTTCCTGGCCTTGGTCGTCCTGTTATATACCGTATGGGAATTATATGATGCTTATAAACTACCAATACCATCAAGGTACCCGTTCAAAAATCTCCAGAATGAAGAGCAAAACATACCATTGGAATTTTGCACTGATCCTAGAGTGACACTTCCTCCCAAAGAAACTAGAATGCGTGATAAAGTTAAAGCAGCTTTCGTAGTCCTCAGCAGAAACGAAGAGGTGTACAATTTGCTCACTTCAATAAGCGATGTCGAAGACCGTTTCAATCACAATTTCAACTACGATTGGGTTTTCTTCAACGATGTCCCGTTTTCCGAAGAGTTCGTCAACTTAACAAGCGCAGCTGTATCTGGCAAAGCATTTTATGAAGTAATTCCCTATGAACATTGGTCGTATCCAGAGTGGATTGACCAAGAGAAGGCAGATGAAACTAGACTTAGAATGGAACATATTATCTACGGTAAGCTTGTCTCATACAGGCACATGTGTCGGTTCTATAGTGGGTTTTTCTGGCGAAACCCTCGATTAGATGATTATGATTGGTATTGGAGAGTTGAACCGGACATCGAACTCTATTGTGATATCAATTATGACGTCTTCAAATTTATGCAGGATAACAATAAGACTTATGGATTTACTGTTGCACTCACCGAATTCCAAAGCACTATCCCAACACTTTGGGACACTGTTAAGGAGTTTACTAGCAAGAACCCCCAATATGTGGCTGAAGACAACCTAATGGAGTTTGTAAGTGATGATGGTGGGAAGACTTACAATAACTGCCATTTCTGGGGGAACTTTGCAGTCGGTTCACTTAATTTCTGGAAATCACAAGCATACCGCGAATTTTTTGATTACTTGGACCACAAAGGAGGGTTTTTTTATGAACGATGGGGAGATGCTCCGGTTCATTCCATTGCTGCAAGCATATTACTACCAAGGGAGAACGTTCATTTTTTTGGAGACATTGGTTATAAACATACAACGCACACTAGTTGTCCACTTAATTCAAAACATAGAGTTTGTCGTAGGTGTGCCTGTAATCCGGAAAAGGATGATACCTTCAAGCGCAGTTGCAGTTTAAAGTATTTCAAGGCCCAGGGACTCCCAATCCCGAATGAGGATATCGAAATTATAGAAAAGGAGAAAGAGATAGTGTCCAAAGCGAAGAAGGAGAGGGAAGAAAAATGGAACAAAGAGAAGTTGGAAATTCAAGCAAGGATCAAACTAAAATCTGAGCAAGAGAATCAGAAAACTTCATAATATAAAGAAAGTGGGGTGTCTTGAGCATAGTTACAGATATATATTCGAAATATGGTATATTGATTGAATGCTTTTTAGTTGCAAAATTCTAGAAAATGTAGTGCTGGCTTGTAGTTCGTTGTTCTCAGAAATGATCAACTATGTAAGCGATTTGTAATTATATCAAGATTTAATCTGATTCGAGGATTAAAGACCCCCTAACCACAGCTATCGATTGGTACCACCATTTCCGTTAGACTTACTAAGGATTCATATTAAATGGGGAGGGTTAAAGATGTCGCTAATATTCGAAACCATATTGAACAAAATTCGACCTAAGCTTCTACCAGGATTTCTGTTGCTGATAGATCAATTATCAAAGCACCTCGAATTACTTGCCAAACGAAGACAGGAATTCCAAATTGGAAGTTTATAAATACAAAAGTACGAGATAGTCCGAGACAACCTATAATTTCAATGATCTTGGATTTCAACAAGTGTCTTACGCAAATATTCAAATATCGGAATTTTTCACTCATGAGTTAAGAAATGGATGCTCCCTTTCGATGAATGGGATGTCAATTAGGTTCGGGAAGTATTTGACAATGAACCGACTTTATTCTTCTAACATTCTAGAAATTCGAAAGCCGCTAATAGATAAATGTGCTAGACCTACACTTGCTAGTGTTGTGTAGGATCATAGCTACTTGCTGGTTGACAATTGATCAAGTTGTTTGTTGAAAATTTTTAGGGTGCTGGTTTCTTCTCTTTTACCACCTCTAGTTAGGAAGTTGTGGCCTTGTAGACCAATGCCCCAAAGCTTTCTATTTCTCAAACAAACCAAATTCAAACATATCTCTTCTTATAATGCTGCTTATTATAAACGCATATATAGATATATACAACGCTATATAGTTGTCATGGGCGTAAATAACTCGGTCCCAACCTGTTCAACGTGAAAAGAATGAAACTTTTTTGCAGAACATCAAATACAAAAAAAAACTCGAAATGAAAAACGAAAAAAAAAATTCGATCAACGCTTGTTGATGTGTAAATCGTCATCGATATATTTGTATCACTAAACCTTAAGTATTGCGTTTTCTATCGGCTTGATTTATTACCAATCCTAACACCACTTGCTCTCTACCCCTTGGAATTATTTGTCACACAAACAAGAGAAAAATGAGCTCATCAAGCATACCACAAGATCGTCCCGAAACATCATCAGCACAACCGGAACCATCAACAACATCAGCATCGCATGTCAAAGAAGGTAGCGATACACCATTGAAACAAGGCACCCCTGCCCTATTCACTTCCATGGAAGATAAAACCAAGGAAGCACTTTCAAAGTTCACGGAAATTTCAACATGTACATACTTATCAAAACATTTAGGATCATCGCAACTACAAGAAAACATGACCTGTGATTGTCAAGAAGAATGGGACCCAGATTTGCAAATGAATCTTGCATGTAATGAGGAATCTCATTGTATTAATCGTGTAACTAGTGTCGAGTGTATGAATCGACATTGCTTATGTGGGAATGATTGTCAAAACCAGCGGTTCCAACGTCAAGAATATGCACAAGTTTCAGTGTTCCAAACTGAATTGAAAGGGTATGGATTAAGAGCAGACGCACAGATTAATGAGAATCAATTCATATATGAATATGCTGGAGAAGTGATTGATGAACTCACTTTTAGAACAAGAATGGTTGAATATGATCAAAAAAAATTTAAACATTTTTATTTTATGATGTTAAAATCAGACTCATTTATAGATGCAACGATTAAAGGTTCTTTAGCAAGATTTATTAATCATTCATGTAATCCCAACGCGTATGTTGATAAATGGGTTGTTGGCGATAAGTTGAGAATGGGAATCTTTGCCAAAAGAAAGATTTTAAAAGGTGAAGAAATTACATTTGATTATAATGTTGATAGATATGGAGCTCAGTCACAACCTTGCTATTGTGGAGAACCTAATTGCATAAAATTCATGGGAGGTAAGACCCAAACCGATGCTGCGTTGCTATTGCCCGAAGGTATTGCTGAGGCGTTGGGTGTTTCAGCTAAAGATGAAAAACAATGGCTTAAAGAAAATAAGCTTTTACGTAGTACTCAACAAAGCGAAGATTCCAATATAAATGAGCAATTTATTAAAGGGTTAGATTTAAAACCATTGCAATCTGAATTGGACGTTTCTCGAGTTATGGGAGCATTAATGAAGGCACAAGATTTATTAATCTCGAAAAGGTTAATCCAAAGGTTACATATGACTGAAGATCCAAGTATTAATTTGTTGATTATTAAATTCCATGGATATAAAGCATTGTCAAATATTCTTAAAGAACATTCAACCTCTCAGGGTGATGATTCAATCATGATTATGATTTTAGAGATATTATCCAAATGGCCAACCGTTACTCGAAATAAAATTTCTTCGTCCCAAATTGAAGATGTAATTAAGCAAATTGTTTCAACGACTGGCAATGATTCAATTAAAGTGCTCGCAAGTGATTTATTAAAAGAATGGTCAAAATTACAAATGGCATATCGCATACCTAGAAAGACAAACCAGGATGGTGGCTCGTCATATACTTCACGTATATCTCGTTCTCCAGAATTCTCGAGGGAAGATCATTATCATGATCAAAATCTGCCCCTGCAACAACAGCAAGACTTACCAGAGCAAAAATCACCTAAGGAACAAGAGCCACAACTACCAGTGCCCAAACAGACCGAGGAGGATCTTCCTGACGGTTGGGAAGTAGCATTTGATCCAAAGACCAAAAGTAACTACTATTATCATCGTATGTTACAAATATCACGTTGGGATAAACCTGTGAGTTCAGTTCCCAGAGGTCCTAAACCACCTGCTGGACCACGTCCACCTATTGGCCCCGCATCTTCAATACAAGGTGGGATCGGTGGTGGTGATTTCAGAAGGCAAACTACTATGACTCTAAGCGAATCTGAATTGGCGAAACGAGAAGAAATGAGAATTCAGAGAGAAAAGCATCAACAATATCGGGCGTTGCAAGCGAAAGAACGGCAATTGCAGGAACTAATTGCCCAGAATCGAGAATTCGAAAGAAAGAAACAGGAAGAATTGGCAGCTGCTGCTGCCTCTAGTGCTGCTTCTAAGTCGAAAAAATCCAGCAATGGCACGAAGCACCAAAGTAGTAGCAATCAACCAAAACATCATCATCACCATGATGAAGTATCGGTCGAAGCGAAGTGGAAGCATTTGTTGGCTAAACATATACCTAATTTGATTAAGAAGTATGAAAAAGAAATTGGCAGGGAAAATATTAAAGGATGTGCTCGTGATTTGGTGAATATATTGGCCAATAAGGAAGCTAAGAAGGATGCTGAACAATCGCCACCGAAAGAGTTAGATAATCATAAATTGAAAAAGATCAAAGACTATTCCAAGACATTTATGGAGAAATTTTTGGTTAAATTCAGATCGAAGAAGGACAAAAAGAGATCGTATGAAGAAGTGAATAATGATGAAGGAGATGGGGAAAATGTAAAACGTACTAAAGAACTGTAATAATAAGTGTGTAAAATAAGTCAAAGATATCATAAGCATTATACAAATGAATATGTACCATTTAGTAGACCTATATATAGTATACAATTAAATAAGAATACACCCTACCAAACCACTTGTACCAAATTAACAATCATTTAATAATCTAGGTAAATTTTCAATTGATTCACTACCAAAAATAATTTGATAAGTTGCTTCAAATAATGGGAATTCTTCAGTCTTGTTAACGTTAAATAATAATTCATGAACTTCTTTAGCGGTAACGATACCTTGAGAACTTTGCCCATTTAACAATCTCTTTTCAGCTTCTTCTGCAGAAGAACCGGTTTCAGCCATGTATTTTCCAATTTTAAGGTTTCTTCCTCCATTACAACTGGTGACTAAATCGGCGACTCCACAAGATTCAGCAGTAAAAGTAATTGATTTAGATTCAGGGAAAAACATCTCAGAAAACTTAATTGTTTCTAATAAACCAATTCTCATAACTGCTGCCTTTGCATTTTCACCCCATCCTAAACCATCTACAAACCCTGCGGCTAAAGCAACGATATTCTTCAATGCCCCAGCCACCGAGACCCCTGCAACATCGTCAACAATTCTAACATGGAAATAAGGTCTGTGGAAAGTTGCTTTCAAGATAAATTCATCGATATCTAAACCAGGTCCACGGTAATCTTGTGGTAAATTGTAGGCAATTGTTGTTTCTGACCAATTTCCTCTTGCAATTTCAGGCGCTAAATTTGCCCCTGAAAGGGCACCACAAACGATTCCTAATTCGTCGGAGATATGAGTTGATAATAATTTACAACCGTCAGGGTTAACTTCAAGTCCTTTAAGACAAGAGATTCCTCTTACTGTAGGTGGGACCTTTCCTTTCAATTGTCTCAAGATGTTAGCTAAAAATTGATGAGGGAAATTGAATACAATCAAATCGGCTCCTTCTACCGTGGATACCAAATTTGGATCAGCAATCAAGTTATCGGGCAATTTAACCCCAGGCAAGTATTTGGTATTTTCATGTCTGGTATTGATGATTTCACTTAAATTTTCATCATTAATTCGCTCTTCATAAACCCACATTTTAACATTACGAGTAAACAACCTTGGTCTTGCCTTTGTGTTTTCGGCAATGATTTTAGCAATTGTAGTACCCCAATTACCTGCACCTATTACACATATGGTAAATGGCTTTTCTGGAGATAACGACATTGTTGGATGTGGGATACAATTTACTGTTTTGGGTTGGAGAATTTGCGACAATTGCTGCAATCTTTCAGTTGCTGATGTATTTGATGTTGATGCTGCTGATGAAGACGACGACATTTTTATATTATGTGGGGGAATATACCTAACTGAGTGAGCGATATTTGAAAAATAACTGGGAGTGATAAACAAAAGATTGATAAACTGTAAAATGATGATTAAATAGTTATTTTTATGGTTACTCCGGAAACTTCGTTTTTATATCTGAATTTTAATTTTAATTTATTCTTTTTCTATTTTATTTGTTGGGAATTCTTCTTTACAAGATTTTTCAAGTTTAACCTAAGAAGAAAAAAAATAAAAAAAAAGAAATTTAAACACCTGACGATTAAAGCAATAATTTGGTCTAAAACTGAATACGCTGGGGTGACTGACTGACTATGTGGAAAGATGAAAAGTATAAGGAAAAGGATATCACAAAAAGGTAGAACGATATTAACCTTAGTTTATATAATGTAGAATTACTTATATGAATCAAGGCAAGGCAATTGAAAACGCAAGTAGTAAATATTTAACTGATAACCGAGGTTTATTTCAAATGTATGCCACCTCCTTATGTTTCCTGTTTTATTCTTCTTTAACCATTATTGCATGGCAAATGAAAAATAACAATTTTTTAATGAGTCAATGGATCATGTGATCGCTTATAACGCAATTGATAAAATAGAATGATTTAGTCAAATGAACATTGAATCATTTATTTTACGTTTTCTTATTGACTCATCTTTTCACCAGTTTGTTCTGTTTAAATTAAGAGATGAGGTCACCAAAATTATTCCTTGTGGGATCACACGTTAATAGAAAAATCGAAGCTCTTAGGAGGTGAGATCTTTAAGAGTCATCACTTCGTCAATTTGGATTGTCTTGTGAATTATTAAAAGTCGGATATAAATCATATAATGCCATGAAGTAAAATAATATAGCCATGTATACGTCACATAGCAAAGGTTTCCGAGGTTCAGTATTTATTTGAATTCCTCAGAATAATATTTTGGAAATAAAATCTGAAAAACAATAGATTTTTTTCCATTTATGGTAAATGAATTCATTGGGTGCAAAAAAAAATGTCACATTAATTTATATTGTACGGCAATTCAATCAATTGTTTAATTTTTGAATACCGTCTATACATTCTATAATTATACATACTATCACATATTGACTCTATATCAGCCAGCTAGGTAGTCTTCCAGCTATGCTCCCACTTCTACTGTTATCATTGCTAGTGTTGTTACTACTGTTACCACCGGCATCATCGTTATTATTTCCTGCATAGTGATCCCTTTTATTATCGTCCAAATAATTCAAGTTATCAATGTATAGCTTCTTTTCGGAATTACGTTTACATGTCAAAGTGCCTTTGTGCCTTTTTAACGCATCTTTTCTTGCAAATCCTTTTCCACAAATATCACAGATATTAGGTGGAATACTTAAATGCTGTTTTTCATGACGTTTCAAATCAGACGAACGTCGGAATGACATCGAGCATTTATCACAAGGGAATCTTCTCTCTTCCCCACCGACCTCGCTGACTCTTCGTGACTCTGGCAATACTGGAGGTTCACTTTGTAATTGTTGTGGGGGATGTTCCTGCTGTTGATGACGTTGCAGTAGTAGTTGCGGATGATGAACTGATTGATTCTGTGGTTGATGCTGTCGATAGGGATCCAGTTTATTTTGAAACGAATCATCGAGAAGGAAATTCCAGCTATGATCGTTCTGGCTTGGATTACTGCCTGAAACAGTAGTGCCAGTTTCAGCAGATGAATGATTCGTGCGATTGATATTACTCATAAATATATCATTACTTAAATTAGGAAATTGAGAATAAAACCCTTGGATGTTTAGTTTACCGCTTTCATTGGTTTCGATTTTATTCAGGTTTGATATGGGATTTCCGTGAGGAGAACTTGCATACTGTAATCGTGTTAATAAATCCTGAATTGTCGGATCGACAACTTGTCGATCACTTACTCCCTTTGCAGTAGCAACAAGCGCATCTCTTGCTAACCTTAAAAATCGTTCATCTTCAGTTTCTTTTGTGAGTGTAGAAGCAGAAGTGACAGTAGAAGAAGAACCAGGTTGTATTGGATTCGAGACATTGATACTTTCCCGAGTATAACTGATATTTGGCTGCGATGATCTTAGTAAGATGCTAGTGTCATGTTGTTGTTTTGGTTTTTTAGCTGGTGGGGATTGCGGAGATGAAGGGCCTGCCGAAGGTAAAAATGGTGGATGAGTAGAGGTTGCAGAAGAACTACTAGCAGTGGAAAACATATTGAAATTGGGTGGCTGTGAAGGTAATATAGGTGGTATACTTTGGGTATTTGACCTACTATGTTGATCGTTCTTGTTAGTATTTGCCTTGTCTGATGGATCCATGTGACTAGAAACGTGTGCTAGTGGATAGTGTATAGATATATATCTAGGTGTGCAGTAAACCTTGAATATACATATAAACTAAAGTACTTTGCAAAGAAAACGACGTTATATGTTCCTTTCAAAGTAAAATCAAAGTGGAATAAGGAAGGTACAAAGGTGTAGTAGAACGAAAGGCGTAGTTGGTGCTATCCTTTGTTGACACAGTGGTGGTGGTGCTATGAGCTGTGGGTATCTTTGTTGTGTCTTATTTTCCATGCAAAATAAAGAAATGTTAAAATAATCTGGAAAATACGCAATTTCTTGTTGTTTAATAAACTGTGGATTTAAATTTGACTTATGAAATCAGCTATGTGGAACATTTTCGTGTTTTTATTAATGGCTCATTGCCATGTAATGTAATGAGTTGATGCAATGCCAATGGAGCCACACTTTTCGCAGTTTTATTTTTTTTTTATTATGAGTTACTGTCAAACATTTCAATAAATATTCGATTGCCGTTTAAGTATTTAAACAAAAAACTCTCGTTGGTGATGAAATTTTGAGAGTTCATAAGCTATCGCATGTTGCGACAACAGGGATTGTTTGATTCAAAATCTTGCAATTTGTCTATCATTCTGAGTGATTTCCCAAGGACACTTTGCTTTCTTTGTCCAACACTTCCCCTTCCCAAGGGATGTCTCTAGTCATACCTGATTAATATTGTATACATACGTTTAAATGATTTAATCCTATTTCGACTTTGATCAGTATCACGAAAAGTACTTTACTAAATTAAAGTAATTGCAATCAAATTATATATATTGCTAAGAAAAGTGTCTAATCGGTTGATGATCGCCTCTGGAACACACAAAAGAAAACAATACGTGACAACTGTGGATACTTTAAGTTCTACTCTCTATTATATGTGACGTTCTGAAGATTCAATCTGTAATGAGGTGACACAAATATACACAAGATCTTGTATGGAATACCAACCATTCGAGAATTGAACCATTTTTTATATTTATTAATTCTTAAAAATTACAACTAGTCATGTGACTTAAAATAATTTACGGAATGCCCCCTGTAATCACGTCACAAAACAAAAAACTAAGCAACTATGGTTGCAAAAAAAAATTAAATTTATCTATTAATTGGTATTATGTTTTATCTCTAGTTAGTCTGTTTGTTTGTTCCTTGCAACATATATTTGGTTGATAGAAGAGGTTTGGGATAGTTTTGATGGTTGATACAATGCGAGAGTGGTAACCGCTTTCCCAAAAGGGTATATAACCCGAAGTAGCACCACACAAACGTTGAAACTAAAAATATTGCGAAAATGGTCCACTATTTTGCCATTGTTGTATTGAAACAGAACGGTGTATAAACGAACCGGCATTCAAGCCACAATGGAATCCCATTTCCACAACAATAATAATTACAATTAAACTGTTCTTGAGAAAGGAGAGAGTAGGTATAGTCCAGCTGTGTTAAGGCAACAAACTAGTCTAATAGTTTCTCACGCGATTGCTTCCAATTCAAAATCTCTGAAGCAGATTTCAAGCCTCCTTGTAGTTTACAATCATCTAGGCTGGTGCAGAAATATGAAATTGGGAATTGTCTAGTGAAGGCTTCTGAGATTTATTGGTTGTTGTGCATGCTTCTGTCCAAAAAATCCATGTTTGCTACTACTTTCATGACGAGATCTATTAGTTAATTTACAAAATAGGGAGAGAGCATAGCAGAGATGTCATAGCATTGTAGTCGCATGTCAAGCTGAATAGTTTGTCATGAATACTTTTCGCAATGTTTGCAGCCAAAACGAGCAAAATAATTTAGTTTTACTTAAATGCTTTTGCTTTCTTCAACAAAGAGTATGGAAATATTCCTACACTTAAGCTACTCAAGGTAAGCTCGGGAAGACAGGGATTTAACTCCCCCAACCCCTCTCTCCAACTTTCCAAAAGCAAGTACCTATTCAATGTTTATTGTCCATTGATAATTATAAATAAACTCATATTTGCTACTTAAAACATTCTTGGTAATCCCCTTGAGATATCTAAATTGAGATTTCTGAATAACAACTATATCTGTCCAATAATCAGATAGTGCTGAAAAGATTTCTGATACATACGTCCAATAGTATGCAAGTTGAGTTTATACCGATTATCCAGGTTACGGCTATTCCATCTTCTTCATGCCTGTAATTGTTTGGAGATAATGTTAAAACAAGCTAAAATGATCAAATTATTGGATTGGCCTTCAAATTTCTAACTATGAAGCTTCCTGTAATCAAGTGTAGATCACATTCCATTTTGGTATATTAACATTATGCACAAGATATCTATTTACAATAAAAAAATGTGATAGTCCCTCTCATGATTCGCGCCATTAAGCGTCTACACAGGAAGAAATCATGTTTTCTATGAAGTGCTTGAATACTTTGATTCTGATTGCTGAAGGTACTGTTGTAAATATCATACAAATTGGTATATGTCACAACGATAGTTGCAAATATTTCTTCTTGAAAAGTTGGCAATGACAGTTCCTTATCTTCGTCACTAACGATATACGTATATAAATAATTAGAAGAGGTTTAATGTACCCCACTAGAAAAGTTGAACACAACTAAGAAAAGTTTTTCAATAACTCAAAGTCCTCCTCTTCTACCGATGATCAAATCCGAGAAACTTTACAAAAAAATTGGATTTCTATACATTTGGGATTAAGTAAATTGATTTGTATATTGAGAATTCGAAGTTCTTAGTTCAATGTCTGTGCTAGACTATTTAATCAACGATTCCTTATTTAAGCTTGAAATTCCACCTCTCAAAGAGGACTTAATGGGAAAATAAAAGCTTAGCATGTTTACCTTGATTGGGAAACCACTGAGAATTAATGCATGATCTAGCCAATAAAACAAAAGTACCATCTCGCTCAAGAAGACAAAAAATAATTTGTTAGCTTTCATCAAATTCCTCAAACTCGTGTATATCGAATCGAAGTGTTGTCACCATTACAACTAGTTCTAATACATTGGGGTTATTAAAAAGGTTGGATCCTTACTCTTCGTTTTTTACTACCATAATTGTTTCAACAAATGCTTCACGTATGTACCGATCTTGCAACAAAAACTGAACGATTTAAACTTTTTCCAACATTATATCTCTTTGCATTTATATAATTTCCTTATTTGGGGTACTTTATGTCAAGATCTATCCCAAATAGTTAAGTTGAAAAACGTGTCTATGTATCAAACAGTATTAGATTCTTTTCTTATCACTTTTGACCATGAACATTTTTCTTTTGCACGCAAAAAAATACATGGCTGTAAATTTCAAACATGGGAGTTTGCCGCCAATAAATAATTGCAAATTAACAATAATATCAATACAATCTACAATAACAATTTTAACAATACTTCAGAAATCCGAACATACAACCAAACCAGAAAAGGAAACTTTATTACCATTAAAAACAGTGCCAAGCAAGAAGAACACATCTCATTATTGAGATCAAACGAAGAATTAGAAGAGAAATCTGAGGTAAATTCTGTCAAATTGCTAACCGCTAACTTTTCTAACTTTCAACCAACCTTACCCTACATAAATAAGACAATATATGAACGTTGTGAGTCAAATGAAGAATTCTTCGATAGAGTAGCGGAGCAAAGATTCAGTGTGAATTATGAACAGTTTTTTCACTCAACACAAGAGGAATTAGTTTTGAATGATTACCGAAGCGTTAGTGCGAATTCTGCACCAACAAGATATCGAACACCCGAAGAATCAAATATGAATAAACACCATAGGTGTAATGTGAATTCTGAACCAATCGTTTAGGCAAGACCAGATGAATCAATTGGGAACAAAGACCAAGGCCCCAATGTAATTTTAGAAGCTTTTTGTCCGAATCCAGAAGAATCAATTCTGAAGATAGACCAAGTCTCCAATACTTGTTGCGACATAGAAGAAATTATGCAAACGAAAACTCGGACTCGAGACCGGATAAAAGAAAGATTCAAAAGAGTTGGGGAAGAAAGGTTAGAAGAGCTACCGGGAAGGTGCAGTTGTGTCTCAGAAAGCATTGAATCAATTGGAGTGTTGTTGGACTTCGGCAAGGTAGTGAAGTTCTAGTAGCTTATTTTTCATCAAGGTTTTCATTGGTTTCATTAAATGGTATCATTGGCTATTAAGTTTCTATAAATTACATTCTATCAACAAGTTGCAGAAAGGAGTTCTATTAATTTCTATTGGTTTCATTCAAGGGTATCATTAGGTAAAGGTTCTATTAATTATATTCTATCAACAAGTACAAGGGGTTTCTTTTAATGTCGGTTGGTTTCATTCAAGGGGCTGGATTAAAGGGGATTATCTATATTTTCAGTTCTATTTTACAGTCCGGGGTATCATGGCTTTTTCTGAGATTTTCCGTTTTCCGTTATCGTTCTTCATTACTTTATTAGTTTTTTCACTTCGTTGGTGGGGATTCCCGGGTTTTCCATAGAGTTTTTCGGAGTTTTTTCCATCGATAAATTCTTGATTGTTTTTGGGGGTACTGTTTCTGTCCAGGACATCGTAGTTGACGCCAATTTAAGTAGGTTCTTTTCTAAATCACATGGTTTTTTTCCAATAATGATGAAGTTTTATTCTGGTATGGATTTAATACTGAACAAATCACCAAACTAATCAAAGAC